>JZKD02S1741143.1:243990-264657 GCA_000966675.3 Picea glauca | reverse complement strand
AAATACCAACCAAAAGTTGCACAAGTTAATACTAAGGTTCTGATTGAAGAACCAACCCATGAGGAGAATTTTAAAAAAGCACCCTCTCCTGAGGAAGTTGTACCCAAAATAAAGATTTAGATTGACTCTTCTAATACTCCTTATTTTCCGAACAAAGGAGTCTCTTCTATACCTGTTGTTGATAATTTTCTGTCTACCCCATACTCACTAGAAGTAAAGGTTTGAGTTCTCCAAAACCTTGAAGAGAATACTTTATACCCTAATTTGTTTCCTGTCGGTTCCCTTATTTACACATCTTGTAAGTCTGAGGAAACCACTCCACGTTTTCCTTTCCCTCCTCCTCTAGACTTCGCATCTCCTAACGATCATTTTCCATATTTCCCTTCGCCACATCCTGAGGAAGTTGAAAGGTCACCACTTAGGTCCCTAGAAGTTTTTGAAAACCCTCTTTTTAACTCCCGAAGTTTGTCCCCCAGAATTCCAATGGATGCTGCTGGAGGAGGTGGTGCTGGAGGAGGAGGTGGTCAAGGAAAATCTCCACCCCTCGAATCTTTGCTAAAGTAGCAGGCGGATACACTCCCTTTTCCCTCCCCCCTGTCCTTCATGATTTACCTAAAAATTATATGAAGAACTTACCAAAATTTACGTGAGAAGGAGATGTAACTGCCATAGAGCACATAAAATTTTTCGATCAGTTCACTGATATCCTTGGAATTGAGCATGGGGATGTTTACTCAAGGATTTTAGTGAAAAATTTCGAAGGACAAGTAAGAATATAGTTTCTAGGAATCCCAGTGGGATCCCTACGGTCATACGATGATTTAGAAAATGTTTTTTTAAGACAGTGGGGAGAAAAGAAAGACCATCTTTACTATTTGACTGAATTCAGGGCATTGAGAAAAAATAATTCTGAGTTGGTTCTTGAATTTACTCAAAGATTTAACAAACTTTATCATAATATTATGACAGATGTTAAACCCTCTCAACCTGCTGCAAAGGTGACTTTCGCAAGAGCTTTTGAGCCCGACTTTGCCCTAATTTTAAGGGAAAGAAGATCGACTACCCTCACAGAGATGCAAGATGATTCCATATAAATTGAATCGAACATGATGTCATCTGGTAAAATAAAATCCAAGGTTGAGACAAGAAATAAAGAACCTAAACGCTTTAGGGAACAAACAAAATCCTCTAGATCTGGGAAGTCTGCAGAAGAAAAATGGTTGACATGGCTAAGATAATTAAAGATTTGTCAAACAAAATATCTAGAATGGAACTAGACCAAGCCAAACCTGATCCATTTGCTAGAAAATATTTCAAGAGAAACCCTAACCCCTAGACCCAACAAAGACAAGTAAAAAATGAAGATAAAAAAATACAAGCTCCGTTTATAACATAAAATTTTATAGGAGATGATATGCATAATTATGAGGTGTTAGAAGAGGATATAAACGACCTTAGTGATGAAGACCAAAAACCTCATCTAACTAGATAGAATTATGAAATATCTCTAGACCAAGAG
This sequence comes from Picea glauca, assembly GCA_000966675.3. Lineage (NCBI taxonomy): Eukaryota > Viridiplantae > Streptophyta > Pinopsida > Pinales > Pinaceae > Picea > Picea glauca. The sequence continues at coordinate 263,138 of JZKD02S1741143.1, read as the reverse complement.
CCGGTGTTTAGTAACGAGGAAAGTATAAATAATATGGGAGAGTCTGCATATCAAGGAATCGCCGACTCCATAATGGTTGAACTTCGACATAAGTATAATTTAAGGCCCAAAGAAATGAATACTTCAAATGGTCCACCAAAAAATATTTTATCAAGAAGCAAAGCAAATGAGGCAGTTGTTACTAAACCACTAGTTGAAAAACAAGTTGCCCAAATCAAAACAGTTGAAACTAGAGCAACACAAACTAAGAAAAAATAGAATATAAAAACACAAACTTCAACTAGAGAAAGCGAAAAAACAACTGGAGGTTTTAGTTTAGAAAATGAAATAAATAAAATTAAAATCCTCATGTCCCTGGATGAGCTTTGCAAGAATCCGATCTATAAAAAATAGATCGCTAAAATGATTAATTTTTTTGATACGGAATGTCATGCAGACGTAATAAATTTACAAGATGAAAAGCCTATGATTATGTTTGGTCTGCGCATTGAAAATGCTAAGGATTTTGTAGCTCCTTTTTATATTACCTTAACTATTCATGATCACTTGCTTCATAATTGCATGTTAGATTTTGGGGCTTCTCACAACTTAATGCTTAAAGTTATCATGGGAAAGTTGGGCCTTAAAATCACTAGACCTTATCAGGACTTATATTCTTTTGATTCTATAAAATTTAAGTGTTTGGGAATGATCAAGGATCTAGTAGTAAATATTGCATAGATTCATGTAAAAAGTATCCTTATGGATGTCGTCATTGCTAATGTCCCTGCCAAGTATGGCATGATTTTATCCAGGTCTTGGGGTGCAAAACTTGGATGATCACTTAAACTGGACATGAAATAAGATACAATCCCGATTTTTGGTGGACAATTTACTCGAATGTACAGGGAGACTAGACTGGCATACACTATAAGTGACCCCCAAAACCCAAACAATTATCCAGTCTATGTTGGCGATCAGGATCTAGGAAATTGTATTTTATCAATAGATGATGATTTTGAATAATGTAGAGAAGAAGAAAACAAAAAATGGGAAAACCACATAAAAGTGTAAATAGCAGGGAGGGAGTATGGAAATTTTTTTTTGATGGCGCTTCATCCTGCGAAGGGGTAGGGGCTGGAGTGTTGTTTTTTTCACCTGGAGATGAATATGTTATCCCCTTTTCATACATATTACAATGGGAAATTGATTATACAAATAATGTTTGTGAGTACGAGGCTTTGGTCTTAGGATTAGAGGCCACCAGGAAACTAAAAATTGAGAATCTAATAGTTTATGGTGATGCAAAACTTATTCTAAAACAAATAAAGAAGAAATATCAAGCTAAACATCCAAGGATAAGGTCGTACATAAATTGTGCCTGGGATATGATTGAGAATTTCTTCTCGTCATTTATCATTCATTACATTCCCAGAATGGAAAATCAACAGTCAAACTTCTTGGCCAAAGTAGCTGCAACTTTTATGCCTCCTACTGTCCTAACGCTAAAGTATCGTATAGAAATGAGACATAGACCTTCAATCCCAAATAATGTGAAACACTAGCAGATCTTTGAAGATGACGAGCAGATTAAACAATTTCTAGAAATGGTTGATGAATTCTCTGAGACTCATATAGATCAAGAGAACCAGAACAATCCTATCTAGATCATGCAAGAAGGTGAAGACCCTGAAAAGTTCCAAGATAAGATCACAAATCACCGAATGATTATACTTAAGAACAATTAGATTCCCATAGGTATGATACCCTTAGAGAGACTGTTTGACCAAGATGATATACCCTTAAAATATACCCTACGACCTTAACTCGAAGAGGTCGAAGACTGCGATATAGGAACCAAAGAAAATCCCAAAATAGTCAAGTTATCTAAATACCTTCCAGCTCAGGTGAAGAGTAAATATGCCGAATTGCTTAAAAAATATAAGGACGTCTTTGTCTGGTCCTATGATGGTTTAAAAATTTATGATACCTCGGTAATTGAACATAAGATTCCTTTGAAGCATGGTATCAAACCATTTAGACAGAAGCTGAGACAGATAAACCCTATCCTCTTACCTGTAATAGATACAGAGGTCAAGAAGCTTCTTGACGCAAAGATTATTGTTCCACTTAGGTATTTTGGATGGGTAGAAAATTTGGTACCCATCGGGAAGAAAAGTTTATAAATCAAGCTTTGCGTGGATTTCAGAAATTTTAACCGGTCATCCTTGACAGATAACTACCCACTGCCAAAAATAGATCATGTCCTGGAAAAAGTAGTTGGAACCAACAAAATGTCGATGATCGATGGCTTCTCAAGTTATAACCAAATTGTTGTCCATGAAGATGATAAAGAAATAACTCCATTCACTACTCCATGGAGAACTTTCATGTATGATAAAATGCCATTTGGTTTAATGAACACAGGGGCCACTTTCCAAAGAGAAATGGATATAGATTTTATCTATGAGAGAGATAAATTTTTTGTTATTTACTTGGATGATCTAACAGTCTTCTTGAATTCTGATGCAAGACATCTGGTTCATCTCAAACAAAGCTTTGAGAAATGTAGAAAATTTGGTTTGTCTCTTAACCCTAAAAAGTCTGATTTTGCTATGCAAGAAGGCAAGCTTCTGTGGCATATAGTTTTGAAAGACGGAATCAAGGTCGAACCCAAGAGAATCGAGGCTATTGACACAATAAAAATTCCTAGAAATAAAAAATAAATCCAGTCTTTTTTTGGTAAAATAATTTTTTTGAGAAGGTTTATCCCTAACTTTGCTGAAATTGTCAAATTAATCACAGATATGCTAAAGAAACACAGTGAAATCAAATGGACTGTCGAAGCTAAAGCATCATTTGAGCAAGTTAAGAAATATATAAGCGAAGCTCCAGTATTAGTTAGTTCTGACTATACTAAGAAATTCCCGATCTTTTCTTTCGCATTTGAACATACTATCGCAACAATACTCCTCGAAAAGAATGAAGAAGGTTTCAAGCAGCCGATTTCCTTTTTCAGTAAAAGTCTCAGAGACGCTGAATTAAGATACGATATATTGGAAAAACAAGCCTACATGATGGTGAAATCTCTCAAAGATTTCAGGACATATATACTGCATTCCAGAATAATCGCCTATGTGCCAACAAGCTCTGTCAAAGATATATTGGTACAACCAGACAATGATGGTAGGAGAGGTTGGTGGTTATCCAAAATTCAGAAGTTCAATCTATAAGTGAAACCAACCAAGATGGTCAAAGGGTTTGGAAAAATTATTGGCATAGTCGAATTTTAGAGCACTTGGGATAAATCATCTGGAATCACATGAATATATTCCAGACATAGGAGAACTTGATGATCAAACCCCCACAGTCTATATCGAGGATAAATTTTCTTCCTCTGACTGGTATCACGACATCATTTCATATCTCCTCACCCTTCAGTGCCCGATTAATATGACTCCATCCAAAGCAAGAACGTTGAAACTACACTCAGTTGAATATTGTATTATCAAAGGTCAACTGTACTAGAAATACCCTCTAGGTTTCTTGCTACATTGTTTAACAGAACCTGAAATAGAGGATTTCAAAAATGAATTTCAAAAAGGAGTGTGTGGAGGACATCACACCTAGAGGGCCATGACCTACAAGATTCTAAGAACTAGATATTATTTGCCAAAGTTATTTACTGATATGAATGCTAAAGTTAGAGCATGCAACCCTTGCCAACTATTCTCTGGTAAGAAAATGATCCATGCACTACCTTAAGTCCCAGTCAATACAGAGGCTCCTTTTCAACAATGGGGCATGGACTTCATCAGATAAATCCACCCACAGTCAAGCACCCAACATAAATGGATTTTAACTGCTATCGATTATTTCATGAAATGGGTTGAAGCCATTCCAACTCGGAATGCCATTGATTTGGTAGTTATAAAATTTTTGGAGGAGAATATCCTATCCAGATTTGGCTGTCCCCAGAAAATAGTTACGGACAACACCCATGCATTTAATTCTATGGCAATGATAAGCTTTTGTAAAAAATACAACAATGTGCTGGGGTATTCTACAACCTATTATCCTTAGGGAAATGGGTTGGCCAAATCATCCAAAAAAAGTTTGATGAATATAATAAAAAAAGTATTAAAGGAAAATAAAAAGGCTTGGCACGTTCACCTAAAGTACGCCTTATGGGAAAACCAGATTGCCACTAAGAAATCAATAGGTATGTCCCCTTTCCATATGGTTTATGGGACTGATATTGTCCTCCCTATCAATCTATATCTTCTAGTAATGAAGCGGTGGCAAGATGCAAACGAGGAGCCAAATGACGTAACAAGGAGGATAAACCAAATAATAAAATTCCAACAAAACATGGCTGAAGTTGATGATAGACTTCAAAAATACCAAGATAATATGAAAGCCCTTTTCGACAAAAAAGTGAAAGACAGGGAGTTTCTTCCTGTTTATCTATTTTTGAAATGGGATGCCAGGAAATAATATGAGGGAAAACATGTCAAGTTTGATCATCTTTGGTTCATACCATTCAAGATTGCATCTACAGAGGGAAAGAATTCATTCCTACTGGAGAATCTCAACGGGAAAAAAATTGACGCCCCTATCAATGGGCACTATCTAAAACATTTTATGCAATAAACATGTTTCACATTACCACTGTATATACCGGTTTGGTTTTTTGTTTAATTTCACAATTTTATTTTCCTTCGTAGGTTGTTTGCATTCTACTTTTAAATAAACCTACTTTTATTTAATATTCCGAAAAGAAAAAATAAAATATCTGTACTGCATATCATTTCTATTCTGCAGAAGTCTCTGATTATTTCTTTTTATGCTCTTGCAAAATACTTATTGTCATATGAGAAATAATGAAGTAGCAAAATCTAATGCTTAGTTTTCAAAAAAATTATTTCTCTCAAAGCAGGTGATAAATTAAAATTGGTTTGATTGAAAACGTGAATAAAATTTGAGGTATGAACTTCTATACTTTGTTTAAGCTAAAAGATTGAAAGAAATCCTATCAGATATAAACAAGGTTCTACTTTCATAAATATAATCACCTGGTCAAATATCAAAAAGTATAAATTTCTAGATTTCCGAATCAAATGAAAATAAGACAAAAATGAAATAAAAAGAAAAGAAAATAAGGATAAAAGAGAAGTTCGATAATCAAGAAGTGAACTTATGTGGAAATGAGATCCCTTTTCAAACCCTTTGAATCTTCGTTCCATTTTCATTTAGAATATCTAAAATATTTCACTCTATCCTGATTTTCACTACCCGACCTTAAATCTTCACAGAAAGAAAGAATTTCTCCCTACGTCTGAAAACTTAAAAACATATCTTCAAAACAAGATTAGGCGAAAATATTTTTGTTCCTCTGATTTTAACTGAAAGAAAGTATGTCTAGGCTAATCATGGTAACTTTATCTCTTCTAATAGATTTTAACTGATTAATTCGCTCAAGGCACATCCCTGGAAAATAACAATTCCTCATCAGATCTTCCCTACAGGAAAATATGTATTGAAGATCGGGAAAGAATTAACTTAGAGTACAATAAAAAACTGTAGATAGACTTTCATTGTCAAATATTAAGCATATATCATCCTTGTATGATACATACAAGTTGATTGCCCCCACTTCAAAATTATAATAACATATAAGACAAATGGTGAAAGGAAATTCATAAAATGATTGCCCCCATCTAGTCCAAGACAAATGGTGAAAGGAAATTTGTAAAATCGATTGCCCCCATTTTGTCTAAAAGAGATGATGAAAGGAAATTCATAAAATGATTGTCCTCATCTCAAATAAAATGAAAAAATGCTATTTGAAGTGGTGAAAGGAAATTCAATGGGAGATGTAGATAACTTCACCAGGGTACTGAACAGGCTCACTGGCAGTGAAGCAATATCTATGATATCTGTAAGGCTGTCATACATGTATAAACATACTCTGGAAGCTAGTTCTGTTTTTGATATTATTTACATTCTACCCGACAAGGGACTCAAAGAAATTGTTAAAACTACTATGCCTTGACGTGAGCGAAATCAACCAAAGTCTGATACTTCAGTTAAAGTTGATTTGATGATCTTAAACAAATCCAAACTTAGTTTCAAGAAAAGGAAACTATTAATAGCCTAACTCGAGAGCGGTAATTGATTGTGTTTTGAAGGTTTTATGAGACACGACTGAAGTCTAATTTCTCTCTTTACGATTTTTCAAAAGGTGTTTCCCAGAAATCCAATGATGACTCCACTTACCCAATAAAGGCAATTGGCCTAGTGTTCTTCCACGCCTCGCAGGGAGACGCGATCCCCAGATGGAGCCTATGTTGGAATACATATAAATCCTAAGCCTTGAGCTTTACTTTCTTGAACTTCATCCTTTTTTATAATAACTCATAAGTCAGCTTTCAAATGTTTAAATCAATTTTACTTGTAGTCGTAAAGTGCACACGATGTCCACTGTCGATAAAGTTCCCTCGTTGATCGAATGATCCCCATTTCCCCTGAGTTTTGGAGCCGCCTGATTGTTAAAAATTCAAATCACTAAACATCACTTCAGAGCTTCGATCTTTGGGCATTTCACTAGGTTTTAATGTTTAAAGTCCCGATACCGAAAAAGTGTATGAAGGGTCCTAGTCATAGTACAGGTGCATCTTTCTGATCCTTCCCTGGGTTGACACGGGTCATCCATTTCCAACCTTTTTGGCTAAGGATTCATATGATTCTAAGTGACACATGGCACCCCCTGGTCTCGACACATCACCTAAAATGATGTCATCTTCGACACATCACTACGGGTAATAACCTTTCGGAAATATAGTAAAAAGATAACCTGCAAATCCATGAAGCACCTAAATACCCGAATATTAAACCTCAATTAGTTAAGTTAATCTTGATTAAAAGTTAGTTAACAACTTCGCACTTCAGACTGCAGATATTTACCATCCATCACATTATGAAATCCCGAAGTCCAAATTTCCAAAACACTTCTAACTTAAACCGAGTTAATTAAAACTAAAAAATAATTATCTGATGATTAATCATTTCGCGGTTTCGGGTTTCGAGGATTCTATCTCGAGATATTGTTGAAATCCTGAAGTCTGAATACCCGAAAACACTTAAAGTTAAACACGATTAATTAATGTTTTGAACAAGATTATCTTGCAATTAATATTTTGTCAATTCACAATTTGGGAAATTTCAAACCTATTTCATCCAAGTTCCCAATCACGAATCGCCGATATAAATGACATTAATCAAAAATCAACGACAATGATTTCAATATAGATTGCAGATTGCCACCTATATTTTCTCATTAAGGTAAATAAATTTATCATCAGTAAAGGTATTCACAAATCAATATGCTTGAGGTGAATAAGAATATTGAATTTTTAATTCCATTTTCATTCTCGTAGAGTAGCAAGATTTAGCCAACTGAGAAGCTCACGCATTCCCCTGTAATAGGTAACCCAGTCTCGATTTCATCAATATCATGGCACCACAAAAAATGGCTAAAACAACTGGTGAAAGCACAAATCTGAACACAGATGTTCTGTCAGAAACCTAACTGAGAGCCATAGATACTGTAAAATCTTGGACACAGGTGTTCTATATTCTAGAGCATGAGCTTATAAATTTCCCAGAGGATTCAGGCGACGAAGTGAGCGAAACCCATGAAAATAAGCTTAGGGATATAACTCAGTCATAGCTACACAAAATAGTCATGTGACTGAGGCTCATGCCGTATAATGACATGATAGGCCGGGCCCTAGAAAACATCGACATTTCAATCATGAGAATTTACAACTCACATAAAGTTGTTGTTGGGTCTTTTCGATCGAAGCATATACAAGTAATGTATAAACTATCCCCCATTTTTAAATATAGTTACAACATTTCATTCATAATGTAGTTTGAGAAACAAAAGTGCACGCAATATGAGAAAAGATACCTTGATTTAATCAAGGATTGGTGGGGGCACCCAAAGAAATTTAGAACCAACACTCACGGCATGTATGCGGTATCATCATTAGAATACCATATGATTTATGTGTCTATGATGCTATGTAGGATGTTCAGAGAGAAGAGCTCCACTCACTTCCCACTAGCATGGGTATCGATTATGCATGAAGTGGACGAGGGTTACTCTTTCAACTAGGCCAAGTTCTTATTAGACAACTTGGCTAAGGAAATCACAGAGTACCAATTGGTGAAGACCAAAGGGAAACCTTCCCCTTTCTATATGTAAGCATACATCATGGATGCTATTTTCTTTATGACTCCTTTCCCTCTGATGAACTGGAGCTGGACCCCAGCCAACGCTGAACCTATCCATTTCTATCATTCCAAGCTATGGGAAGATAAATCCATATATTTATTCTATGAAATCTGCCATTATGTAGTGGTGCCTATTCATATCGCCCTATACGGTTTCCCACCTCCCAAAATTTCAGATAGAATCATGGCCAACCTGGGAAAAATAGCAGACTGGTACATTGAGGAAAACGTTTTGTACATCAAGGTTTTCGGGTCCTCAGTTCCCCCCCATGCTCTCCCAAAGTTTTTACCAGATCAGATGGTATGCCGAGAAGTGGATTATCAGACCATGACAGGGGGCATCAACAAAGAATTGAAAGTGGCCCAGAAAAAGGCATGGACAACCTTCCCTCTTCAGGTTGGTATGTTTTCGTTGTTAGACTTTGGCCATTCGAAAGTAGAGGCTGCAGCTCTAGAATATGTCAAGTTAGTTGACATTGAGTTTAAAAGGCATGATCCACATCAGATTGTGGAAAATCACCTGGTTCAATACAAATTAAAGAAGTATTTGCACGAGATTTCCCCACAGGATGAAATATTTAGGGGAGCCAGGTCATACAAGGAAGTACTAGACAAAGTCCAAACTCTGTCACCAGATCAATAGGCCAACTTCTTCAATTTCCAAAAAAATAGACATAATAGCTTGCCTAAGGTACTATAGGGAGAGTCAATAGCCCCTTCACCTACATAGGATACTGCAGCTATGGAAAAAAGGAAACTAAGGAAAATCCAAGAAACACTGAAGTCTCAATTGAAAAATTGGAAACTTTAGTATCAACCCCACTAGGTCCTCAAGCCAAGGCTCATCTCAAAGCCTTTCTGAAATGAGGATAGGATACATTGCCATATACACCAGATAAACCGATTACCAACACAACAGAGCAACAATCGTCCATAGAGATAGGTAATCCCATTATTTCATTAACACCATTGTAGTCAAGCTTCATAACTCCTAGTTCTGAAGTCATCTTTATAGATGATATTACCCCAATTTCAGCAGAAGAAATGCCTCCTTCAGACTTCTTTTTCAGCAAGAAGAGGATTGTCATCGTTAAGCGAGAAATGCATCAGAAAGATGGTCTTATTGTCAAAAGATAGAGAATGGTGTACAATGGACAAGGCTGAGATGATTCATATTTTGCTAAGGAAATGACAGGTTCATTAGGTTCCTTTGCCATGACCAATCAGTGGTTTTTGAAAAATCTGGTCGAGTTTCTAAAACAGAGGAACCAAATGGTAGAGAAACTACAAAATAAAATACTAATGACTGAGCAGACTATTCAGAACAACATGAATAAATACTTCAGGCAAATCAGAGCAGGTGATAAACATCAAATTCAACAGCTCCAAGCCAACTTTGATGAGCTCCAAAGGAATTCTCAGCTCAATCAAGGGCCGATTACCTAGCATGTTGAATTGATAAAACAATTGCAAGAAAAATTGGAGTTGACTGAAAGTACCTTAGTGGATATTTCGGCTCTCCAGACCCAAGCAATTGAAATAAATGAAAATCTTGAAAATGCACAACAATATCTTTTTACGAAGGTAGAAGCTATCCAGAAGTGCTACCAGGCGGTTGACCTTTCTCTGAAAGACATCTATATCAAGGAGAGAGTAGCTCATTCATCTCGAGCTAAGTTTCAAGAGGCTGTGTTATTGATATCAAGGGATGATTCCTCAAATGTACATCGACTCTCTCCACCATAACAAATAAGAGGTGACATAGTTCTTAATGCTTGGGAAATAAAATTGATAGAAGGCAAGAGACTTGCTAGATATGTAACTGAAGCTTGTCTAGAAGCATTGAAAATACTAGATAAAGGGCTAATTTATTTCAAAGGGAATGTTATTTCTGAATCCCTAGGTCAAATAGACATAGCAAAGAATCAATATAATTCTAGAACAATCAAAGAGGAAGATTTGACGACCATCTAAAATATGAAACAAATTGATCTTCTTCAGATAAACAAATGGATAGTGAACCCAAGCTTGCAGCTATAGGCCACATCTCAAGGAGCTGAAAGGATACATGAAAATATGCCTAAGATAGAAATAAAGTTATACACTTTTGAGGCCAAACAAGCAACTGAGCCTTCAGGGTTGGTAGTGAAATTAGTAAGCAGATGTATCCAATGCATCGAATATGAAAAGGTAGGCACATCTGGAAAGAAGTAAGGAAGTGCTATTACATGATTGGGTATCAGTGAGAGGACAAATGGAAACATAGATATGATGACCTGGACATTGTGTCAAAACACCAAGAAGATTATAAGACATAAATTTTTCAGCCAACAGAGGAAAAGACGGCCCACAGAGCTCACTATTCTCTATGCCCTATTTTCTCATTTATGATATTTTCCATTTTTAATTATGAGAAGTCCAACCGTTTTGAGTTGAAACCATTTTTTATAAATACATAGATTGAAGACTTATTACAGGTTGCTTCTTGCTAATTGTAACAGAGAAAAGTCATCCTTATTGAGTATTAACACAAGTGTAAACATGGATTCCAAGTTTTGTTTAATCTGGGTTATGTATTTCTTCTGTGTTTTCCATATCTCATGCATTTATTTAAGCATTTCTGATCCAGATTTTAAGAGAAGAATGAAACGAATACATATTATTAACAGGTGCTTAACACAAAATAACAGAGATACAGTAAAAATGGTTTTCTATTCAATAACGAAATAAGCTGAAACTGTAAAATGCAGCGGAAACACGCTTACTGGAATGGTGGCGGATTATCTCTGAGAAGAGATGTGATGGCTGCACACATTCACAAGAAGAAGATTACAATGAGGCTCTGAAGTCCTTTTTACAATAAAAAAGAATGCCAAAAACCTTAGACATCCAAAAACCTAATTCTAGGAGATGAAGCGCCAAAAGTCATGTGGGCCCTATTTGGGTAAGTTAGTACATCAACTTTACGGGGTCGTAACTTTTTCATACGATCTCCATTTTAGGCGTGTGATAGCCCGTTGGAAAGGTATCTTCAACAAGATTAATTTTGGGGGATAAATCATGCCTTCATATATCAAGGAGGATCTCTATCCTGAAAAACCTTCATTTAGGCCCTCAAAATGGCCCCGAAAGTTAAAACTTCTAAAAATAGTAAATTGGCAAAATTGTCAGAAAACTGCTTTGAGCCAATTGGAAAAGGTGGGTGGCCACTGATATCCATCTGGATCAATTTCCTTGATAAATTTTTGATTCCAATTTAGTACAACAACTATTGTAATCATTTTTCATTAGTGTTTCGTTAAGCAAAACAATTTTTCCTCTGTATTTACTATGAGTAAATCAAGACTTGCAAGCTGTGTGGATTACTATATGGTGGTTATTACTTTCCTTTATTGGCTAAGTTATTGACCCATGGTTCATGTATTTCAGTTTTCCAACAAAGCCTCTAAAACTATCGGCCCTCTTGGTAAACCAGAAGGCAACACAGTACACAGAGTGCACTGCGCAGTCTCGCCCGAGATAGCTTTAAATGGGTGGCTGTAGTACTTATTTGTTTAGAACCTAGGATTGAGTATGAGATAGGGGTTTATTATTTAGAACCATGTATTACAAATTGTGACTACAATATACTATTATTCACAGGTGCGTATTTATCTCTCACAGTTTAATTCCTGAATAACACAATCGTATTCCATAACAATGCATTAACTCATTCATTAAGCATACCAATTAATTGCTGAAAGCAAACAAAGATATACATGCATTCATCACATTACACAGATATTTTCATGGTCCACCCCCTCCTGGGATATCTCCAAAAATATTTGTCTCTTGGCTCTTTTATTATGGTAGTTATTCATCTCCAGTGCCTCGCACTTACAGTTCTCCTCAGACTGGTAAGATCTGTATGAGGTGAACTAGATCGCACCAGGTTTCACAGCCTACGATCTAATCCTTAGATCTTCCTTCTCTCCTCTATTCTTAGGTCAACAACTTAAAAAATTGGTTCGTAACAATATTACATAACACATCAACTCGTACATAACTCTGATGGAATACTACAAAATATGAACTAACACAAAAGTGAATAAACTTTTTTATGATACCCATGCATCTATATTTATATATATCGAGCTCTTTAGCCATTTACAATCATATTACCAAAAATCTAACCCTACCAACGTTAGGTCTTCCTCCCATGTGCGTGTGCTATTCTTCCTCTAGATGTCACTTTCCTTATGCACGTTTTCTTGCATGCGCGTGTGCTATTCTTGCTCCAGCTGTTACTTCAGTTTCTGAACTCTTTCTTTCCCACGATAATCCTTCTTTCCACTTCGAACTGGTGCCAACATGCCCCCAACAATGACATGTGACTCATCTTGAGTCATCTAATCCTTATGAGCTTCCTCGATCTCCTTGGTGATCATCTGGAACTTTTCCTTGAGCTTTGTTTCTTTTATCAGTGCTTGTGCAGTCTTTTCCTTGATGGTGTCCACTACCTGAACTGCCACTTCGTCGCTCAACAATCCTGCACATTCTGCCTGGGTCTGTGCTATCTGTGTTTTAGCTCTTTCTGCATGTGCAAGTACTTCTGCTACCTGTTCCTATAATGGATCTATTTGATCTTGACGTACCTGTTTCTACGTTTTCCCATTGATAAGTTTTTCCTGCATCTTCTTCATCTCTTGCATCCTTTTGACTCGTTATGGGATTGGTATGGTCTTTTTCCTCTGTTTGAGTTTTTGGATCGCTACATTGATCCTTTCCTCTTCTTTGTCCCAACGTTGGAACTATGGATCCTCCTCCAACCTTGTCCAATGTTGTGCTGGTTTATCGAACAATTCAATTGCTATACTAACCTGCTGTTCTATCTCCTGCAGCTGCCCTATTGCTTCCTGCTTCCTTTGTTCCTTCACTGTTGGTCAAATGGTTGGTGTGAGTTGTTCTCAGAGATTCTTGATCTCCTTATGATATTGATCAATTGCCTGCCAAATCTGATCTATCGTTTCTGCTACTGGTAGTTCATTTCCTTGCGCGGTGCTTGGGAATTTCTCAAAAATTCCTCCCACTCTTCGTTCCAGTTCTTTCCTTTTTCCTCCTGAGTTTCGAGCTTGGCCTGCTCACAAAATTTTTCCAGCACCTCCCTCTTCTTTGTTGCTTGCTGTATCTCGACTAAGTTTTTATGTGCATGAGACTGTACCTCGTGGTCGACGCTAACCTTCAATTTGTGTAGTGCCCTTGATGGCATTTCTGTCAGGACCAACTGGATGTGGTCTAAATCCTTCAAGGGTGTCTGCCCCATGATTTCATCCATGCGCAACATGATAGTTTTGATGTAAATCGTTGCATTTGCGTGTGGCATGGAGTGGATTGGGTCTCGTTCTTCTACCTCCTCTCTTTATTTAGTCTATATTGTCGATGTCTCTATGCCTCTACTGCTGATTGCTACCTGGACTTCCTCAAGTTTCTTGAGGAACTGCCCCATTTCTGCCATCTCTTTTTTCAGTTTATCCCTGTGATGTGCTGCATGATCGAAGTCTTCTGCTAGGAAATCCTGGACCATTCTGGCGATCATTTCCCCATCATCCTCCGTGATCATATAGTCTGGTGATGCTTGTTGTGCCTTTGATTTCTTACGATTTATTACACGTGCCTCTTGTTTGCGCGAATGGTCTCTTATTTCCCCTTGATTCCTGTGTGTTGGGATTTGGGGTGGTCTCCTATTCTCCCTTAGATTATTTCGACTATCTGTTGGTCATCTATGTAGTCTCTTTATAGCCCTTCTAGGTTCATGTCTTGTTTGACCCTTCTTTTGCCTGAATCGCCTTACCTTGGCCTGTTCTTGGTTTCTTGGGCACTTGGATTTTCGGAGGCTGTGTTTTCAACTGTTCTGCCTCTCCTTCTGCTGTTAGTTCTGGTACTTCCCGGTGTTGGGTATATGTTATATTCTTTGCATGTTTGTGTGAGGGCGCGTTAGGTTCAAAAACTGCGTCTGACATTCCCTCTGGTGTTTTTTTCTATTTTTAGTGGATTTTGCTATTTTTAGCGGTTTTCTAAATTAATCCTGTATTAAGGGATTAGGGTTTTGGTATCTGCACAATACATAAAAACATTGTATAGATTGTATGGTGAATGGTGAATGGTGAATGGTGAAATTTGATATTATGAATATAATAAAAGTTTTCCTCGGTTGAGGGTTTCTGGTATAAATCTCTGTGTACTATGTGAATGAGCCATTTATTAATTTCTGTTTTTCTTAAGAATCCATATGCACAACTTTACTTTGCAGGTTTAAAACTTACATGTGGTATCAGAGCTCATTTTTGGCTTCAGAGGGATGCCTTTTTTGTTGAGAGTTTGGATCGGTCTTGATAGATCAAGTTTATCTTGGGTCTGTGATAAACATGGGTTTAGTAGGAGCTTTTGTAGTGGATATTTGAGTATAGAAAGAGGAATGTGTTAAGACCCTACAATGTACCTTTTTTCTCACACCTTTTGCTACCATTACACCCTTTTTCCACTCACATTTAAACTTATACTATCACCTTACCCTATCTCTCCAAAGGTATATAACGTGTCTTCTCTTTACTATATGTTTAATCTGTTTTGCATATAATTTTACATTACTCTTGTACTTAACCATTGATCAGAAATATATAAGTGCTGAAACAGTTCAAACTGCATATTAGCATTGAGGCCTATTGCTAAAATAGTTAAAGCACACAAACCCTGTGGCTGAAACAGTCCGTGGTCTACGATGCTGAAACAACAACTCACACAAAAGAAGCTGTTACACTCTCTGTGGTCTACAATGATGAAACAAAAACTCACACAAGAAGAAGCTGCTACACTCTCCATGGTTTACGATGCTGAAACAACAACCCACACAAAAGATGTTACACTCTCCGTGGTCTACAATACCGAAACAACAACACAAAGTTGTTACAGTGACCACAACAGCCGCACCTTGAGCCAGAATTAACCACCACTGTTTCGTGAGACCACGTTGCTGAAACAGTCAGAACGCAAATCCCGTTGCTGAAACAACCCGTGATTTGCGATGCTGAAACAACATATAGCAGTAAAGAAGATAAATATAGAAGCTGTTACTCCAGCCGCAACAACAACACCTCACTCATCACCTTTTCAACTATTGTAATAACATTCTATTATGGGAGACCAGGATATCCTATTCCAGTAAATATTTGATCTGACTAAGAATAGGATTCAGATGCGCACATGTAATTTGATGATCAAAATTGTATCAAGGGGATTCTCCTCTTTAAATAAGAGGAAATCACCATTAGAGAGGACCTTTTTCTGAACTAAGAAAGGATTTACAGAGAGGGACGTGTTTTACTTCAGATTGTAATGTAACACAGTTGACAGATGAATAAAGGATTGTTCTGAGCATTTCTCTCTAGTTCCTTTCGTTTCAGGGGAATCTTGTGAGAAGGGAGGGCCCACCTTCTTCACAAGATTCACCCATTAGCTTTGTAGTGTGTTAGTGTTATTTCTTTTCATGCCTTGATTAAATTCTGTTTTTCTGAAACACTACTTTACTGAACTCTGTCTTGCTGAACTTTTGCTTTACTGGTTGTTACATTGTTTTCATATAATTCATTCTTGGGTAACTGTTGATCATTCTAGTTAGAACCATTGTTTGGTGAGTCTATGAAAGTGTGATGACTAGAAACAGGTGCTGAAGGTTCCTTCTTGGGAAATAGGGTCCTGTTCTCTGTTAAGAGTTAGTTAGCCTTCAATGTGTGTCAATCATTTCAGTTAGCAATGAGTTCATAAAAGTGTGATGATCAAAAATAGGTGCTGAAGATTCCTTCTTGGGGAATAGGGTCCTGTTCTATGTTATAAGATAGCTGGTCTTTCCTTTTGCAGTGTCTTGAAGGATTTCTTTCCTAGGTTGTTATTTCTTAATGTAATCCAGGATTCTTTGAACAGTTATTTCTTTAAACTTTGAACTCTGCAATAGGTAGGTTGCTTTCTTGTAATTCAAAGTAGAACTTCAGTTTGTTCAAGGCAAAGTGTGATTAATGTGTTTTTACTAAAACTCTAGATTTCTTTTGAGATTGAGCATATACAGTGTGTGATTACCTTTGAAATAAATAGACTTCCCTGGGTTGACAATTTATGTAGAATTTGATTGTTTAGTTAAATAATCAATTATAGTGACCAACATTTTAGCACCGTTGTTGGGGAAGGTAATTATAGATTTCAAAAGCACTTATGATTTTTTAGATACAAATATTGCATGAGAGGATGTGGAGACCCCAAAGACACTGACCCTACAGGTGGTAGGGGCAGAGGAAGAGGAGGAAGAAAAACTTATATTGACGAGATTATATCAAAGTCTGAATCTGCTGCTCAATGACCAAACTCTTGGAAACCTAAGTCCCAAACTTCATTTCAAGCAAACTTTGAGACGGTGTAAGAGGTTTGGAGTCCTGAGACAATCGAGAAACCAACAGGAAACATTGAGGACAGAGCAAGTGCACCAGGGGAGAAAACATAAGAAAACATGAATGAGTACAACGAAGAATTGCATCATGAAGAACAAGCAGGTCTTGAAAGAGAGGTAAATGATGAAAATGCTTTTTCCACATTAGGATTTCCTATTGGTGACCTTCCTAGAGGGGTAGCCCCCATGAAGAACATTCCACTCTCAACACTACTTAACTTTCATGGTTTGTCTTCAGAGGATCCTGATGAATTCCTTTTTGAGTTTGACATATTATGCAGAAGTTATGATTACATTTCCAATGCTAAAAAATTAAAGCTATTTCCAACAACATTGAAAGGAAATTCACTAAGATGGTTCATGAGCCTTGGAGGCCATGTAATCACAACATGGGACCAAATGAAACAGAAATTCCTGCATAAATACCAGGACTATTGCCGAACAAGAGAAAAAAGGGAAGAACTATTTAAGATGATACAAAAGGAGGATGAAAATCTGGAGGACTTTGTAGAGAGGCTACCGTATAATCTACAAATATCCAATCACCACGATGTAAGTAAGGATATTCTTAAAACAATATTATTAAAAGGAGTAAGGAATGACTATTTAGATATGCTGAATATGCTTGGAAAAGGGGACATATATAAAGAATCATACGATGAAATTGTTAACCTATGTAAAAGATGTTCTAGAGGAGCTTCAAGGAATAGATCAACTAGTAGGGATACCACATTCTCAAGAGTTCAAAAATCAGCCAGTGGGGGAGCAACAAGATCCGAAATAGGTAATTTACTTGAAGGTTTTAAAATTGAAATGTTAAGCTCTTTTGCCTCACAAATTGATACCCTGCTGATTCAAAAGAAGCAAGATGAAGCAGAAGCAGCTCTGTCCATCTTTTGTTCTAAATGCAGAGACAAGCACCCACGAAGGGAATGCCCATTGGATAAAAAGCCAATCTGCACCATCTATGATAAATATAATGAAACTCAACAATGTCCTTCTCTACCAGGAATCAAGGCAACATTACAACCAACTGATGAAGAAGCTGAAGCCGTCTATCTGCTGACACAAAGAAGGCAATGGCAACCGCGGGGACAAGGTATGAATCCTAACATGCCATTTACATCTTCTAATCATTGGAATAACTATCCTTCTTTTAATCAAATGAATTACCCTCCCTATAATCAAATGCAATACCTAAATCAAATGAATTACCCACCCATGCAACAAACTAACCCACCCTTTGTTGATCCATCAATGTGGACTCCTTGGCCTCCACAACAACAACAACAACCGTATCAGAACCAATGGAATCCAAATTGGAGAGAACAACAAACCCCCTTCCCAAATCAATTACCCTAATCACAATTTCTGCAACCACTCTCCTTACCATCAGGTACCCCACCAAAAAATCAAATAATGAGGCCCCAACTACCTATACAACCTAACCCCAACCCCAATAATAAAGCTGTGCAGTGCATTGATATTCATAACCAACCTTCATTTTCTCTTCTCCTTTCGCAATGCAATGATATTCATTTATGATATGGGAGAATAGTAGAACCTATCATAGCTGATGTCACCTCTTCTGATAAAGAGGAAACAAAAGAGCATGCTGTACATGAAGAGGTACAATCATCCTCTAACACCACTGCTGAAAAAACAAAACCACCATTTCCTGAGCGTTTAGCTTTGACTAAAACGCCTGAGCCACCGGATTTCAATCTTCTGGGGGAATTAAAAAATCTTTATGTCAAAATCCCTCTATTACAAGCACTCCGAGATGTACCAATTTATGCCAGGACTATGCGAGACATTTGTGTTAAGAAACCTGGTAGGAAAATTAAGGATCCCCTCACAGTCCATGTCATGGGTGACTTGTCTGCACTAATGTCAGGTAAAGTCCCCCTAGTTAAATATGGTGATCTCAACCACCCTACAGTCTCAATAAAAATTGGAAAAATGATAATCCCTCGAGTCCTGGTAGACCTAGGTGCCGCGATCAATATTATGACTCTGGAAACCTCACAATTGTTACAACTACAGAATGAAATCAAAGACACCCCAACTATCCTAGAATTAGCTGACCGTTCTACAATCAAAACGGAAGGAGTCATTGAAGACCTAATTATCTCAGTGGAATCATGGAATTATCCAGCTGAATTTGTGGTATTACAACCTAAAACAAAGTTGGGGAGCCACCCTCTAATTTTGGGCAGGCCTTGGTTAGCCACAATAGACAATTTTATCAGCTATAGATCAGGATCAATGACGGTTTCCAACGGTTACGAAACCAAACAACTTACCCTCTACCCTCACGCTACACCCTTGATTAATAATGATAATTCTATATGGGTAGACTTTGATGATCAACTTACTCAACCCATATTGACTA
>JZKD02S1741143.1:219196-232824 GCA_000966675.3 Picea glauca | reverse complement strand
TATACTATCACCTTACCCTATCTCTCCAAAGGTATATAACGTCTCTTCTCTTTACTATATGTTTAATCTGTTTTGCATATAATTTTACATTACTCTCGTACTTAACCGTTGATCATAAATATATAAGTGCGAAAACAGTTTGAACTACAGATTAGCATTGAGGCCTGTTGCTGAAACATTTAAAGCACACAAACCCTGTGGCTGAAACAGTCCGTGGTCTACGATGCTTAAACAACAACTCACACAGAAGAAGCTGTTACACTCTCTATGGTCTACAATGCTGAAACAACAACTCACACAAGAAGAAACTGCTACACTCTCTGTGGTTTACGATGCTGAAACACCAATCCACACAAAAGCTGTTACACTCTCCGTGGTCTACAATACTGAAACAACAACACAAAGTTGTTACACTGACCACAACAGCCGTACCTTGAGCCAGAATTAACCACCACTGCTGCGTGAGACCATGTTGCTGAAACAGTCAGAATGCAAATCCCGTTGCTGAAATAGCCCACGATTTGCGATGCTGAAACACCATACAACAATAAATAAGATAAATATAGAAGCTATTACTCCAGTCACAACAACAACACCTCACTCAACACCTTTTCAACTATTGTAATAGCATTCTGTTACGGGAGACCAGGATATCCTATTCTAGTAAAGATTTGATCTGACTAAGAATAGGATTCAGATGTGCACATGTAATTTGATGATCAAAATTGTATCAAGGGGATTATCCTCTTTAAATAAGAGGAAATCACCATTAGAGAGGACCTTTTTCTGAACTAAGAAAGGATTTACAGAGAGGGACGTGTTTTACTTCAGATTGTAATGTAACACAGTTGACAGATTAATAAAGGATTGTTCTGAGCATTTCTCTCTAGTTCCTTTCATTTCAGGGGAATCTTGTGAGAAGGGAGGGCCCACCTTCTTCACAAGATTCACCCATTAGCTTTGTAGTGTGTTAGTGTTATTTCTTTTCATGCCTTGATTGAATTCTGTTTTGCTGAAATACTACTTTACTGAACTCTGTCTTGCTGAACTTCTGCTTTACTGGTTGTTACATTGTTTTCATATAATTCATGCTTGGGTAACTGTTGATCATTCTAGTTAGCAACCTTGTTTGGTGAGTCTATGAAAGTGTGATGACCAGAAACAGGTGCTGAAGGTTCCTTCTTGGGGAATAGGGTCCTGTTCTCTGTTAAGAGTTAGTTAGCCTTCAGTGTGTGTCAATCAATTTAGTTAGCAATGAGTTCATAAAAGTGTGATGATCGGAAACATGTGCTGAAGATTCCTGCTTGGGGAATAGGGTCCTGTTCTCTGTTATAAGATAGCTGGTCTTTCCTTTTGCAGTGTCTTGAAGGATTTCTTTCCTAGGTTTTTATTTCTTAATGTAATCCAGGATTCTTTGAACAATTATTTTTTTAAACTATTAACTCTGCAATAGGTAGGTTGCTTTCCTATAATTCAAAGTAAAACTTCAGTTTGTTCAAGGAAAAGTGTGATTAATATGTTTTTACTACAAATCTAGATTGCTTTTGAGATTGAGCATATACAGTGCGTGATTACCTTTGAATAAAATAAACTTCCCTGTGTTGAAAATTTATGTAGCACTTGATTGTTTAGTTAAATAAGCAATTATAGTGACCAACAGAATGGCGAGCTCATCTAGAATCGAGATAGAGAAGTTCAATGTTAAAACGTTTGAGCTTTGGAAGATCAATATGGAGGACCTTCTTGTAGACAAAGAACAATGGATCGCTGTGGATCCTGGTACACAATCTATTGGTACACTGTCTACTAGCACACAGGCTACTTGTACACAACCTAGTAGTACACAAACTACTAGTACACCACCTATTGGTATGTCAAAAGAAGATTGGGAGAAGTTGGACATAAGAGAAATGAGTACTATTCGACTCTGCCTGGTAGATTCGGTGTTGTTGAATGTCTCAGGAGAATCTATAGCCAAGGAACTATGGGATAAGTTGGGGAATTTGTATCAATCAAAGTTCCTGGTAAACAAGTTGTTTCTTCGAAAGAAGCTGTATCATCTTAGGATGAAAGATGGAGATTCTGTGACAAAACATCTAAATGCTTTTAATACTCTAGTAAGTCAACTTGTCTCTGTTAATATTACGATTGTAGAAGAAGACAAGTGTATTACTTTGTTATGTTCTTTGCCAGACTCTTGGGATAATCTGGTTGTAGAAATTGGTAGTACCACTCAATCTACATTGAAGTATGAGGATGTAGTTTCATCCTTGTTATCTGAAGAGATGAGGTGGAAAAGCATGGATAGTCATAACACAAATGATTTATTTGTAAGAGGTCGTACCCAAGACAAGAATCCCGGTAAGCCTTTTAGGGGGAGATCTAAATCTACAGGTAGATCTAAGTCTCCAGGAAAATATTTGAGGAAATGTTGGAAGTGTGGTAAAATAGGGCATTATAAGAAAGATTGCAAGTCTAAGAAGGTTGAAAAACCAAAGGGATATGATAGCACCTCTTCCACAGAGGTGCAAACCTCCACTAAAGAAGGAGGTGATGTTTACTTGGCATCTACAGATACACATGAAGACCATGATGTATGGTTGATCGACTCAAGTGCGTCATACCATATGACTCCTCATTGGGAGTGGTTCTTTGAATATGAAAAATACGATGGTTGTGATGTATTCCTAGGAGATGAATTGATATCCAAAATCATGGGATGTGGAAGGGTTAAGTTGTTGCTAAAAGATGGAAGGATTAGAACTCTCCCTGGGGTTCTTCACATTTAAAACTTGTCAAGAGCCTAATATCTGTAAGCAAGTTGGATGATGCAGGAGTGGATACTGTATTTGGAAAGAACACTTGCAATATGGTACAAGGAGCAATGGTGTTGATGAGGGGAGTTTGGTGTGGAAATCTGTACAAGTTGTTGGGAAGCACTTATACTAATGGGTGTAATAGTTCTGTTGTCCTTGAGAAGACAAAAAAAGAATACAAGACCAATATCGTCCCTGAAAATAAGACCATGATGTGGCATCAAAGAATGTGGCATATTGGAGAAAAGGGCCTTCGAACACTACACGGTAAAGGCATGGTTGAAGGTATGTCTAATTGCACTTTGGATTTTGATTTTTTTGAACATGGCATATATGGTAAACAAAATCGAGTAAGATTCCCATCTGGCGCTACAAGAGCAAAGGGGATATTAGAGTTGATACACAATGATGTGTTTGGACATGTGCCTGTTCCATCACTAGGTAAGTCTGTGTATTATGTTTCATTCATATATGATTTCTCAAGGAACACATGGATTTATTTTCTTTGAAAGAAATCTGAGTTATTTGATAAATTTAAAGAGTTTAAAGCTCTGGTAGAAAATCAGATAGAGAAGAAAATAAAGGTATTGAGAACAGATAATGGTGGAGAATTTTGTGGAAATGAATTCAAAGAATTCTATAAGAAGTGTGGTATAGCAAGGAAGAAGACTAATCCATACACTCCTCAACAGAATGGAGTTGCAGAAAGGATGAACAAGAAACTGATGGAAAAAGAAAGGAGCATTCTCAGCGGTGCCGAGTTAGGACAAGAATTATGGGAAGAGGCAGTAGGTACAACATGTTACCTGGTAAATAGATCATCTTCATCAACGTTGGATGAAAAAACTCCACATGAGGTATGGATTGAAAAGAAACCCTCTCTTCAACATCTTAGAGTGTTTGGTTGTGATGCTTATGTACATGTTCCAAAGGAAATGGGAGCAAGTTGGATAAAAAAGATGAAAAGTGTATCTTTATTGGTTATAAAGATGGTGTGAAAGGTTATAAGCTTTGGAACCCAAAAACTAAGAAGGTTGTTTACATCCGGGATGTTGTTTTTAGAGAGGTAAAAGATGTGTCCAAAAAGGAATTCCTACCGAGGCAAGACGAACCTGAGAAAATAGAGCTAGAGTTGGATGATACAAAATATGAATCATCTGAAGAATATGAAGCAGAAGAAAAAGAAGAACCTCATACCCCAGTATTGAGGATATCAGTGAGAGAAAGAAGGCAACCATAAAGGTATAGTCCACCTGATTTCCATTCCAATTTTGCTTTATCTATTACTGATGATGATCCCAGAACTGTCAGGGAAGCAGTGAATTTAGAGGATAGTAAGCTCTGAAAGAAGGCCATTGTTGAAGAAATGGATGCCTTGGATAAGAATGAGGCATGGGATATAGTTGAGTTGCTAGCTGGAAGAAAATATGTCGGTAGGAAATGGTTGTTTAAGAAGAAGTTTAATGCAGAAGGAAAAGTGGAGAAATATAAAGCTCGATTAATAGAAAAAGGTTATTCCCAGGTAGAGGGAATTGAATTTGGTGAGATTTTTTCTCCTGTTTCTAAGTTAAATTCTATTAGATTTATTTTCTCTATTGTTGTTGCTTTTGATCTTGAAGTGGAATAGATGGATGTGAAGAAAACATTCCTACATGGGTATCTGGAAAAATAAATCTACATGAAGTAGCCAAAAGAATTTGTAGTAAAGGGAAAGAAAGAGCTGGTCTATAAGCTAAATAAGTCACTATATGGTCTGAAGCAATCACCTAGGATGTGGTACCAAATGTTTGACACGTACATCCTTGGATTGGGATTTGTGAGAAGTAGGGTTGATCACAGTGTATATTCCAAGCAGGTTGGTAATCACTTCATTTATGTAGTGTTTTATATTGATGACATGTTGTTGGTAGGAAATAACATCGATGTTATCAAGGAGTTGAAATCACAACTACCTCCAAATTTGACATGAAAGATATCGGTGTTGCTAACTTCATTATAGGAATGGAGATTAAAAGAGATTGTGAAAACATGAAACTCTAGAGGAATTAGAGAAAATATGTTGAGATGATATTGCAGAGGTTTAATATGCATGGAAGTAAACCGGTCAAGGTTCCTATTCCTATAGGTGTAAAGTTATCTGCAGATCAATGTACCATGACACAAGAAGAAGAAGAGGACATGTCCCATGTTCCTTATGCCAGTGCAGTTGGCAGTTTGATGTATGCAATGGTCTATACTAGACCAGACATTGCACATGCAATGCGAGTTTTGAGAAGGTATATGTCAAAACCATGGAAGAAGCATTGGACAACAATAAATAGGGTCTTCGGGTATTTGCGTGGCACTACCAATTATGGATTGTTCTACCAAGGAATACTAGGATTGGACAGAGTGGTGGACATACATAGATTTTTTGATGTAGACTGGGCTATATATCTGGATTGAAAAATATCTACAAGTGGGTATGTGTTTAACCTATTTGGAGGAGCAATCAATTAGATGAGAAAAAGAAAAGCTATAGTATCACTCTCAACTACAAATGTTGAATACATGGCAGCCACTCATGCAAGCAAGGAAGCAGTATGGTTGCAAATATTGTGTTCAAGTATTGGGTTGGTACAAAAAGCAGTGAGATTAGATTGTGACAGTCAGAGTGAAATATTCTTGGCAAAGAACCCAACTTATCATTCAAAGACAAAGAATATTGATGTTCAGTATCATTTTGTGAGAGACATGGTTGAGGAAAAGAAGGCGTTGCTAGAAAAGGTTGACACTTTGAAGAATGTTGCAGATTTATTGACAAAGTCTGTGAGCACAGAAAAGTTCTCCTAGTGTAGAGTAACAATGGGCATTGCTGCCCTGGATTGTTGACTATATAACCCCATGGACCCCTGGATGCAAAGAAAATGATAAGTGGGAGAATGTTGGGTATATGTTATATTATTTGCATGTGTGTGTGAGGGTGCATCAGGTTCGACAAATGCATCTGACGATTTTTCTATTTTTAGCGGTTTTCCAAATTAATCCCAGATTAAGGGATTAGGGTTTTAGTATCTACGGAATACCTAAAAACATTGTATATATTGTATGGTGAATGGTGAAATTCAATATAATGAAGATAAGAAAGGTTTTCCCTGGTTGAGGGTTTTCGGCATAAGTCTATGTGTACTATGTGAATGAGCCATTGATTAATTTCTGGTTTTCTTAAGAATCTATGTGCATTGCTTTACTTCGCAGGTTTAAAACTTACACCCGGGTAATGGCTAGGATCCTCCATTCATCAAGCCATTCACTAATGACCATGTTGATATCACCCTCTGTGATGTAGTAGTGTATGTGTAGCCACTGTTTATCTAGATCCTGCCTTGGTTGTATCCACATTGTTTGGCATGTGGCCCAGAAGTTGTCAATGTCCGCATATAACATGACAACCTCTGGTGTTATCTCCATTATCGACTGATAGCTTCCTGTATGTCCCATAGGTATGCTTAGAATATGATTCCGTTCTCCCTCTTATGCCTGGCCTATGACCCATATCTTAGTAATAGGTATCTCACTCCCATTGGCTATGGTCTAGTACAAAAAATTACATACCCTGGTTCTCGCCATCCCATGAAGGCTATTAGGGTGATCAACCACGAGTAATGGAACTCTGTGCCTAGGTCCTGTGCATCCTTGCAGTCCTCTTGAAATAAGTTCAATAAATATGGCACCCAAATCATAGAGGTGCCTTCTGTGCACTGAGCTGCAACTGCAATGAATCCTACTGGTACTTCATATTTGCAGCATTTTCTGAGCAATTTGCAAGCTAAGATATTTGCGCCCAATTTTGTAGCTACGTTGTTGATTCGTTTGATCATGATGCCCCTCATTCCCCTGGTAGTGCCATATTTATTTTTCATTTCTTCTACCAATGCTTTATCCTTGGATTTTTCATTCAAAATCAACGCGAGATCCATACCCCGGATTGGTAATCCTGTTATTTGCGCAATAATATCAATGGTTATGGGGATGGGTCTATCCAACCATATATCCCCTCCATGTGTGATTTCTAACGAATGCTTGACGCATACTATCATGTATTGGCCTCTACCAAAATGTGGTAGGTTCAACAAACCTAAGATTCTTGTTCTTTCTAGCCCATATGCCCACTAGTGTGGTTGGTTGATCGTTTATCCAAGTCGGGTTACACCAATGGTCTGCATAAAGACCCACTGCGCAAGTTTTAGAAACTTGGTTTCGTCTGATACGTCATGGTCAGAATATTTGAGCTTCCCAACATGACCCAGTAGTTTCAGTTCTACCTGTACTCCAGCTGGTATGTGTGGTAGAAAAATTTTTGCTACAGGTTTCTTATGGGGTGAGCTTAGTATCTGAACTCTATCTTCTTGTTGCGGTGGTTGGTTCAAAGTTCCAATGACTTGCGGTTGTTCCCCCATCAACCATTCTGGCCAAGCTGAGGAATTTGAAGTGGTCTCCTCTACTGGTTGACTTGATATGGTCATTTGCGACTTGTCTGGTTGCACTGCTGCTTTCAGATTTTGTACCATTCCGTTAACTTCCAGGGCTGCTTCGGTGCTTTCTGGTTGCACTTCTTGTTGGGTTTTCACTTCCTTGTTCTGAGGCACCTGCACCRTTGCTGGTGTATCTTATTT
Organism: Picea glauca; assembly: GCA_000966675.3. Lineage (NCBI taxonomy): Eukaryota > Viridiplantae > Streptophyta > Pinopsida > Pinales > Pinaceae > Picea > Picea glauca. Next base: position 225,353 of record JZKD02S1741143.1, on the reverse strand, counting down.
CATGGCCTCTTCTTGTGGTTGTTGAATTTCTTCCACAATTGGTGTAGAGTTCACTAGTAGTGTCTCTAGTGATGGGATCTCATCAATGTCGACGATMTCCGACTACTGCTATTCATTTTCTTYTAGCGGTCCTCGTGACCTAGTTTGAAACCTGGTCAGTTTGGTTGTCTGGCCTACTTCTGCTAGCTTCGATGGTTCCATAGTGGTGACTATCATACATTTGCGGAGTTTGAATAACTTCTGTGAGCTCTGTGGTCTTGCTCTATTCATTCTGTCTCTTATTACTCTCTCTCCATTCTCCGCTCATGAATAGACTAGTTTCTCTTATGCTCGCGTGTTGTGTGGACTTGTCACAAAGCTTGTCGAGGGTGCTTCCTCCATTATGTGTTTAATGCATCATAAATTTGGGTTCAATGAATCTATGGTGGTTTCATACTTTCTATTACGCTTGCTTTTCCATCTCCCATTGGCGTGATTAATGTGATGTCCCATCGGTCCTTGCCATGCTTTAATTCCACTTAGTGCTGTCTTGTCATCCTGATTTTGTCGACTTTCCATTTCTAGCTTGTTTTCCCTTTTTATGTAACCGTTGTTCATGCCTTTTCCATATTTGTGTTTCAAATGTCATGTGGAATTTCTATCTCTTGCGTGCTCCATGCTTTTTAATCTTGTTTCCTTTTTGTTCTCTGTTTTTTTTTTTTACTGTACGGTTGGTGGTCGACTATCCTTGTACAACTTTAGTCGACTCCCATTCATCAATCCTCTGAGGTCTACACCTACTAAATCTCTTAACTATACAAATCCTCCATCTATGACATATTTCACCTCATATGGTCCTAACCAATTCATTCTAAGCTTCCCCGGATGCTAAAACAATTTGCTATCATAGAGCAATACTAGATCTCCTTCCTTGAACATTTTCTTCTTGATGTCTCAGTTGCACCAAGCTTTATCTCTTGATTTCTGCACTTGTTGGTGGAATCCTGCCAAGATTTTGTCTTCCTCCATTGACAATAACTGATCCAGTCTCTCCTGTACTGCACATCATTCTATCATTTGTGTGATAGCTGCTACGCGTAAGCTGGGTACTAAACATTCTAATGGCACTACTGCTTCTTGGCCATAGACTAGTTTGAATGGTGTGTTCCCTGTCAACTTTTTGCATGTGGTCCTATATGCCCATAATACTATTGGTACTTTGAGGTCCCAATCGTCTCTGTTGATGTTATAGATGTTTTTTAGTGCGTTCTCCAGAATTTTGTTGAAATCTTCTACTGTGCCATTCACCTTTGGATGATACAGTGTGCTCTTTTGGTGATGAACTTCAAACTCTTTAGTCATCATGTGGATGGTGCTGATTATGAAGTGTGTGCCTTGTTCTCTCATCAAAACTCTTAAGCAACCAAATCTAGTGATTACTTGTTCAAAAAATAAGTGTGCATCTTTCTCTACGCTGTAATCTTTTATTGGTGCGTCTTCCGCCCATCTTGTTAGGTATTCCACCACAGTGATAATGTATCTTCCCCCTGTCCTTTTGGTTGGTGGGTTAATTGGTCCCACAAACTCTATTGCCCATTTTTCAAATGCCTGTAATGTTACTTGTGGTTGTAGTTGCATCTTGTCCTTTCTATTGGGTTTTCCTACCCTTTGACAGACATTGCATCTCTGATAGTACTCTTTCGAGTCACTGTGAATCATTGGCCACCATAGTCTTGCATGTAATACCTTCTACACAGTAGATTTTCCTACATAATTCCCTCCTGCCATTCCCTTGTGAGCTTCTGATGAAACTCCTGGTCATTCGTGCTCTAACACGTACCTTCGCAAGATGCTATCTGCGCCCATTTTGTATAGATGTCCTACAATCATTTGATAGTCGACCACATGAACTACTAGATTCTTCTTCTGTGCGGTGGTATATTCTTGCAGCATAGTACCTATAGTCAAGTATAGAATGATATCTGCGAAGTATTCATCAAAAATCTGTACTGAGAATAACTGTGCATCCGAAAATTTGTCTTCTAAATTGTAGGTTCTTCTCCATTTGTGACCCTGGACAGGTGGTTAGGTCCTGCATTCAATTTTGCTAGTTTAACTATTACTTCAAAATCAAATTCTTGAAATAGCAGTAACCGTCGATAGATTATCCCCCCCAACACTGGTTTGTTGACTAGGTATTTTAGGGCTGAGTGACCTGTAAACATCTTAAAGTGTTTTCCCAATAGGTAATGTCTAAACTTCTGCAGTGCATAAACCATGGCTAGGCCTTCTCTTTCTGTCATGTTATAATTATGTTTCGAGTCAGATAACTTTCTTCTTGCAAATGCTATCGGGTGATCCAATTCTACCGCTCCTGGCTGCACTAAGATAGCTCCAAGTTCTATCACTGATGCATCTACATGCACATGGAATGTTTTTTCCCAGTTTGGAAATACTAGTATTGGTGCGGTAACCATCTTTTCCTTCAGGGTATCCAGACCGTGTTGACACTTGTCGTTCCATTGATACTTTGTATCCTTCCTTAACAACTTTTCTATTGGTGTTGTGATTTGAGCACATCCTTTGATGAATTTCCTGTAGTATCCTATGTGCCCTAACGTTTCTCTTAGTTGACAGACTGTTTTAAGTGCTGGTAAGTTAACAATGACTGCGATCTTAGACAGATCCAGTAACAAGCCTTGTTTGCATACTATATGTCCCAATAGTATCCCAAACGGTGTTCCAAATATGAATTTCTTGATGTTCAATGATATCTGACATTGTCTACATCTCTCTAACATCATTCATAAAACTTCCACATGGTTTTTCAACAAACTATAAACTGTCCAGTCATTTAGGTATACTTCAAGAAACTGATGGCTGAATTTCTTAAATGCTGCGATGACCACTTTGGAGAATATTGCGGGTGCATTCTTCAGTCCAAACGACATGATTGTGTACTGATAAGATCCCCATTCTGTCACAAACGTGGTCTTGTGTTTTTCCTCCTATGCTATCTTAAATCTGATGGTAGCTTGAGAATCCATCAGTGAATGAGTAAGCTTCATGTCCCCTCACATTCTCTAACACTTCATCTGTGAATGGTGTAGGGAATGGGTCGTGTAGGCATGCATCGTTCAACTTCCTCAAGTCGACGCATATCCTAATCCCTCTTCCTTGTTTCTTGTTCTGTACTACCATCGAGCTCATCCATTATGATTCCTCGACTGGTTTGATGATGACGGCTTCAAGCATTCTGTCGATCTCATCTTTAACTTTCTGTTTATATATGGGGTTCATTCTATAGGGTCCCTGTCTAATAGTTCTCGCTTCAGGTCTGAGTGGTATATTCATCTCTCCCAATTCTATGGCTATACCCTTCATCTATGTAAATGTTGTGGGAAAAGGGTCGCTATATTCACACAACAATTCTATGATGCTTTCTACTGTTTTTCTCATCTCAGTAATCTCTAATGCTGGCCATTTTGGGCTACTCAGCTATCCCGATGTTAACTTTCTTTACCTCGATTGGCATGGATATGACTGCTGATTCTATGGGTGGTCCTTCCACATCTATTTCTACTTCTACTTCTTTGATATGAATATCATGTGGATTATCTTCGACTGGTGCTTCTTCCAGTACATGGTAACATGACAATAGTTCCTTGACTGCCTGTTTATTTCTCTTCTGTGATAAATTCTATTGATGGTTCTTCGATGAATATGAATCCTCTGATTCATTTGAGGGATGTGTCTATGTTGGTGTTCTCATGCTCGAATGAGAAAGTGATTATGAAGTTCTATTGCAATGTCCTCAATGTTGTAGTTCCTTTGCACAATTCCTTGTCTATATATTAGTTCGCTGGTATGCCCTCTAAAGTATGTATGAAGTGATGAGGCCATTCCTCCGGTGGTGTCATTTTCCACAACATTTTTCACTTCGCCAAGTGTTCCAATGGTGCCTCTTGTCCTTCGTATTTCTTCTATTTGGTGTACTCCTGTTCTGTGCCGAAACTTATGCGCAGTAGTTTCTTACATTAATACCAGTATGTGATGGTCTCTTTATGTGCACGCCACCATATTGTGGGTGTGGCCTTGAGTGCTAAGTCAAGTGCTAATGTCGCTAGTTTTCTAATACTTCATCTTCATATTGCATCAAGAATGTTTCCAAATAATTTAGTCTGTGGAAACTGGGTGGTTCTATGATTTCTATGCCTACCCATCTTACTGAACGGTCTATTATTGTACATGTTCTCGTGGATACTTCGTTTAGTCTATGCTGCCATTTTTCTAGTCTGGTGTCTGAGTCAACTGAGTACCCCATCTGTAGTTGGGTTGACGTAATCCTCATCATGCGTAGTTTTTCTGTACAACTAGATGATCTCCTCTAAGTCGAGGAAAGTGGGTTCTACGAACCTCTCCCCTTCCGATGGATCTAGTGGTGCTATGACCTTGTATTCTCTGGATTGAAATGTCATTTTCCTGGCTTTCAAATTGATTATGACCTGGTTGTCAAATGCCCAATATAGAACAAGGAATCATGGGTAAGGTGTTGTGCCATCTACTATTTCAATGTCTTCGAAGTCTGCTTTAGTGCACACTCCATCAAGATATACTATCACTCCTTTCAATCTACCTGTTGGTAGGACTCTATGCTAGTTTGCTAGTTTCAATTGGACATTTGAGTATCCCAGTGTTGGCTCTCCCATACATTTCCATGTCTTCTTTGGTAATTCATTCACTTTGGATCCTAGATCTAATATGATGTCTCCCATGTTGAAATCCCCAATGTTAGCATTCAATCGAAATTCCCTGCTTGTTCTTCTTCTTGTGTGTAGGTGGGTAATGGTTTTTGGTTCTATCTTTTCTTCTGTCTCACTGCTACATTTCTCTAGTATGTTTTGCAATATTTTCATATATGATGGATCACTTAATACTTTTATGCATCATTGCAAAAATCCTTTGATTGTACTTACTTGTCCCTTGGGTTGCATTCTGTTGGTATGATCTAGTGAGGGTGACATCTCATATTCTGGGGCTTCCTTGCTTTGCTGTGTAGTCGACACTATGTCCTCCTTATGAAATTGTTTTCGGGCTTCTTTAAATATCTCCTTTTTCTGTTGATTAAGGTTGGTTGTCATTGATGTCAACCCTTGAAGAAAGCCCCGTGGCACAAGGTTTAGGTAATGGACACAATATTGTTTGATGTAAAGATGACTCATTATTGTTTTGTCATGGTTGATAAGAAGTAAAAATGGATGAACTCCAAAGTGGTCCCCTTATGGTGAAATCCCTCATGGGAAGACGCTTTGCGGAGTGAGAGAACCCATGCTTATTTGAGGAATAATGATATGAAGGACAGTGAATTTGTGAGTGAAAATATCCTAGATGGATATTGCTTGTCATGTCATTTCCAGTGGTATGTGGAATGCCACATAACTCCTCACGGTTAGAGAGTTATGACCATATGAAGTTGGAGAACCCTCATGAGTCTTATAGAATCCCCCAAGAGTCAAAGTTCTTTGGAAAAATAAATTATTTTAAATGAAGAAGCCCTAAAATAAGGAAAGTGTAAGGCTACATGAAGATATAAATAAGAGACAAAGCTCACTCATAAAAACACACTTGTACATATTGTATATCTATTTTCTTGTGTAAAGCTTCTTGTAAATACTTATGGATACATCTGAAGTGGCGAGCATCTGAGGTAGCACGAAGGGTTGATGGAAAAATTATCGGATTCACAGAAAACCCTATTTTTTGAGGCATACACGGGCTGTCTGTGTATAGGGTGCGTATGTACATGGGCTGGCTGTGTATAGGGTGAGTATGTACGCAGGCTGACTGTGTATAGGGTGAGTACATGTTGATAAAGCCATGAAACTTGAGAAGATGAAGGTGCAGAGGTTCTAGATTTTGAGATCAAGCTCCCAGGAAGGTCTAGAGTGCTTAGATACATTAGATCCATCCATTGGTTCAAAAGGTATGTCTTATTTCTATGAATAGTTGGATTTTGATGTATGCATGAGGAATGTCAATGGAGATTTGAGGATTCTCCTTAGAGAGACTAGTGGCTACATGGGATATTCTTTATAAGTCAGATATATAGAAATACAGTGCTGGTATATTTATCATTGAAACTTCTTGTTGAGGCACATCTTGTATTTCTTGGCATATG
>JZKD02S1741143.1:203562-219146 GCA_000966675.3 Picea glauca | reverse complement strand
CTAAGATTTTTTATGGTACATGGTTGAGATCTTGTATTTATTGATGTATTGAGAAGTTGAATATCAGAAAGGGGTTGATGACTAATATCATGTGAGGGACATTATACTTGTTCATGATTACACATACCTATATGGAACATGACTAGAGAGAGACATACTTTCCTTGAGTAGAGGTTATGTATGAGAATGCATGCACAAGATATAGTTACAGTCTGGATACAGTGACATGTTACAAATCTATGTGAAAGAAGTTACAGAGGGTCAGAAGTTTTCAAGTGAAAGGAAACCCTAGTTTCAGAAGGCATACGCAGGCTGCATAACATATAGGACGCGTACATACGCAGGCTACATCACTACAGGTCACATATCTATTGTATTTTTGTGGATACATGTTCAGTTCAGGTATAGATTGATTACAGGGAAGTTGTACAGATTGGATACAGGTTAGTGGTACAGGTTGATACAGTTGTACAACAATATATCTCATAGTGATAGGTTGACAATGGTTCCATCATTCTACTTCTACTTCAGGGTGGCAGGACGGGGCAAAGACAGGTGGTTATAGCCACCTTTCGGTTGTAGCCGGAGAGCATAGGGGGTTGTACCCTCCTTCTAGTAGTGGCCAGAGAATTGGGGAGTTGGAGCTTCCCTCAGGTTGTAGCCTGAGAAACTAGGGGGTTGGAGCCTCTTTCCAGTTGCAGCTAGAAAACAAAGGAAGTTGGTGCTTCCAATGAATGTAATTCTTCAAGACATATAAGAAAAAGCATTCTGTGGTTTTCTCCTAATTTGGGTTTCCACGTAAAACACTGGTGTACTATGTATGTGTGTCATTGTTCATTTCTTATTGCTCATTATTGGATAATAATACTACATTGATATAACACTTGGATCAATTTGGAAAAAGGATAATTATTGCACTATTATTGATTCAACCCCCCTCTCAGTAATCCAACATTTCCTTGTGCGCATTGAACTGCTTCTTGGGGTTAGTGTTCTTCTTTACCCATTGGTTCTGCGCTGGTTCTTGTCGAACTGCATCATTTCCTATTTTCGTTCCTCCACGAGTGAATATATTGATGTTTCATCCATCATCCCTTGCTTCGGATGAAATCCACTAGACATTCTAATTATTCTGGTTCCTCTTTTACTGAATCTTTACTAGTAGTGTCAGACATTGCTCTGTATCGTGGTTTGATGCACGAGAATACATAGAAGTTGCTGGCGGAAGTGGACATTCCCATGCATAATGTCCTGGTTACTTAAAATTGTGACATGTGACTGGTCCTCTACCGCGCCTGAAACCTCCTCTAGATCGTCCACCTCTTCGGTAGCTTGCTTGGTCACGTCTCGGTGCATTATATTGTGGTGCTTGATTGTACTGTGTGGTATTGTATTGGGGCTGTGCCCAGTTATACTGCGGCTGCATGTTATTGTAGGGTTGGTGCATAGTATTGCACTGCTGCTATGCAATGTTGTATGGAGCTGGGGCTTGTTTGAATTGTGGCGTTGCTTTCCCAGTCATCATTTTGGCCTATATCCTATATGCATCTGATGTTCTCTCCTACATCAGCTCCATAGTTATGCAATCTTTGTCATCGTGGCCCACTGACTCACAAAAGGTGCAATATGAATTCTTTAGAACTGTTTGGTATTTCTGCATCATCGTGTAGTGATAAGGGTCATGACCTAGTTTCTTACATATTTCACACCATACTCCTCCCGGTGGTAGTGGATTTGGCATACCTATTTCCATATACTGCATGAATGTTGGGCATTCGTTCTTGTGGTGTCCTTCTGTCCTGCATGTGGTGCACCAAACAACTTCTCGTTTGTCCTTGTTCTTATTCTAGTTCAACTGAAACGTTAAATTCTTCAAATGATCCTTTATTTCTTCGATAGCTGGGTTCATCTGATGGTATTGGTTCTCTTCCAGTTACAAGGCTGCCTGCAGAACCTCTACCTGCATCTAAAAATTCTGTCTTCATAAGGGATATTTTAAGTGTGGGAGTAGTGAGTTGACAAACAGGTGCCGATGTTGCATCTCAGTCATAAGGTATTTTAGTTTTCCCTTTAGTTGCTTGAATCTCTGGTCAATCTCCCATACAAACTCTCCTAGTTTCTATCTTATCTTGATCATCTCGTTCATGTACTGATGCTCTGATATCGACTTTTGGAACTCATTAATAAGTAGCTTCTTAATTTCTTCTAGTGTCCTTGTCATCCCAGGGGCACTGTTTGTGTCTAGACTCATGTACCAGTCTAGTGTGTGGTCTCTTAGCGTAATCGCTAGCTGTGCGAGTTTGGTATCTTCATCAGTGATTTGCTTTGCTTCCCAGATATTTGCACAAATGAACAAATGCTTCTCAGGGTCTTCTACTTCTTCCCCTTGAAACTCTGGTAATCCGATAGTGATATTGTGTCCTTCCATTCTAAATACTGAACTACTACCTTCTCTGTGTGGTGTAGATACTTGACTAGTGTTGCCTGAACTGGCTCCTCCAATTGTTGTTGCTTGTGTAGATGTACTTCCTGCTATCGGACTTCCTCCAAACTTTGGTTGTCTAAACAATGGTGTTCTCTTTGGTGTATTAGTCACACATGGGTTTATGGGTTCCACACTGACATTGATATGGATAGGATGGCTGCCTTCTCCTCCTATTCTTGGGCCGCTTGTATTCCTCTCATATGTTTCATGCAAGATTTCTTCAATCTGCTCCACAACCCGAATATCCTCTACCCCTTCCTCATCTCTTGCCAAGCCTTCCCTCGTGGCTATGACTCTCTTCTTGGTATTCACCTTATATTGGTAGGGTACTGTGCTACGCGTCGTTCTTGATAACACCAAGATTCACTTGAGCTGGTCGTCATCCATCATGATTGGGTCCAAGGTTTCCTCCTCAAGGTCTGTGTAGAAATTCTTTCTCTGATGCGCTGTATGACTTCACTGTGTCAACTGCAAATTCTGTGATGAAACCTGCCACAATACTGTCAAGCCAAAAGTATATTGCGTGGGTGAATTTGTTGTTCATCTGCTGTAACTACTTAATTTGTACCGGAGTCCAATCTAGTTGTCAAATCTAGTTCATCACATGGTATCCTTCAACCTTAGTATCCACTCCTATAGTATATGCAGAAAATCACATAAAAATACTTCGTGTAAATCAGTAAATACATATTTATCCAGATATTTGCGAGGTGTGATCCTAGGGTTTCTATTGTATTTCTATGAAAACTTTGGCTCTTTGGTTCTCAACCAACCTTCGATTTATTCTTTTGTGGGGTTCCAAGGTCTCAACATTCCCTTCTAATGGATCATTTCTCTTCTTGTTTCGCTCATTCTTTTCTCGTTCAATCTATCTCATCTACTCAGTCCTCTCTTGTTCCTATTAACATGACAATAGAACCGTTTTTTGGTTATTACTTTCCTTTACCGGCTGAGTTATTGACCCAGGGTTCATGTCTTTTGGGTTTACAACAAAGCCTCTAAAACTATCATCCCTCCTGGTAAACTAGAAGGCAACATAGTACACAAAGTGCACTGCTCAGTCTCACCCGAGATAGGTTTAAATGGGTGGTTGTAAGACTCAGGTGTTTACAACTTAGGATTGAGTAGGAGATAGAGGTTTATTATTCAGAGCCATGTATTACGAATTGTGACTGCAATCTACTATTATTCACAGGTGCGTATTTATCTCTCACAGTTTAATTCCCGAACAACACAATCGTATTCCATAACAATGCATTAACTCATTCATTAAGCATAACAATAAGCTACTGAAATCAAACAAAGATATACATGCATTCATCACATTACACATATATTACCGTGGTTCACCCCCTCCTGGGATACTTCCACAAATATTTGGCTCTTGGCTCTTTTATTATGGTAGTTCTGCATCTAGAATGCCTCGTGCTTACAGTTCTCCTAAGATTGGTAAGATCTATATGAGGTGAACTAGATCGCACCAGGATCCACAACCTGCAATCTAATCCTCAGATATTCCTTCTCTCCTCTGTTCTTATGTTAACAACTTACAAAATTGGTTCGTAATAGTATTACATAACGCATCAACTCGTACATAAATGTGATGGAATACTACAAAATCTGAACTAACACAAAAGCGAACAAGCTTTTTTATGATACCTGGGTATATATATTTATATATATCGGGCTCTTAGGCCATTTACAATTGTATTACCAAAACCCTAACCCTAGCAACGTTAGGTCTTCCTCCCATTCTCACGTGTCGTTCTTCCTCCAACTGTCGCTTTCCTTATGCACGCTTTCTTGCATGTGTGCGTGCTGTTCTTCCTCCAATTGTTGCTTTCCTTTTGCATGCTTTCTTGCATGTGTGTGCGCTGTTCTTCCTCCAACTATTACTTCAGTTTCTGCATGCTTTCTTTTGCACGATCATCCTTCTTTCCACTTCGTCTTGGTGCCAACATTGTATTTTACACTTTATTCAAGGTTACACTATCTATTTTCTTCTACTGCAACAGGGTGATATTCCTCAGTAATTGATGCCTTGCTCTGTTTTACAGTTTTGTATTTTCTTTCATGCCATTCAATATTTAAATTTCGACTCGCACAAAAAATATGGCCTCTGTGCTGCCACACTGTTAATTTCATTTAAGGAATTTTTCTCGTACAACTAAGGTAGAAAAATCACTCTCATAAACTTTCTTAATGCCTGACATTATCCTTTGAGCCTTAAGTTTAATCTAAGGACCAACAATACTGATGATAGGTTAAGCCAAAAATTTGCAGAGGACATGCAAAATGAATTTGAAATGTCATTACTTGGAGAACTATCCTTCTTTATGGGTGTTCAGATACATCAAAGTAACCAAGGAATTTTTATTTCTCAAACCAAGTATATCAGAGAAATTCTATAGAGGTTCAGAATGGAAGATTACAAACCAATTATCACTCCCATGCAAACCAGTTGCAAGTTGAGAAAAGATGATGATTCAAAGTCTACAAATCAGAGGTAATATAGGTCAATTATTGGTAGCCTACTATATGTGACAACATCCAGACCATATGTAATGCAAGAAGTTGGACAGGTGGCACAATTTCAAGAAGCACCAAAGGAATCACATGTATTATCAGTGAAGAGGGTTTTTCAGATATCTCAAAGGAACATAAGAGTTTGGATTATGGTATACAAAAGGAAAGGATCTATCACTTATTGCCTACATAGATGCATATTGGGCAGGTTTCATTGATGACCGAAAAAGCACCAGTGGAGAAACGTTCTACTTGGGTGAGTGTTTAGTATCATGGCTAAGCAAAAAACAATCATCAATATCTTTATCTACAGCTGAGGCAGATTATATTGCAACAACAACATGTTGTACATATGTTCTATGGATGAAACAAACTTTGAAATATATACAGGTTGATTATGATGAGCCCATTCCAATCTATTGTGATAATACAAGTGCCATCAGTATATCAAAGAACCCAGTGATGCACTCCAAGACGAATAACATTCCAATAAAGTATCACTTTCTACATGAACAGGTTGCAGAAAAGAACATCAAAGTTGAATATGTGTGCACAAAAGAACAAGTGGAAAACATCTGTACAAAACCACTTCCACGGGAATCCTTTGAGTATCTTCGCTAAAGACTCAAAGTTATTTCTACTCCAAAATGAATGATTTTGAATGCTTATCTTGTATGTCTTATATATACTCGAGAAAGCACCATAAAGAGGACAATTCATGTTGGGAGATCAGACAAGTCAGTTAGGGGGACCAACCCCGAATGGAAATATACCTTTACACTTGAGCATATTGAATATCTACAGGTGACTGAGGTAACCAAAGGATATCTAAGCCGAATTTCATAGGGAAGGTGAAGTAAAGAAGACTGAGATTCAAGGGAGGATAAATTCTTTTGATGATGCTTTCTAAGGTATGTTATTTACAGGTTATATTTCGTAATAATTTTTTTTCTAGAATGATTCAGACCATGAAATTGGGAGGCCATTGAGGAAACATATCCAAGCAACTGTGGTATGAATTTAAGCTTATGGATCGTTGTATTTTTGGAGTTACACTCCGTGGAAAATATAGTTTGTGGCTAGTCCTGAAACTAGTCTAAAACATGTGTTTCGGGTAAAAACATCATAACTTCTTCATAACAAATCCAAATTTAGTAAGAACAAATGTGTTGGTTAGAGTATAGTCTTTAGTATTATGTGTAAAATTTTCAGATCCATACAACAAATATTCCGTGCGGGGCATTCTCTACAAGTTCACTCTCTAGAATAATCCATAATTCAACAAGGTATGCCATTTTTTCTATAACTCCTTTTCTGAGAGGTTCCAAGTAGTGACACCTGGATGAATTGCATAAAACACACTGAAGAACATTGTGTACTATTTTCAGATATTTATTCAGTACAGGTACATAGTTATGATTATTTCATGTTAGGGTTGTTGACTAATCCAAAACTAGTCATGTGAGTCTAAAGTAAAGTTTGATGAAAATGCTAGTTTCTTGCTGTTAAAGTTAAGGAATGTTTGCAGGTTGAGGTGTAGGTTGGTGCATGGTTGATGCACTTGTTTATGGTAAAATTTGATTACAAGTTGTTTGTTATAGGTTGGTGCATGGTTGATGCACTTGTTTATGGTACAGGTTAATTACATGTTGAGGTATAGGTTGATGCATGGTTGATACATGGTTTAGGTTATTGGTACAGGTTGTTTGGTATAGGTTTACAAAAGTATATCTCACAGTGATAGTGTGACAATGGTTCCATCATTCTACTTATACGTCAGGGTGGTTGGACGGGGCAAGGATAGGTGGTTGTAGCCTCCTTCTGGTTGTATCCAGAGAATTGGCGAGTTGGAGCTTCCCTTAGGTTGTAGCCTAAGAAACTAGGGGGTTGGAGCCTCCTTCCAGTTGCAGCTGGAAAACAAAGGAAGTTGGTGCTTACAATTAATGTAATTCTTCAAGACATATAATAAAAAGAATTCTGTGGTTTTCTCTCGCTTTGGGTTTCCATGTAAAATCACCGGTGTACTGTGTATGTGTATGATTGTTCATTGTTTATTTACTCTGAAAATATTGGATGATAATGCTACATTGATATAACACTTGCATTATATGGTTAAAAAGGATTAGATTTCTCTATTACTGATTCACCCTCCCTCTTTGTAATCCAACAAAGGAGGCTAAAACCCCCTTATGTTCTCCAGTTACAACAGAAAGGTGGCTACAATCACCTATCCTTGCCTCATCCTTCCACCCTGAAATATAAGTAAGATGATGAAACCACTGTCACATTGTCACTATGAGATATGTTGTTGTAAAATTGTATCAATCTGTACCACTATCCCCTAGAAAACCTATACCACTACCTTGTAGTCAACCAGTACTTGTACTCATCTTGTACCAACCAAAACCCATAGATATGCGAACTATCTATTATGTAGCACCTGTATGTAAGCACCCTATCTATACTATGACCTGTGTATGTACGCGACCTATCTATACTGTAGCCCGTGTACACCTTCTAAGAACGAGGGTTTTCACCTTTTTGAACTCTGACTCTTTGCTGCCTCTGTTACTGTCACTGTCACTGCCATTGCTACTGATACTGTCACTGCCACTGCCACTGATACTGTCACTGTCACTACCACTGTCACTGATACTCAACCAGATCCTCTTTCATAGATCATATACCAAAGACACCTCTCAACTAGATGTCCAACAAACACATGCCTCAACCAAGCATGATCCAACATCACCACATACCATCACAAATACCAACATGTGATTTTAATAATATATCAAATATCTATGCCGCATCATCCATATTCCATGTGTCAAAAATAATACTAGTAAGTTCCTCTAAACATGTACCAATCATGTGTCACCAACACTACTAACAAGTGCCTTTAAAAATGCACCACACATGTACCAATCATGTATCAACAACACTACTAGAAAGTGCCTCTAACAATGCACCACACATGTACCAATCATGTATCAAAAACACTACTAGCAAGTGCCTCTAACAATGCACCACACATGTACCAATCATGTATCAACATGTCGAACTATGACTCATCAAGATGTACCAACCTCACCATACCATACACCTCATGTATGTGCCAACTCAATAACTGTATGTTCCAACATGTATCTCAACCATATACCAATATAACCAACAAAAGTCCTCTATCAATACACCGCACAATCCATGATCCAAATAGCATAAACCCTTACGTCAAACCATGTGCCAAAACCTCTCTTTTATGTATCCTCAAGTGTGTACCAATCATATATCAAAACCACTAAAATATCCCCCTCACAATGTACCATAAGATATATCAATAACACTTACACATGTACCATCCATCTACTACAACAAATCTGTCTCAACTTAACCAACAACTTCACTAGCACTTCACAACCAAAAACCACCAACCATGTACCAAGAAATAATATCTATATCTCAACACTTAGACCAACAAGATATACCGATGAATAATATCAAATATACCAGCAATGTACTTATGTAGATTTGACTTATACAATAAGTTCCATACAACCAATTGCCTCTCTAGGGAAAATCCTCAAACCCTCATAGCCATATCTCATGTAGATAACAACATCCAACTACACATAGAAATAAGACATACCTTTTGAACTAGTAGATAGATCTGATGTACCTGATCACTGTAGACCTTCCTGGGAGCTTGCTTTTAGAATCTAGAGACTTGACATCTTTATCTCCTCAAGTTCTTATGGCTTTACCATCACGTATGCACCCTATTATAATTCCATCTAGTGTATGTACACACCCTATTATATTGTTATCCCGTGTATGTACTCACCCTATTGTACTGTTAGCCTGCGCACAACTCAGAAAATAAGGTTTTTTCAGTAGTTCTTTTCGTCGTCAATCCTCTTTCACTTCCTCAATATTGTGTAACTTGATGTATCAATGTGTACCTTCAATAAACATTTTACCAAATAGATATTCAATAATATTCAATAGGTGCTAATAGGAGATCCTTTCTCTCTTATTTATACTTTCATGTAGCTTCCTCAAGGGGTTACCTTCTAACCAACTTAACCCAATTTCCTTCTTTTTGGGGCTAACCCACTTCTAACCACTTGTCCACTTATAACTACCTTATCCACAAATAGTAAGTTCTCCACCTCTAGTTGCAACTAAATTTATTATTTAAATAATTTCTCTTGCAACCAATTTGACTTATCCATAAATAGTAAACTCACCACTTCTTGTTGCAACCACTTTATTATTTAAATAATTTCTCTTTGCAACTGCTTTGACTACTTTATTATTTAAATAATTTATCTTTACTCACAACCTCTTGTTGCAACTAATTTATTTTTAATTATTTTCTTAATGCAACAACCATACCCATGATTAACTCCTAGTTATCATCGATTTGACTATTACACTTCTTCTAGGAGCTTCTAGAATAATTGACTTCTTTGACTTTCTTGGGACATCTAGATAACTCGTGAGAGTTCTCCAACTTTGCATAGCCATAACTCTCTAACCGTGAGAAGTTATGTGACGTTCCACATATCACCGGAAATGGCATGACATGTATTATCCATCTAGAATAGTCTTACCCATAAATTCACTAATCTTCATGCCTTTATACCTCAAACAAACTTAGGTTCCTTACCCATTCCTTTGTGCTACCGAAATTCGCTACCGGACTTTTCCAAGGGTTGACATCAATCTACAATATCACTCACCAAGGTTTGAAATAAATGAAAACCGACAGTCCATACCAACAATCCAACAAGCTAAGCTAACTGTATGAAAAAAATATTTTTCCTAAAAAACACTTCAATCCTTGTAAATAACTATAAATACTTTTGTTTGTCTTGTTATTGAGTGTATATCCTTTGAAATTTGTTTATCTTTTTTTTTTTTGATTATGATTTTGATTTATGATCTAACATAACAATTGGCTACATATGTTAATCAGTTGTCTTTGAAATCTTTTTCAGTACAGAGAGAGATTAATTTATATTGTTTGAAATGAAAAATTTATTTAAATTCAAAGGATAAATATTATGACTAGTTTATCTCTTAAATAAGTAAAAACAAGGAAAATACTCTACAACAATGTCTCTTTGGAGTAATATTATTTTTTCCCTTAAAACAAAATAATTATCTCGGAAATAACATATCATAAGATGAATAGTTTAGTTTCTTACTTCATGTTAATATATAAATAACTCTCTATATCACCTTGATCCAAGATATTTTCATCAATGTGACTTATTAAAGAATTGTATTAAATGAGCATAAATTGAAGTGCACCATAAAGAAGGAATAACTCAATAATGAAGAGACATATGCATCATATCTGAACACAAAAAAATTGATAATAAGGTTTGTCCCTGGTGGACTATGTCTTCGGGTCCTGCTCTCAAATGGGTAGGCATTTTTGTTAACTCAACAAAAGAATTTGGCAAAATACATAAGTATACCTCATTCTAGAGTTAAGTTGCAAAAGATTTTCTCAGATAATAAAAAAAAAACAACACCACTAAATTTGTGGCATTGAATTACCGAAAAACGACCGTCTCCATGCCTCGATCTGAGTCTGGCACTTTCATGCCCTTGAGAAATATCGTCTTGGTTTTTGTGCCTACACTTGCAATAAATTCTTGGAAACTATTCTTGTTTTCCATGCCCCCATCCATATGGCCGCGTGCCCTGGTTTGACCTCCGTGCAATGGTGAATTCCAAAACTTAAGTAAATTCATGGGTGGATTGTACCAAGTCACATACGAACCCAATTGGTTGGGTGGACATGGAAAATGCAGAGTGGATAGGGGAGATCCCGGGGTCAAACCCGCAGACTCCTGTTTTGTTGTATTGTTGCACTGCTGTGTATATATGGTGGAGTTTGTTTGGAGATTGGATGATTCTGGTGGAGCCCTTGGCATATATGTTTTATTTGGAGGATATGGTTTCCATCTAACCATATTTGGTAGAGTATTCTACCAACTTGGAAGATTGGGGGATGGAACCAACCAACGCCACCAACTTTTGGATTTTTCAGTTGCTGGGTATCATTATGCATTTGCACACTGCCATGTGGCATCCCATGACTGGGCCACGTGGTAGGATTTCATTGGCCCATGTCACCACATTGCACATACAACCACATCACCTTTGCCACATCAGCCAACCACGTCACCTATCGGGTGGATGTACGGTCTACCACATGGCTGTATAGACTGCCACTTGGCACTTTCCCATTGGTCCACGGATTGACTGGAAAATTCCAAAATTGAGTGACACATGGAAGCCTCTAGTGATGCCATGTCATCATGATGATGTCATGCTAACATAAGCATGACACGTGTCACCCTCTATGTGTTCCATGAACTTTGTACAGATGCTGACATCATCCATACTAATACTGATGTCATAAGTACAAATGCCGACTCATTCCTGTTGATTGGGCTAGTTTGACCAAAACTTTTATCACAAATATCTTTTGATCCATAACTCTGTTTGATGAGATGTTTACATCATTGGAAATATTGCGACGTTCTCTTCATGATGATTCCAATTTTAATGGGTTTTGAGGACTTTGAATGTTTTCCCTTTCTCTGTCTACTGAGGCCTTTCTGAGCTCCCTGAGGTGCTTCTGCGAATTCTGAGTTATCCTTATACTTCTTTGAATTCTTTTTGGATCACGCCTTCCCATTGAGATATTTTTGGATCGCCAAAAGATTTCATCAATCAAAAGATAAGTGAGGGAAGAGTTCCCTCACTTTGTCTTTCTCAATCCACTTTTCCTTTCTTGGATGTGTTCCCTTTAATCCCACTCGAAGATAATCAATATAAACCCTGTGTGAAGTCCTTGTCCTTCTATCCATGATGATATCTTCCTTCTACATTTACAACTAAGTAGATCTGCATATAAGGTGGAAGATCTAGATGAAAAACATTGGTACCACTTTTCTCCAAAATAGTGAAGGGTCCATATCAGATGGGCTTGATTTTTTTTCCTTCACCCTTCAATGAATCCTTGATGATGTGAATCCATACTTGGTCTCCAACTTGGAATTGATGATCAACCATGTGTTTGTCATGTCGAGATTTATACTGTTCTTGACTCTTCTCCAACTTTTCCTTGACTGCTTGGTGCACTTGCTGGATCCCTTGGATGAACTTGCGGGCCCTGTATTCATTTATTTCTTCATTGGAATCGACATCTTTCCCATACATCAAGTCCAAAGGGACCTTAGGAAAATACCCAAAACATGTCTCGAATGGAGAACACTGAGTGGAGGAATGTAAGGCTCGATTGTAAGCATGTTGTACATAAGGTATCTGTTCATCCCATAACATGGGATGCTTGTTGCAGTCGCCTCGAAGAAAAATTACCACTGTTCGGTTAACAACCTCTGTCTATCTGTCGATCTGTGGATGGAAAGAAATTCTCCTCTTCAACTTGGTGTCCATCATTCTCCACAATCTTGTCTAAAAATCCTCTAGGAATCAAGTATCTTGATCCAAGATAATGGATGTGGGTAACCCAAAATGAACCCAAACATATTGAAAGAAGTGATTAGTATTCTGCTAAAAAATGATATGCTTTTTACATGGAATCAAGATACACATCTTGCTAAACTTATCCACTACAACATACAAATAGTCATGACCCATTTTTGACATTGGTAAACCCCCTACAAAATCCATGGAGATACTTTCCCATGGATGGGATAGAACATGAAGTGGTGAGTATAGCCCCAATTTTCTATTAGTGGGCTTACAAGTAGAACACATCACACAACCCTTTACATATTTAGTTACAATATCTTTCATCTGAGGCCAGTAACAAAATATTTGTAAATGAGCCATAGTTTTTCCTACCCAAAAATGCCCAGACACAAGAGAAGTGTTAGCTTCTCGTATTACATGGAATTATTCATCTGTAGGAATACATAACTTTCCAAGATGATAGAGTAGTTTTCCCTATAGATAATAGTTTTCTACCTGTGCACCATGGGTTAGATTCTCAAATACATCTTTAAAATCTTCATCAACAACATATTGTTCCACATAGATATCATGAGATAAAGAAGCGTTATTCAAAATAATAGAAGCATCAATTAGAGGTCTAGAAAACATATCAACTACCTTGTTACTTGTACCCTTTTTGTATTTGATCACCAAATGAAACTGTTGAAGAAAACCCATCCACCTATAATACTGAGATTGCTGCAGCTTGGTTTGTGCTTGGAGATATTGTAAGGGCCGATGATCTATATGTATGATTGTTTCCTTCCCTAACAAGTAGTGATTCCATTTATTTACACTTTGAACTAATGCATATAACTCTTTATCATATGTAGGATAGTTAACAACAACTTGGTTAAAATTTTCAGAGTGGTAACAAATAGGCTTACGATATTGCATCAATACGACACCCATGGAGTATCTGCTGGAATCTGTCTCGATCTTGAAAGGCTGCTAAAGATTTAGCAGTGCTAATACTGGTGGTATTGATGTTTTCCTTCAAAGTGTCAAAGGCCTTTTGTTTCTTTCCTCCCCACTGAAAAGTGTTCTTCACACTGGTTAAGGCATGCAAAGGAGATGCAATAAAAGAGAAGTTTTAAATGAATCTCCTCCATTACTAGACTGCACCCAAGAAGCTTCACATTTTAGTTATATTTTTGGGCTCAAGCCAATTTACAATTACATCAATTTTGGAAGGATCAATTTTCAATTGTCCTCCTCCTACAATATGACCTAAGTACACAAGTGTAGTCTTTCCAAATTCACATTTGGACAATTTTACATACAAATTTTCCCTTTCCAAAGTATCCAATACTT
This sequence comes from Picea glauca, assembly GCA_000966675.3. Lineage (NCBI taxonomy): Eukaryota > Viridiplantae > Streptophyta > Pinopsida > Pinales > Pinaceae > Picea > Picea glauca. Next base: position 205,279 of record JZKD02S1741143.1, on the reverse strand, counting down.
TCTTTACATGCCTTACATGTTCATCCCAAGTCCTACTAAATATAATAATTTCGTCTAAATATACAATCAAAAAATCATCTAGAAATGGCCCGAATACATCATTCGTCACACACATGAAGGTTGTCAGAGCATTACAAAGCCCAAACGACATAACTAACCACTCAAACAATCCCTGTTTGGTTTTAAAGGCAGTTTTCCTTGCATCCTATTCTACAATCCTGATCTGATGGTATCCATTGTGCAAATCCAACTTAGTGAAATAAAAAACATTCTTTAATTGATCAAGTAAATCATCTATACAAGGAAGAGTGTATCGATTTTTCACCGTGATTTTATTTAAGGCTTGGTAATCGACATACATTCACCATGTGCCATCCTTCTTTGACACCATCATGATTGAAGAGCCACAAGGAGATGAGTTGGGTTTGATGACCCCTTGATTCAACAAGTCCTGTACCTATTTCTTAATCTTTGTCATCTCTACAACCGACATCCTGTACATGCCCACATTAGGAAGTGGATAATACTACTGAATATGTATTTAATTTTGGATTTCCCTCTTAGGAGGTAATCCATCTAGTTCTTGAAAAATATCATCATACTTAAAAACAATATCAATTAATTATTTCTTATGAGAAGGATCACATCCTTGGAAAGCATCGGATGTTCTGACATCCTTTTCCCTTATGACCATGAGTACATATCTCTTATTAGTGTTTATGAGTCTCTTCATTTGTCCTGCACTAATAAGTGTGGTGTTTACCCTCATGCTGTGGGATCTAACAATACATTCCACTCCCCCTTTAGTAAGGTGATACTTGTTCTCATGACAAAAGAAGATTTCTTTCCTATCATAAAGATAAGGACTCCCTAGCACTATGCGACATATATCAAGTGAAACAACTGTTGGATCATGTTGTCATTGATGCCAATGGTTTGATTGATTGATGTCATTGATTGATTTCAAGTGATTGATTGATGTCAAAGGATTGATTGATAGATGATTTATGTAATATAATATGTATTTTCCTTGATGAGAATGCATAGATGAAGATGAATCAATGAGTTGTCATTTATACATGATGAAGATGGATCGATGTGGTTCCATTGGTATATGATGCATTATTGGAAAAATGTATAGATGACTCATTATTGTCTTACCATGATTGATAAGGTGCAAAAATGGATGAACTCCAAAGTGGTCCCCTTATGGTGAAATCCCTCATGGGAAGACACTTTGCAGATTGAGTTATCCTAGAAGAATGGTTGGAGGACCCATGCTCTCATTATTGTCTTATCATGATTGATAAGGTGTACAAACGGATGAACTCCAAAGTGGTCCCCTTATGGTGAAAGCCTTCACGGGAAGACACTTTACAGATTGAGTTATCCTAGAAGAAAGGTTGGAGGACCCATGCTTGTATGAGGAATAAAGAGATGAAGAGCAACGAAATTGTTGGTGAAACTATCCTAGATGGATAGTGCTTGTCATGCCATTTTTGGTGGTATGTGGAATGTCACATAACTCCTCATGGTTTGAGAGTTATGGCCTTACGAAGATGAAGGACCCCCACATTAAGGCTTGAAGCCCCCAAGGTCAAGAAAGTCAAAGTGACCTAAAAGAAGAAATGATAAAATAAGGTGAAAAAATCAAGAAGGAATATTTATGGAAAGTGGTTAACCCTAAAAATAAGGAAAATAGGTTAAGTGACCTAGA
>JZKD02S1741143.1:158078-197584 GCA_000966675.3 Picea glauca | reverse complement strand
TAAATGTTGAATGCTAATTGATGAGTTTTTGTGCAAGAGGGAAGTTTTGGGAAAAAGAGCCCCACACTCATTCACCCCCCCTCTAAGTGTGGTAGGTGTGTCCAACAACAACATCCAAATCAACTTCATCAAATAAATTTGAAGCAATAGCAAATCCAACCCTACACTGCCTAGTGACATTAATTTTTTCTTTGTCACATACCCAACCAAGAGGATAAGGATTTGGATGTGGTTTAGTTTCAAGACCCATTTTTTTGACAAGTGCTTCAGATATCAAGTTTACTTGGGAACCCAGATCAAATAATGTATCTATCTTAGTGTTCTTAGATACAACCCTTATGTGAAATAATTCATTCCTCTTTCTTTCATCATCACGAGATTCATTATTGGAACTTGAACTAGCATGAAGGGAATATTTACCTTGTACTCCAACCGCTGTGATCTTTTCCTCATCTCCTGAATCAAAACCAATATCTTGTTGCATTGTAGCAACGATATTTGTCTTCCCCTTTCCACCGAACTACTTTGGTCTCTTCTTCGGATGTATTTTCCAACAATTCTCATCGTCGTGTCCATATTTATTTCAATGAGTGGAAGATATATTTCCTTCTCCCTTCTTTGTGGTGGCAGTATTTTTGTCCTTCATTTTAAACTTTTTAAACTGCTTACGTGGGAAATTGGAAGGTTTCTTTGTGGGATCTTCTTGAACATGCTTTCCCCTATTCTCAAGGTGAGTGGATTTCACACAAACTTCGTCAATACTGGTGGGGTTAAACAGTAGTAAAGTATGACAAATATAGTTGTGAAGTGCACCAATATACCTCATTAAAGTTTCATAATAATCTAAAGCAATTTTAAGTGCAAGAGCTTTCTTCCTAAATTCTTCTGTGAAACTTTGTACAGTTTGACCTTTACTTTGTCTTAAAGTTTTCCATTCCATCATTGCTTTATGTAAATAACCCAATCGACAAAATTGCTTCCTTATTGCTGATTTAAATTCCGACCACGAGGAAAGAAGATTACCACACTTACTTGTATCTCGAAGTTTACTCTCCCACAATATGAGAGCAGTGCCTTCTAACTAAAGAGAGGCCAATTGGAATTTAACTTCCTCTTCATCAATCTATTCAACACGACAATATACTTCAACCCGTTGGATCCAATTATCTATATTTTCAGGATTAGCATCTCCATTAAACATAGGTAAAAGAAATTTTACATCAAGGTTTAACAATGGTTTCTTAAAAGAATATTTATGGATAGAATGATGAGAATGATGAGAATGAGTAGAGGAAAAAGAGATAGAACTCGATGGTGAAGATAAAGGCTCAATAGGGTCTCCTCCAGCCCCTTGATTAACTGAATAATTTTCATCCGCTCGTGCTTCCTTTTTCTTTCCTTTCTTTTCCATTCCCTTTTCGTAATCTCCATACATTTTCTTGACCATATCTGACATGCGATAGAATACCATATGGAAGTTTTTCTCTTGTTCATCACACTTTTCCTCTTCATCCATTTTCTTCCTTTGGGATGCATGACCAATCTCTGGGTTGAAAGTATTAAGTGTTCCTTCACCCTATTTATCCTTGGCCCTAGTAAGAATTCACACTCAACAATTCAATTCAAAGATGACTGCTTTGATACCAACATGATCCATGATCTTTTCATCGATGTGACTTATTAAAGAATTATGTTGAATGAGCATAAATTGAAGCGCACCATAAAGAATGAATAAATCAATAATGAGGAGACATATGTATCATATATGAACACAAAAAAATTGATAACAGAGTTCGTCCTTGGTGGAATACATCTCCGGGTCCTGCTCTCAAATGGGTAGGCATTTTTGTTAACCCAACAAAAGAATTTGACAAAATACATAAGTATACCTCATTCTAGAGTTAATATATAGAAGATTTGGTTAGATCAGAAAACAAACAACACCACTGAATTTGTGGTATTGAATTACCCAAAAATGACTATCTCCATGCCTCGATATGAATCTGGTACTTTCAAGTCCTTGAGAAATCTCATCTCGGTTTTCGTGCTTACACCTACAATAAATTCTTGGAAAACCTTCTCTTTTTCCGTGCCCCCTTCCATATGGCCACCACCCTGGTCTGACCCCAATGCACTGGTGAATTCCAAAAATTAAGTAAATTCATTGGTGGATTGTACCAAGTCACATCCCAACCCAATTGGTTGGGAGGACATGACAAAGGCAGAGTGGATAGAGGAGATCTCGGGGTCGAACCCGCAGACACCCATTTTGGTTTATTATTGCACTACTATGTATATATGGCAGAGTTTGTTTGGTGGTTGGATAATTTTGGCAGAACCTTTGGCATATATGTTTTCTTTGGTAGATATGGTTTCGATCTGATTAGATTTGGTGGGGTCTTCTACCAACTTGATAGAATGGGGGTTGGCGCTAGCCAACCCCGCCAACTTTTGTATTTTTCGGTTGCTGAGCATCCTTGTGCATTTTCACACTACTTGAATGGGCCACGTGGCAGCCTTTCATTGGCCCATGCCACCACATTGCACAAATAACCACGTCACCTCTACCATGTCAGCCTTCCATGTCACCTTTTGGGTGGATGTACAGTCTGTCACGTGGCTGTATAGTCTGCCACATGGATGTATGGACTGCCACATGGAACTTTCCCATTGGTCCAAAAATTGATTGGAAAAGTCCAAAATCGAGTGACATGTGGCAGACTCTAGTGCTGCCACATCATCATGATGACATCAACATGACACATGACTCCCTCTATGTGTGCCACGTAGCCTGTACGAATGCTGACATCATCTGTACTAATATTGACGTCAATAATATAGATGGTGATGTCATCTGTACTGATGTTGATGTCAACAGTACAGATGCTGACTCATCCCTGTTGACTGGGCTGGGTTGACCAAAACTTTGACTGTGAATGTATTTTGATCCATAACTCCATTTTACAAGTTGTTTACATCGTTGGAAATCTTGCAACACACTCTTCACGATGATTCCAATTTCACTGAGTTTTGAGGAATTTGAATTTTTTCCCTTTCTCTCTCCATTGAGGCCATTCTGAGCTTCCTGAGTTGCTTTTGCGAATTCTGAGTTATCCTTCGACTTCTCTGGATCCTTTTTGGATCACACCCCTCCTCTATTCTCATTATTTATAAAATTAAATCACCAAGTCATTAACTAAAGACTAAAGTTGAAAAATAAAATAAATAAAATGAGGATGTGGGAAGTGTTGAGGAAAAGGTATGAAGAACCCTAATCAAGCATTTTCAAATCTTTCTACGCTAAGGTAAGATAGTTGGGAATGTTACCCGAGGTTTATAGCCTTTAATTCAAAACAATCTCTTATTACATAGGTAATATGTACTAAGGACTAAGACTGATTTGATATGTCATATGTAACTGTAAAAACAAAAAGAAAGAAGTGGATATATACATAAGTGTGTACAGGAAAAGAGACAAGAAAAAAATTAAAATCTGAAAAATATCATAATATATGCATGTGACACTGGAATCAGAACACTGCTTTTTTTGTATTAATTTCATTCTGAGATACAAAGAAAAATTCTCTTTACAAATCCCTTTGAGGGTGGGACCAAAGTCAGATTTACAAGTCTCCGATGGACACCATACAAAAAGACTCTAACACCAAAAGATACTGAAGCTAAATATCTGGATCAACTTGCCATAAAAGCGTTGTTACTTGACTCTGCAAAATATCCTTTATTAGTTATGAAATCTAATCCATAAACAAACAAGAACACACAGACTACCAAAGAAGATCATAACATTTAGAAACAAGCTGCTGAAAGATATGATTCAATTTTGAATATTTTTGCCTTCAATAAGACCTCGCTGCCATCAATATGGTTTAGATTTCTAGTAAACTCATAATGAATGAAGAAAAATAAATATCTCACAAGTATAGAGCAGACCTTATATCAAAAGTTCTCCTTCTGTTCTCTCCTTCTTGTCTCTTTGTTTCGATTGAGTTTTTATTCTTCTTCAAAACAAGTTATGGTAGTTCAACTACCTTTCTTTTGTTAATATTTAGTTAGCTTAACCATCAGTTTGAGATGAATAGATAATAATAAATATGGATCTATTAAATAATAACTAAATAGGTGGGAACCCTAATCCCTTTGTTAAATTTTAACAAAATATGACTCCTCCTTCTTACTCCCTTTTAATTGACTTCACTAACCATCATAAATTGAAATATAATAACCCAAGATATGCTCCAACATTCTCCACGTAACTCCCATAAACATAAATAATCAAACATTTTATATTTAACAAAAATAAAATATGATTGTTGACCAAAAATAGGATAATATCCATGCTATACAAAACATTATGTATAAATATATGCTTGCTATCCAAAATAAATAGTTTGTTACCATGCCAATAACAACATCAAAATCCATATTTTCTATGAGAGGTGGTTTGCCTCTTTCCACTACTTCCTTCTTTTGATCTTTCTGTTGTAGCCTTAATCTAATAGGAACCTTGAGGATGGATATCACTGATGACATGGGAGAAATTGTCTTTGTTGTGAATATGGGAGGATATTTATTTAGAGGAATTCTAGGAAGAGTTAGGGGAATTGACCACTTTTTTCCCGTTATCAATCTCTAGTTCGGACATGGCAGTTTTGAGATTTTTTCTTGCGTGTGAGGAATGGAAAGGAGAAAAAATGCGATCAACTTGGGAATTTGGATTGAATGGCGATGAAGGAGGAGGTAATGGAAACGATACTGTAGGCCAACCATTATGTTGTGCAATAGGAAGATGGATTATCTCCTTCCAACCATCATTGGTAGGTGGTTCTAGTTGCATAAAAACGTGAGGGGGAACACAGATACCAGAGAAGTTTTGATGTGGCTGGAAAGGAGGCCTCTCAGGGTGGGGTTGGAGAATCCCTTGGCCAACTAGGTTGAAGAACCCATCTTGAAAAATATGATTTAGTTCATGCGAATCAACATCAAAATGTATCGAAAATTGTGGCCTTCTATGGCCTCTTTTCCAATCGTTTCCTCTACCTTTGTTTGCACCTCTGCCATTGCTTCTCCTACTAAAAAACCTCATCCTGAAGAAATATTTCAATCAGAACATGAAAATTTTTAATAATCCATTCAGTAATACTCTACCTAAATAAAATCAAGATGTTGGCTCTATTATTCACAAAAAAAATATGTAATCCATCCATTGATATAATCCACCAAATACTGAATTTACTAATTAATTGCAAATTAACAGGGAATTATAGGGTTATTGGGAATATGGGGGGATTTGTAATAAGCGAAAAAGTGATATAATGACGAGAAAGAATGAATGAATACTTTTCAAGAAAAATGGAGAGCCCTTCCTTTATAAAACAACACCTTCATATTGAAACTTTCACTCAATCATCATCCAAATCTTTTGAATGAATTTATAATAATAGAACAGGGAAGTGAACTAAATGTTATTGGGAGAATGATGTGCATGTAATGAGTGAAAAAGTGATATAATGGATGGGAGTAAGATGGTTACTGTTCCATTAAATAAAATATCATTCATTAATTCTATATCTCATAATAATACTCTTGCTCGAACTACTTTACCCTTATTCGCCAGGCCGATTCATATAACAAGAATCCCCTTAACCAAAAAATCATTCGAGCCACAACCATTTATTTTATAACACTTCATCATACAACATCCATTAACTACAACTTTCAAATAGTTTAATATCAAATTCGAGGAATATTCCAGAACTGTCAACTTTTGTTTCTTCCCAAAACAATAGATGGTATTTTAAAATGGTAAAGCGATCTATAGGAGAAAAATAACCCAACATTTTGGCTTGAAAATAATCATAACTAAAATATCTTAAATCAACATGAAAGACTGGAAGGAATCACAAGGACTCTTCGACATTGTATACAAAATTTCGCTATAACCCCAAATCATTGGCAGTGAAACCAAGGTGGCTCAAAAACCCCAGTGTGGGTTTAATAATCAACAACTCATATCAACTTCAGAAGTTGACCAAATTTTCAGTGGATAAATAACACAACGAGCTTACGTTTTTATTTTTTGAATCAACGATATGATTACAAGAAACCAAGCTTCGATTTATTTACATGTTCGAATTCAATGGGAAACAAGGCTTGAACCGAAACATAGTAGGTGTGATATTTATAATGCAGCCATAAGCATGGTGGTACTAATTCCTTAAAAAATTTTCTTGGCAAATTTCCAAGGTGACAACATCTATCAAATACAAATTTTCCAATGTCTGGGTCTGACTAGGTCAACATAAGAACCTTTCATTGCCCTTTTATTTTACAAAAAATGAAAACCCTTAAGAAATTAGTCATAGAATCTAAGAAAACACAAAATTAATTGTTGTAAAAACATTTTACAATAGTTCAATTGCCAACATTTTTTCTAAATGTAACTAATCCAAATAATCCAACAAAGTAGATCGTCAAACAATAATTCGAGTTCAGATCAATTTTATGCTAACAAGAAATCAAATACATCTCATTTTGCACAACCATAATGCAAAAAATACACCATATTTTTATATTCATAGTATAAATACAACGTTTTCTCCAAGCACAACATAATTCATACGCTAACCCAAAAACAAAGTCGAGCTATAGTTCTGGTTGAGTTTCTCTAATGCCCACAAGGAAAACCCTAAATCGAAAAGCTATAACTTTGGAAAACAAATACATTTCGCATGCAAAGTCCTAGAGCCAACAAAATGATTTTAACTCGTCTAGAGTTTCAATTTAATGAATGAAGAGATAAAACCTTCATATCTGCAAGAGTAGAGATAAAGAAACCACGAGGCGCAACTTCCTCAAGGCCGAAAAAATGGTGGAGTTTCTATTTACCAGAGCGCCCACAAAAAATACCAAAACATAGTGAAGATGGTGTCCTCGAGATAGGGTAAGAATGAGGTGCAATAAATGCATGTCGCTTCCCATCTCCCAATATTAAATGTCATCAACCATAGCATAATGAATCATGCCAACTTCCATCAACACTTACACATATATCCAATGTTTTGACAAGGTAACTATACGAACTTCTAATATAAAAAAATGTTAGGTCCAAAACCACCACAAGGATCTACAACACCTACAATTTGCCAAAGAACCTCCACACCATATGACGACCCATTGTCCAAACATAAGTTTGTGCATAATTCGCAATTAGTATCGTAGTCTAGATGCAACAAGGGCAATAATGTAGAACGACATAAACATTTGTTTTCAAATAAAATCATAAACCAATCTTCATAAATTGCAGTTAGAACCAGAGATTTCCTTTTGTTCCCAATTGTGTAATTATTCTTGTAATTGAATAATAAGTGAATCTTTGACATCTTAACATGAGGATTCATTTCCTTTTATTACTGTTCTACAGGGGTCCCACCTATTTAATATTAATAATATGTATGTATAAATGCATTGCAACTTATTTGCAGGCAGGGATCTCATGTTGCGCTTTAACAAACTCACGACTCCACAGGGAAACTTGTTCTCAACAGATTTAGAACTCAGAATGCTAGGAGTTGTAGACCAGTAGAAGTAGGTGATTGAACCTACTTAGAAAATAGTTATGAAATATGGGGGAAAATGATTTTTTAAGGGAAAATATAAGATGGGACTTCAAGGAATAACTTATGGAAAGTGAGATGTATGAGGGGAAGTGGTCTTGTATGCATAACAATCAACAAGGTTCACAACTGAAAAATCTTTTCAGAATTTTTAGGAAAATCATTCTGACATGCTCTTGAATATCAAGATGGAGGGAAGAAAGGGATAACATAAATAAGTAAGAAAACAAAACCAACTATTCCACAACATTATTGAAAGCAAAATTATATTACCTCAGTGTTTCAAACAAAAGATATCGTAGCAGCTGTGTTTATGTTGTTTTCATTGATCAACAATACTTACAGAATGACATCATTATGGAAAAAAATGTTCAAGACTTTATTTTCGATGACCATGCAAAACATAAAATAAAATTCAATAAATCAAAATAACAGAAAATACGTAAGACAAAAAAGGTATATAAATCAATCATATTTACACAAAATTGAGTGAGTGATCAAGTTGGTTCCACATAATGTTTAAAATGGGAACCATTTGTACTATAAGAAAACAATCGCTCATCCATGTCCTTAAGAAGATATGAATTTGTGCTGAGGATAGAAGCGATATTAAATGGACCTAACCATAACTTTTGGAATTTATAATGTCTCCCTCTCTAAGCATGAGATATATCCCACAGTAAGACTTTGTCATCAATTTTAAATTCATCAGTCTTTTCCTTTTTGTTAAAATACTTCTTTACTGTTTGTTTCCTCTTCTTCAAATTTTCCAAGGCAAAATTTCTTTGTTCTTCCAAAGCTAGCAACGTATTTATCCTTTGAGAGATATCAGAAGAACTTAATTCTTCAGTCTGTAACATCAATTGTAAGGAAAAAAGTTCCAATTCAATAGGCAGAATAGTCTCTTGGACATATACAAGATGGAAAGGACTAAAGCATGTACTTGCTTTAATGGTAGTACGGTCTTCCCAAAGAGAATAATTTATAAGTGTGTGCCACAAGTGAGGTTTCCCTTCTGTTATTCTTGAGATTAATCTTAAGGATCAAAGAATAATGTCAGGTATCAGTAGTTTTTAAAGAAAATGTTTTAATGAGTGCTTTTCTTATCTTTAGTTTTATGAGAAATGATCTTTAAATGAAATTAATAATAGGACAGTATAGAGAATGTATTTCATTATCTGAGTCGCAATTATAATATCAAATGGTATAGAAAAGGATTACAAAACTGTTAAACAAAGTTAGGCATCAATTACAGATGAGTCTCACCTTGTTTGCAGCGGAATAAAGGTAAATAACGCACCCTTGAACATGATATGAAATGCAGTAATTCACACAGATAACATGTCTTGTTTTACTCACAGTAATAATAGAGGAAAAACTGTTTGCTGAATGAATTGCTGGTATAATATGATCAAAATAGTTTTAATACTAAATTTCAACCAATCACTCTTCAAGGAATTACATAAAAAATTTCGGGGAAATGGAGACACAAAGGAAACACATAACTCAAATTCAATGAAAATTAGAATATCTGTTTGCACTTATATTAATACTCAAAAATAGAGTTTCTCTATTACATTCAACAAGAAGAAACCTTCAATAGATCTTAAATATATGTATTTATACAAAATCTGTTACAACTAAAAACCATTGGACTTCTTATAGTATTTAACTAAAAATAAAATATATCTGAATAAAACAACAACATGTAAATTTTGATGAGTTTCACCATCGCTCTCCTCTGTCTCTTCATATGCTGGTAGAAGAGCTCCTTTTCCTTAGTCCTTTAGGCTGGGTACATATGCCATCAACACCACCTTAATCATTTGGCATACTGTTGTAATTGTTTAATTTAGTTGCCATCTTTCCCTTCGGATATGTTTAGCAGGGAAATGAATTACAATTGAGGTCATGGATGGAGGATAATCAGATGAATAACACAACATGGGATCATCAAGGGATGGATAACGGTCACAGGGAAGAGTAACCATTTATTGGAAAGAATAACGAGGGAATAAGGGTATGCTGATGAGGTGGGATAAGTGAAGGTTAGAATGCGGGTGGATGAGGTATGTTATTGTTGGAAGGTGAAAGGTAGAGAGGGTGGAAGGAATGGACACTACGTGTTTTCTCACTTGTTCCCAGCTATGCTTTATTTTCCATGTTCAATGCATTGGGTGCATCTATCCATCAATGCCACCACAAACCTTGAGGGCTCAAATTTTTCATTTAATTCAAAAGCGAATAATTTCCTTTGTATTTGAGGCATCTTTTTTTGGATATTGTTCACCTCTTGGACTATAGCCTGAAAATGTGAACTTGGATGACCTAGGCATTTATTGATTTTAAGAAGATCAATCTAGCTCATTTCTTGAATGGCTACCATAGTTTCTTCTTTGTTCTTTCTGGAATTTTGCTGGTTCATTTATATCTCAATTTTACCCATGGCTTCTGAGATATTACTCCCCTCAAACTCAATCATATTTTGGTTTAATGATGACAATGCCTCTAGGAAAGCTTCTTTCACTTCTCTGGCAGATTTATTTCCTTATTCAAGATTTGTTCCCTAGACCTTTAGGGTCATCTCACCTCTTAATTGTTCCGAATAAGAGAGAAGAGGAAAATCAGGGACATTGACTTTCTGCATCAATATGAGGGCTTCTTGAATGATAGACTGGGATGAGCAAGCCTCTTTTTCCTTGACATTGATATCTTTTAGGGAAAGGTCCACTACCTGATAGCATTTTTGGATGGAATCTACTTTCAAATAAAGATCCCGCTGGGCAACTTCCAACTTTTCATTGATTTCCAATGCTTGAGTTTTGGAGGCCGATATATCTATCATGATACCTTTAGTTAGGGATAATCTGGCTTGTAGTTTTTCTATCAATTCATCATGTTGAGTGACCAAACCTTGGTTGGTTTGTGAACTCTGATGGTGCTGCTGAAGGTTAGCCTAAATCTATTGAATCTGCTGCCGATCACTAGCCCTGATTTGCTCAAAATCTTGGCTCATTCTATTTTTGGTAGTCTACTCTGTAGTATATATATGGTTTTGCAAGTGTTCCACCAATAAGCACTTCTTTTGCAGTTGTTTGGTCAAATTTTCCACTGACCATTGATTGGCTGTGGCAAAAGCGCCTAATGAACCTGCAACTTCCTTTGCAAATTCTAGACCATCCTGGTCATTCCCATCATACACCGGTCTTTGCCTTTTAGTTATGACTCCATCCTTCTCATAAGATTCTCTTTTCATGACGACCTTCTATTTTTTACTAAAGAAGAAATTTGAAGGAGGCATCTCTTCGGGAAAGATGGGAGTAAGGTCACCCACCAAACTAATTTTAGAATTAGGATTTTCGAAGCTAGTCTATAGAGGACTTAATGATGCAATGGGGGAGGAAACTTCAGTGGAATGTTGTTTCCCTGTTGTATTGGGGGTGCCAAAAGGGGTTGCTGGGGTTGAATGAGAGATAATTTGTCTTAAATTCATGAAGGCCTCGAACTGGGCTATCACTTGTGGATCGTTTAACCCTGATAGTGATTGTTGGCACAGGGGAAGAATCAAGGTTCAATGCTACAACAACACACCAACAAAGCCCTAACTACTGGCCCTTTTGGAACACCTACGAAGCAGATGAAGTCTCACCCAAGGTAGAGGCAGGGGTGGTTGCAAGACTCAGGTGTCTGAAACCTTAGATGGGACACAGATCTATGATTACAAGACTTAATAAATCACTCAACACTGTCAATTCCTCAATATACAATCAATAATCACTTCACTTATAAAACAAGACTTCACAACATTCACACTGATATAACGTACTTAAGCACTTAGCATCAATAGATAGGTCAAATCTAGCAGGTCAATCACTCAACACATTCATATAGATCAGATCTAACATTCTTATACATCATTAGCACTAAGCATAAGCAGATCTATATAATCATCTCAAAGCACTTAGCAAAAGAAGATATAAACACATCCAGACAAGCACAAAGGAAGACAACAAAATGTTTACGTGGTTCACCCCCACCCTAGGGATACGTTCACCAACTCTTCTTCTTTATTTTCTTCGGTTAATCGATTACAAGCACAGAGCCATCAAAACCCTTACTCCACACAGGACAGAAGATCTGCGCAGCTCGCTAGATTCTTCTTCCTTGCGTTCCAACACTAAGCCCTCCACAATCTGTTACAAGGACCCACACTTAGCTCTGCAAGTCTCTTACATTTGTGCACAAAGCACTTATAGACTCTACTTTCACTTAGCATACATTCACATCACATAGATGCATTATTAGACTTCTCTCCTCTTTCTATATAGCCTAGGCATCTATTTATATATTACAAAATAGGCCTGAAAATGGGTAAAACCCATGGGATGCCATCCCATTCCCATTACATATCCCAAAAACCCAAAAAGGATCCAAAAGTGGGTTGAGATCCCATGATCTCTGCTTCGTCTTGCGCTCCTCCTTTGACAGGTTGTCAAAGTCCCAAAATAGGTCAATATGACCAATAATCTCCCAAAACTTGGTCAAGGGCCAACAGGCCCCCAACACTCACCTATGACTCATTCCGAGTCACTCTGGTCTAATCAGTTTTTCTTCAAAGGCCTCGATCTTGGCTCGAGCTGCTTCAACCTGTTGTTGTGCGACAACCTATTGCTCGATGAACTCTTGGATCACTGCATCATTCACGGGTCCTTCTAGGCATTGTTCTGTTGTGATAATGACATGTTCTAGCTCTTCTCCTTGGATTTCAACCTCTGTGAATAATTGGCATGCCCTATCTTGTATTGGTTGAAGCCGTTGAGTAACTTACATCACTCTGCATTGAATCATATGGATCTGCTGCTGGGTGGTGCATTTCTCCTGAGACCGCTTCATTCTTTCCACAACTGATAAGGCCTTCAGCTGCGCCTGGAGTGTTTCTGCGTGCTGCTTTGCTTCCATGAGCTGCGACTCTAATTCTTGTAACTCTGGATTCTCGGTGAGGTTCTCATATGTTTGGGTGCTACGGTTACTCAGCTACTTGCACTCCAAGGCAAGATCTTTTAGTCTGTCAACTGTGCTACGGGCCCTTTGGTCTCTTAAATCTTGAGGGGTCTCGAGCACAATGTGGAGTTCCAAGTCTGCTATGCATTGTTGGATTACTTCTTCAAGTTGTGCTACTTGCTATGTAACTCTCTCTTCAGTCTTTACTTCTATGACTGTCACAGAGCGAAGTTCTCTTTGAACCATTTCCTTTACTTCGAGTTGCTCTGCGAGAAAATGTTCCTTGATTTGCTGCAGTTGGGATTTTTCTTCATTCCACTTCGCTTGCAGAGAAATCTTTTCCCATTCTGCAGTGCTGCGTTGTTCTACAATGTCTCCCTATAATTGTGCCAAAGCCTGAGTAGCTTGCGATGTTTCTTCATGAGCTCATCGAAGGCGAGCTTCGATTGTATCAACTATGCGGTGGAGTTGAGCTGTCTCATCTCCCATTTCTAATATTCCTGCTGATAGAGGTGCAATGGAGACTATGAAACTAGATTGTTGTGCTTGTTGCACTCCTTGGAGGTCAAACTTAATCCGATGGAACACCTCCTCCTTATTGTCTTCTTTCTTCACTTCTATCTCCAACGAAGCATATTTTAGGGTTTCTATGATGGAATCGAAGTCGTTGGAGGTGAGGATGGTCTGCATTTTGGTCATAGATGCTTTAAATTTCTTTCTAGAAGAAGGTTTCAGAGGGGAAACCTTCCTTTTCTTCTAGGCAGTGTAATCTTGCCTTTCTTTTGTTCAACTTCTACACCATCTATCTCTGCACCATATCCTCCTTGCTTTGCTGAGATGGAAGCTATCTTCACAGATGCGCTATCTAAATCATGGACCTCTTCGGTCTTCTTTATCTTTCCAGGTCCAGGTGTATCATGCACTGCTTCTGGACTGTCAATGTTGGACATCTCCGCAGGGTTGACTGGAATGAGGAGGTCCACCAACCATTCTTTGGTGATTTCTTCTAATTCCTCCTCTGTCATCTTATAGTAAGATTGAAGTTGCTTCTTGTGCTCATCAACACATGCTGTAATATAAATGAAATGGTAGTCCACGCTGAATTTCATTAAAGGATGAAACCCGTGAAGATTATTAGGCATGATGCAAGGCTCAGACTGGATAGCTAACTTCAGCTAATTGTAATATGTGTGGAATATGACATTTGACTACCATTGCTTGTTCATGTCATTGGAATACCACAGTGTACTGAAATTTGTGGCCAAAGGTTCAAAGGGCTTGATGTCCGGGAAGGTTGCACCTTCTATCATCTCCCATGCGACGAAAGAAATCAGGATTATAAGCCAATTGAAGTGGAATTTGTATCCTTGATCTTGCACTTCCCTGTAGTCGAGTTAGAACTAGTTTACGAGGTACTTCACCCAATTAATTTGTAGCCCCTCTGCGCACTTCCCTACGAGGTCGACTATAAAACCAAGGGCTTGGGTGGGTCAGTTCTTGTGGACTAACTTTTCTGCGATCAATGGATAGGCTAGACACATTGCGCCTCTTTAGATAGAAGCTACCTTGTATCCTCGCGTGCCTTTCTTGACATCGCCGTAGGTGTCTTTTATCCTTCGAGTTAAAGCATGATCCATGGTTTTTCCAGGATAAAAACCCTGTGGGTCAGGGCCTTGCATACTTATCCCTGTGATCTGATTTATCAATGTCGGATCCACTGTGATACAATGGTTTAACCATAAGTATCCACCATGGTAACAGGACAGCAACAATTTGACGCATGCATTCACTTCTTGGTGTCTTCCAAAGTGAGGAATATTCATGACATTGAGTAGTGTGGACTACGTGAGGTTATGGGTCCATGACTGAGGGACAATCTTTTAATTCTTTCCTTTTGTCCTGGTTAGGTACTTATGTGGGGTGAGCATGTTGTAGACCTCCCCGTTGCTGAGGTTGAAGTCACTAAACTTCAACGCTGCTATATTTTCTTGATCTGCATGAACTGCACGTATCCCCTTCGGGAGTTACACAGTGACCAATTCGTACTCAAAGTCTCTGGGCACAGTGTCTTGATTTATTGCACCTCTTAAAGGTTGTGGGTAGGTGGGAAAAATGCTCAAAATCAACTTAGCATTCACAAGATCATATTTGTGTTTAGTTTACTTTTCGTCTGTGGGTCATGATGGTCTGGCTTGAGCAGTGGAAATAGAGGATGATAGTCCTCTCATCGATGATGCTTGTAGACCGGTAGACAATCCTCTCTTTGACATGACTCTTTCAGTCATTAAGTCAAGGATTACTTCTGTTATTGATTCTTTAATTGTGGTGATCTCGTTGGACATACACACTCGAGATTAATAATATCGGGTTCATAATTAACTCAGATACTGTACTAGAATAAACAACAAGAGGGAAATGATCACTGTATAAAATTCACTTGGTCTGCAGGATCAAATTCTTGGTTAGCAAAAGTGTTCTCTGTGCATGGTGTGATGGGATAAATAGGAAACTCAACAATGGTTTTCTTGTAATGGGTATGAATCCTCATTAACTCTTGTTCTGTCCATTGTGGCATGATCCAATGGTCTAGTGTCAATATATAAATGTTTTCTGACCCATTCAGATCAAGAATCAAATGAATTTATCGGTCCCAACGACTATATTGCCTCGCCAAGGCGAAGTGCCATGTGTTGCTATTCTAATATCTCGAAAAAGCTCCCATTCTGCAAAGTTTTTATCTATGAAGTTCCCTCTGGAACCTTCTGTAACTTTTCAAACTTAGCTCTCTTCTTACTTTTATTTCTAGCCTTCTTTCCAGTGAGCTTCATCTCGGTAGTTCGTTTTCCATTCTGATTCTTATCTTCTGTGGTCTTAGTCACTTCCCGCTGTTGAGATTCTTCCCTAGGGTTCCCGGATAATACTTCTTCTTTTTCTGGAATAGGCACTTCAATATTTTGTGGATCCTCTAATGTTCTTGCATCTTCGACATCTGGGTTGCTAGCGTTAAATAGGTTCAATCTGCTCTCCCATTCTTTAATCAAGTGTGCGATATTTCTGGTCATGAAATATTTTAACTCCTATTTCTTTTGCTCCAAGATTTCTTCTTCTTCCTTTCGTCTAGCTTGATCTCTGGCAATACAAGGTTTTCCTATTAACATGGTAAACGGGGCGCCGTCTTCAAGAAATTTAATAATATCAAAATCTTCCTCCGTCGAAGTTCCATTGACAGTCATAGATATCTGGGCAAGCCTTCCACACAGGTTTATCAACTTTCCTCTGAATAAACCTATTCCTCCTAATGAGGGAGTCATAATAGGCCTTCCTATAGCTTCCCAAGTTCTCTCTCTCATGATATTCACCTGTGTTTCCTCATCTAGAAAATAGTCAATGTCGAAGTCTCCTATTATTTCTTCATGGCATTCCTTGTCTTTAAAGATCTTTGATAATATAAAATGGCGGTGATCATTCAAGGTTTCTTTCATCTATAGCAATACCTTCTCTAATTCTTTCTGTGGTTCTGCTATAGCCTTAGTTTCTGGATCTGCCTTAGGGTTTTCTTGTCTTGTGTTCATACTTTCAAGCTTAGCAATCATTCTAGGGCAATCCAACACTTCATGGTTCATAGCTTTGTAACAAAGACAACCAGGTCTTCTCCTAGGGCATGCCTTAACAATATGTCTCGGTCTTCTACAACTATAATAGAGGGTTAATCCTCTCTTTCTTTTAAATGATCCCCAACTTCTTCTGTACTGCACACTAGGATCATGGTATGTAATACACCAAATATAAAATGTATGCAGAACAGAAATAAAATGCTAGAAATGGCAGAATAATAGCAATATAACCAAAACATTCACCACAATAGCACTGAAATGATATGAGAATAATAACAGAAATAACACTTTGAATCTGAAAGCAATGTTCACGAGCCTCTTCGAGGGGAAAACCTCCAGTTGAGTAGAGATCTATTACAATAATATCCAAGTT
Source organism: Picea glauca (assembly GCA_000966675.3). Taxonomy (NCBI): domain Eukaryota; kingdom Viridiplantae; phylum Streptophyta; class Pinopsida; order Pinales; family Pinaceae; genus Picea; species Picea glauca. Next base: position 180,962 of record JZKD02S1741143.1, on the reverse strand, counting down.
AGGGTTCTCATACCCTCGACTCCTATTTATACTAAAAAGAAGCATCTAGAGAAATATCCTTCTAGAAGCGAAAGCTTCTATTAGGTCTTCTTACATCTGCCTTATTCTATTTTATTGAAAGGCCTTATTAATATTGATCTTTATTACATCCGAATATCTTGTTCTACCTATGTGCGGGTTAGGACCCTAACATGTCTTCCCTCTTAAAAACAACCTTGTCCTCAAGGCTCGAGATGAGAAAATTACTATAGAATGGTAGCTGGTTCCCAAGTGGCGTCTACTAGAGTTGTATCTTTACACTAGACTAGCACTTCCTTGATGGTTATCTGACATAGGCGCCGCTCACGCTGGTCCAAAACTGCTCCCTGTTGTATCCAAATGGATCCTTCTTCAACTAACTCTGGAATGTTGGTTTGAATTTGGCACTTAGCTCCAATCACCTTCTTTAAGCATGAAACATGAAAACATGATGTAGCTTTGAATGGCTAGGCAAAGCTAACTGATAGGATACTTGTCCCACATGCTTGAGAATGGTATAAGGACCATAAAATTTGGGTGCTAGCTTCTGATAATGCTCGACCTTGAGGGAATTTTTCTTGTAAGGTTGCAGTCAAAGAAACACCTGATCCCCTTCTACAAATTGATGTTCAGAGTGACCTTGATCTGCTTGTTTCTTCATGTGATTCTATACCATGAACAAATTCTCTTTGAGGGTAGGGAGAATAGCCTCTCGAGCTATAAGTGTTAGGTCAACTTCCTAGACCTTCGAGGCACCCGGCAAGTATCAGTGAACTGAAGGTGGCTTCTGTCCATATATCGCTTCAAAAGGAGTCATGTGTGTAGCTATATGGTATGAAGTGTTGTACCACCATTCAGATAGAGGTAACTATTGAGCCCACTGATTTTGATTTTTCGAGGCAAAACACCTCAAATATGTTTCCAAACACTTGTTGAGAAATTTCGTTTGGCCATCAGTCTGGGGATGATAAGCTATGCTGAGATGCAATTCGGTGCCTTGTATATTGAACAGTTCTTGCCAAAAATTGCTTGTGAAATTTGTGTCGCGATCAGAAACAATAGAGTGCGGCATGCCATGAAGCTTGAAGGCCCAATCCATGAAAATTTGAGCCACCGTGGATGCTGTAAATGGGTGTTGAAGGGCATAGAAATGAGCATACTTGGAAAGGCGATCAAAAACCACCATCATGACGGATTTATTGCCCAATTTGGGTAAGCCGGTAATAAAATCCATAGAGATATCCTTCCAAATAGCAGGTGGAATCGGGAGCGGTTGTAGTGTGCCCGGAGATTTGACTATTTTTCCCTTGTTGTGTTGACACACAACACATTCAACTACAAAATTACAAATGTCCTGTTTCATACTATCCCAGAAAAAGGAACATTTGACCTTGTCATAGGTTTTGGTGAACCCAAAGTTCCCTGCTGTGGGTGTAGCATGAAGCTCAGAAAGTACCGTGGATTTAATCTTTGATTGTTTACTTAAATACCAACGAAATTTGTATCGAAGTTCATCATGGAGCCAAGAGTACCTTGGGGAAGCTAGAGCATTGGGCTGCAATTGTTGGATCAACTGTGAAATTTTGGGATCTTGTAGTCGTTCCTAGCGAACGACTTGGAGCCAATCTGGTACAATGAATGAAAGAGAAAAAAGGGATCCTTCATCTTCATATTTCTGGGAAAGTGCATCCGCAACCACATTGTCTTTGCCTTTCTTGTAAATGATCTCATAATCATATCCAAAGAGTTTAGTCACCCATTTTTGTTGTTTTGCGGAGGAAATGTGTTGTTCCAAAAAATACTTGAGGCTTTGATGGTCTGTCTTAATTTGGAAACATTGCCCCAATAGATAAGGGTGCCACATATCAACGACATGCAGAATAGCCAACATTTCCTTTTCATAGATGGATTTTCCCAGATTTCTTTCAGATAGTTGCTTGCTGGTAAAGGCCAAAGGTTGACCCTCTTGCATAAGGACAACACCGTTTCCTTTCCCTAAGGCATCACATTCCAGCACAAAGGTCTTTGTGAAATCATGAAGGGAGAGGACTGTAGTGGTGCACATGGCCATATTCAAGGTTTGAAAAGATTTAGCAGTGGATGGAGTCCAAGTGAAAGAGTTCTTTTTGAGGAGAGCAGTGAGAGGTGATGAAATCTTCCCATAATTCTGAACAAACTTGCGATAATACCTTGTTAAGCCCAACAATCCATGCAATCTCTTAAGAGTCTTTGGGTGAGGCCAGTCTTGCATAGCTTCAATATTTTTAGGATCCACCCTGATACCATCTTTTCCAACCAGATGACCCAAGTATTCTACTTCTGAGCTGCCAAAAGCACATTTAGACTGTTTCAGGAAAAGTTGGTGTTGAGAGAGTAGATGGAGAACTCGATCCACATGAGCAAGATGGTTTGTCCATGTTTTTCTATAGATGAGGATATCATCAAAGAAACTAAGACAAAATGGCAGAGAAAAGGATGGAAGACATGATTCATGAGGATTTAGAAGGTGGAGGGGGCATTACACAAGCCAAAGGGCATGACCAAAAACTCTTAGTGGCCTTGATGAGTTCTAAAGGCACTCTTGGGAATGCCTACCTATTTCATACGTATCTGGTGGTAGACCGAACAAAGATCAAGTTTAGTGAAGAATTGGGAGCCACTCAATTCATCTAGGAGGTCACCAATGACATGAATGGGGAATTTGTCTTTGATGGTAAGTTTGTTGAGGGCACAAAAGTCAAGACAAATTTGCCAAGAACCTTCTTTCTTTAGGACTATGACCACAGGAGAAGAGTAGGGGCTCGTACTAGGGAGGATAACGCTTGCATTAAGGATTTCCTGGACCATTTTGTCAATTTCATTTCTTTGAGAAAATGGGTGATGATACAGACGGATATTGGGAGGAAGGCTTTCGGGTACTAGGGGAATGGAATGATCATGAACAACACGGGAAGGAGGGAGGCCTTGGGGAGTGGAAAAGACCAATTGATGTTTAGAAAGGATGGCTTAGAGGTCTTGCGGGACCGAGGGTGTATCTATTGCTTGTATGGCATGGAGTTGGGAGATAACACTAGAATGACCTTTTTTTAGAAGTTTTTCCATGCGATGGGAACTAATGATCTCAGGTGAACTGACGGTGATTCCTTGGAACTTATATTGGTGGCCCTCCTGGTCAGATTGCATAGTTAAGTCTTTAAAATCCATGAGAATGGGACCCAAATTCCTTAGCCAGTCTACACCCAATACAATGTCACAACCTCCCATGTCGATAATAAACATATGGGATTTCAGGTGGTATTCACCAATTTGGAGACACACATTTTCACAATGCCCTTCACATTTCATGGAACCACCATTGGCGATCATGATTTGGAAATTATTGATGGCATGGATGTAGCAATGAGTTTCTTGGGAAATGCGGCGATGAATAAAATTATGGGTGCTACCACTATCAACCAGAATGATGACCTTCCATTGCTTGATGTAACCGATTAGCTTGAGGGTTTGGGGAGTGGAGAAGCCAGTGAGAGCATTGAGGGAAATGACTAGTTCTACTTTGGGAGGGTTTGAGGGAGGGGTTATGTCAGTGGATTCAGGTGACTCAGACACAACAGGAGTTTCTACATCCTCTTCCAAAATATCCTCGAAGATGGCCATAAAAATATTTTTTTCTTTACACTTATGGCCCAGGAAATATTTGTCATCACAGTTATAACAAAGGCCTTTGAGTTGGTGTTCAACCATTTTAGCTCTGTTCAATTTTTGGATCTTTAGTGGAGTAGAGGGAGTAGTGGGATTTACTAGTTTAGGGTGAGGGATAAAGGAGGGTTTTCTGTTTTGAGAAGATACAACCTATTGTGCTTATTTATCTCTTTTAGTAGCCTCCACCCAACTCTGAGGCCGAGCCATGCGGACATGGGCCCAAACCTCATCCTTGAGGCTGCTGATAAAACACTCTCGGAAAAAGGCATCAGACATGCCCTTTGTTCTAAAAGCCAGATGCTCAAAGGCAGCTATAAAGTCTTCCACTGTTCCTAATTGTTTCAACTTTGTCAAATGACCCAAATGGTTGGTGTCAGTGTCAAAGCATTCATAAATCTCTACCACAAAGTGTGTCCAAGCAATATACCCTTGAAGATAAGTTTTTCTCCATTGCCACAATTGCCAATGTTCTTGATCTAGATGGAGAACACCATACCAGAGTTTGGCCAAGTCATCTGTAATGCCATATAAAGAAGAATAATGTTCCATTTGGGTTACCCAACCAGTGGGGTCCGAGCCATCAAATTTGGTCACATCCACCCGCGGAAGGCATAGGTCATGTTGAAAGTGATGGTTCTGAAAGTTATGGGAATGAGGGGAATGGTCACCTTCAGTATGTGGAGGTAAGGAAGAGGAAGGGTTATCTGTAGGGATATGCAGTTTGGTGCAGAGTGCCGAAAAGGCTGATTCAAGATGGGTAGTGAGGTCTTGTTTGATTTCCTCCCTTGAGGACTGCATGGTTGTATTGATGGTGACAACATTGGCACTGAGTTGTTTCACTTCTTGTTGGGTCTCGATGAGACCATATTGCAAGGTGTTGAAGCGAGCTTCCAAGTCTTGGCTACGAGTATGGGCCATGAGGATGGGGGAACTGAAAAGGGGTGGGCAGGGTAAAAACTTTTACCTAAAAATGGTATGGAGGAATGTGATAAGGGTGAAGAGATGAATCCAATGGAATAGGTCTCAAATAATGGTGAAAAAATTTCCAGACTTTTTTTTTTACACCTGTGGAGTTAGACTTCGGTCTAAAGAATACTATAGAGAGGAAATGCCCAAATGCTTAACCAGAAAGAAGTGTGTATTTACTTGGCAACCCGAACACAGTTGCGTGACAATAGATCTTGTCTATTTTTATTTGTTTATGTTTCTGTCCCCAAGGGTTAGGTATTCAAGGGTTCTACAGACAAGGGTTTTCCCTGTGCTATAACTCTCTGATATACATGCATGGTCCAACAGTAGTACTCGACCCAATATCTCAAGGCACTAACTAAGGAGGATAGACCATACCCTTAGCCGTATTACCTGACTACCCAGGTACTAGAGAGTATCTTCTCGAGTGCTGTTCTCGGTGACACTATAACAGTCAAGTAGTCGATCAGTTTATCTAAAGAGAGTTTTCAGGTAATCTAGGTCGATCCGTACACAGGTTTTATCTGATGCACTACCACTTGAAGGGGTACCAACAGGGGTTACAAGGGTGGCCAACAGATGTGTGCTTAAGTACCACTTGTATTTCCTGCATGTATGAATCCCTCAACCACGGGTTTATGTGCTTAACGACAGATCTCTATGGCTTAAAGACGCTGGAATACGTCTCTACCCTGAAATTGTTTTTAACCCACACTTTCTGCTGAGGAAAGTGATTTGATACCACTTGTAATATACCATATATAAAATGTATGCAGAACAAAAATAAAATGCTAGAAATGGCAGAATAACAACAATATAACCAGAACATTCACCACAATAGCACTAAAATGATATGAGAATAATAACAGAAATAACACTTTGAATCTGAAAGCAATGTTCACGGGCCTCTTCGAGGGGGAAACCTCTAGTTGAGAAGATCTTTATTACAATAATATCCAAGTTAGGGTTCTCATACCCTCGACTCCTATTTATACTAAAAAGAAGAATCTAGAGGAAGATCCTTCTAGAAGTGGAAGCTTCTATTAGGTCTTCTTACATCTGCCTTATTCTATTTTATTGAAAGGCCTTATTAATATTGACCGTTATTACATCCGAATATGTTGTTCTACCTATGTGTGGGTTAAGACCCTAACATGGTAGCTAACCTGCAACAAATTCTTTCTAGGATCTTGCATCCATTTGTTAGTCCAAACATTCTTTCTATGCCTAGGTATAACCTATCTTTCACTATTCTTATCAGATCTACTCATATCAAATCTTCTTTCATCTATTAATGCCCTAGTTTTCAATCTAGGACAGAATCTATCAATCATGCCTAGATCCATACTCTAGAAACAAAAATTTCCACTTATCTTACTTCTACAGAGCACAAAGCCTCCAGATCTAAAACTTTTAACTATTCTTACCTTTATCAGAGCACAGAGCTTGTAGATCTTACCTCTTTTGAATCAAGAATTCCTTCTTTTACCTTTCTTAGGGCATAAAGCTTCCATATCTTACCTCTTTTCTTCATATCCAATCTCCTTTCTTCAGATCAAGATTCTTTCCTTAGAACAAAGATTTATAAATCGAGTGGGACATTGCGCACTAGGGCATAGATCTACACACAGAGATTTCACAATCCCAGGTCGAATCTTTGCACAAAGCTTCTTCTTTGTAAGTTCCCAACAATCACAGTTTCAGGTCCTGACAATGGAACCATTTGTTGGCATAGGGGTAGAACCGGGGTTCAACACTACAACAATGCACCAACAAATCCCTAACTACTGACCCTTTTGGCAACACCTGCGAAGTAGCTGAAATATCACCCGAGGTAGAGGCAGGGGTGGTTGCAAGACTCAGGTGTTTGCAACCTTAGCTAGGACACAGATCTATGATTACAATACTTAATAAAGCACTTAGCATCGTCAGTTCCTCAATATACAATCAATAATCACTTCTCTTATAAAATAGGGCTTCACAACATTCACATTGATATAACATACTTAAGCACTTAGCATCAATAGATATGTCATATATAGAAGATCAAGCACTCATCACATTCATATAGATCAAATATAACATTCTTATACATCATTAGAACTAAGCATAAGCAGATCTATCTAATCATCTCAAAGCACTTAACAAAAGAAGATATAAACACATCCAGACAAGATCAAAGCAAGACAACATAGTGTTTACGTGGTTCACCCCCACCCCAGGGCTACGCCCACCAACTCTTCTTATTTATTGTCTTTAATCAATCGGTTACAAGCACAGAGCCATCAAAACCCTTACTCTGCACAGGACAAAAGATCTGTGCAGCTCGCTAGATCCTTCTTCCTTGTGTTCCAACACTCATCCCTCCACAATCTGTTACAAGGACCTGCACTTAGCTCTACAAGTATCTTACAGTCGTGCAAAAAGTGCTTACATACTCTAGTTGCACTTAGCATACATTCACATCACACAGATGCACTATTCGAATTCTCTCCTCTTTCTATCTAGCCTAGGCATCTATTTATATATTACAAAATAGGCCTAAACATGGTTAAAACCCATGGGCCGACATCCCATTTCTGTTACATATTCCCCAAAACCCAAAAAGGATCCAAAAGTGGGTCGAGATCCTGTGATCTCTACTTCGTCTTGCGCTCCTCCTTCGACAGGTTGTTGAAGTCGAAAAATAGATCAATATGACCAAAAATCTCCCAAAACTTGGTCAAGGGGCAACAATGACATTCTTATCTCCTCAAATAATACCTCTGGGATTTTGGGAACCTTTTCGGCTTTGGGTTTAGTGGAGGAGCTTGAATCATATCTTGTAGACTTAGCTTCCTGTGAAGGAGGCTAACATATTGATTCTCCCTGCAATATCCTTGGTAGACTGTTCCGCCTGTGTTTTTGAAAGCTGAGGAAACCATCTTGTTGGTTTGGGGGCAAGGTCAGGAATCTGTTTTGGACTTCCTCATAAGATCTCACCCCTATGAATATTTCGTCATACGGGGAATTCTCATGCATGTAATTCTTCATGTTGAACTAAGCCATATGGTTTTCCACTATCTTGTGTGGATCATGTTTCTTGAACTCGATGTCAACCAACTTAATATCCTCCAGAACTGTGGCCAAAATCCAATAATCTAAACATGCCAAATTGAATGGGGAAAGTCGGCCATACCTTTTTTTGAGCTGCTTTCATCTCCTTGCTGATAGCTCCCATCACTGTCTGGTATGCCACTTCTTTGCACACCAGTCTGTCGGGTAAAAATATTGGCAGAGCATGGGGGGGAACAAAGAAAACAAAAACTCTGATGTAGGAGAAATTATCCTCAATGAACCAATCTACGAGCTTGCCTAGTTTTCCCATAATCCTCTCTAAAATCTAGGGAGGCAGGTGACCATAAATGGCCACATGAACATGTATTATGACATTATGATAGATTTCATAAAATAAATCCTTAGCTTTCTCCTCCCATAACTTGGAGTGATAAAAATGAATAGGCTCAACACTGATCGAGGTCCAACTCAAGTTCATCAAAGGAAAAGGGGTCACGAAGCATAGGAAATCCATAACATATGCAGACATGTAAAAATGGGCAGGCTACCCTTTTGATTTTGTTGTTTTATAATCAATGATCTCTTTGGCCAAATTATCTAACAACATCTTGGCCCAATTAAAAGTGTAACCCGCAGATACCTCATTCATGATATCTACCCATTCTACCGAGAAATGTGTAGGGATTTTCTTTCCAAACAAACGACATATCATCATAGCCACATAAAACATATGAGTGTCTAAAGACGCTGTGGCATATGTACCATGAGCATTGGTTATGAATTTCTCTGGATTCCCCCACCAAGTCTTGATTATATCATGACTACTCCTAGTGTATTGGACACATTCTTTTCTCTCTAAATCTAAAAGGAATACGACATTGTAAGTATATTTAGGAGCAGGAGAGAGTTTATACATTACTTGCATATGTTATGGTCGGAAATATATGACGACAACCTACTGGTGATTAATAATGCTCCTGGTCTGGATATCAACATGTTCCAGGGCTCAACTTATCATATCGTTGTAAGGCATGATTCTCGGTCGTGCAACTATCTTGTGCAGCTCCCACTATTCTATATGTCTAAGCTTAGTTGCATAAGAGTCATCATCCTCTTCAATGGAGTTTTCCAGACAGTTGATGATTTCTCATTCCAGGATCTCAAAAACTTGTATCCAAGTTTTAATGGTGTCTATGACTCACAGAGTAGTGTTTGAAAGACAGTCTGCATTCAGGCTTGAATCCTTGCCTACTGCATTAGGATTTTTTGCCATTTTTCATGGTGCCATAATCTCTAAGGAAACATAGTGAGGTTACCCATTACAGGGGAAGTCTGTGAGTTTTTCAAAAGATAAAACCGCTAATTGCGAAAGGTGAAAATGATTTTGAAATTGAAGTGCTTTTATTCAAACAAGAGTTTATCGATTTTCGTATAGGCTCACTGATGAGGAATTTATTACCCTCAATGGAATTGACTACCTGGCAATCCATAATCTTCATTCGAAATAATTATCTCTAATCAACCATTAATGCCATAAATACTTCGACGATTCATGTTCGATATCTTTGGATGTGTCAGGGTGGAAACTTCCTGAATCCCGAATCCATGGAGTAGATAGCCTTTGAATAATCACTTTTACATCTTAATTAAATGTGTGTTAAAACATTGAGTTAGCTTCAAGTGTTTCAAAAGTTCAGACTTCGGGGGTTTTTAAAATAGCACAAGAGAGGTTTCCCGAAATCCGAAACTGCGAAGTAAATAATTACGAGTAATTTTCCTTAGATCTTAATTAAGTGGGTTTAACTTTCCTTATTAGATGTTTCATTAGTTTATTTTTACTCTTTGAAAAGTCCAATGCTTCGTCATTTTGAAACTTCGGTGATTTTTGAACTCACTCTTTTTTAAACTCCCAAAGGGCCATCTCCCAGAGTGACATGGCAGAGATGATGTCATTATGGATGATGTGTCGAGAATAGATAGGTGCCATGTATCACCCGAGAGTGTGTGAATCATCCAACATAAACTTAAAAAATAAGTGGCACATGTTAGCTTATGAAAGATTTAAAAGACTCGTGTCCTATGACTCTTGTTCATGAGTTTTTTAAGGTTTATCGTGGGCTGTTATTTTTGGGTTTCAGAGCTTTGGTGTTTTTATCGTTTTAGACTCATGGGAACATTCGAAGGACGAACCTTCTGAAGCGACCGTTGGGGACTTATTCTTTAGAACCCAGCCGACTCCATAACTACAAAGATTATTTGGATCGTTTGATCATATTAATGGAAATCATCGATGACGGATAATGTACGTGCTTTATTTTCAAATGAAAACCAATGAATTCGATTTAATTAAAAGGCCATTTTGTGTAAAATTTTATTCCTAAGAGATGAAAACTATAAAACTCAAAAGTTCAAAATTGTGTGTGTTCCAACACCTTCTATGATTCTCTTTATAATTCTGACCAGGTTTTTATTAGTCGACTCTGCTTGTCCATTTCCTTGAGGGTAATAAGAAAATGAAGTGAAATGCTTGACACCTAATTTAGCTAGAAATTGGGTCAATTTTGTAGAAATGAAGGTTGGACCATTTTCAGTAATGATTTCTAGTGGAAGGCCAAATCTCGAAAAGATATTAGATTCTAGGAAAGAAACAACCTTCTCATCTTGTGCATGTCTAAGAGGAACAACCTCGGTCTACTTATTAGAGTAATCGGTGGTTGTCAAAATAAAGATATTCCCTACAAAAGATGAGGGGTTGATAAGACCAATAAAGTCTAGACTCCACTTAGAAAAAGGGAAACCTGGGAGGACATGTTGTAAAGGGATGGAAGAAAGACATTCTTTCCCAACGAATTTTTGGCACTTATCACATGATCTTGCAAATTTATAAGAATCACGAAAGCTCAAAGGCAGGTAATATCCATTTCTTATGATCTTAAAATCAATAGCCTTAGAAAAAAAATGCTCACCGATGTGAATGAAAGATGTTGATGATCCATTTACTTCGTGTAATAATTTATGTGCTTCTTCATCATTTACACATCATATTAACAAACCATCAACAAATCTTCTAAATAAGGAGTCCCCTAAGATGATACACTTAGAAGATTCAAGGCAAAGTCTCCTTCTTTGATGAGGATCTAAGTCATCTGGGCACCTTTGATATCGCAAATAATACACCATATTATTATACCAAGGATGCTTAGATTTAGAGAGGTTTTGATTTTCAAGATAAAATAACGTTGAAAGAGGATTATCTTGATCATCCAATTCTTCACTTGGTTCAGGGCACTTAGCTAAGTGAAGGGCTAGGTGTCGTCCCTTGATTTTCTTTGAATTCATGATCATCAAATCATGCTCTTGAATTTTGGCAAGCTAATGTAAAAATTTTCCTAAAATATATGTTTGTGAAAGGAAAAACTTGACAGCAAGCAAAGGGACTTTTACCCGTGTATGTTTTCCCAAAATAAAATGGCGAAAATTTTCTATAGCCTTGACAAGAGAAAAAACATGTTTCTCAATATAAGAATATTTGACCTCATAATATGAGAAACTGTAAGCTACATGGTTTTCATTGTTTTGGTCATCACTTTGTAAGAGGATAACAAAATTTGCTTACATGGTGGCATTGGTATATATGATAAAATCTTTCTCAAAATCCGGTTTGACCTGAACTGGTGCAGAGCTATTTACTTGCTTAATCCTAAGGAAATCATTCTTGAAATCATATGTACAAGAAAAATAACGATCTTGCTTCAGAAGATTATGGATTGGTTTAACCATGAAAATAAAATCAGGAACATATCTACGTATGAAATTAATAATGCCCATGAAATATTGAACTTCTTTCTTGGAGGTGGGGGCGAGGATGTTCAGAATGGCAGTAATCCCTTCGGGATCTATTCTTATCCTTGAATCAGAAACAATATTACCAAGGATCTTTCCCTTCGTGACAATGAAAATAGATTTGTAAGGATTTAAAGAAATGCCAATTTTTCTGCAGTGCATGAGAAATTTTCTAGGATGACCAAAATGATCCAACCGATTTTTAGAATAAATAGTCAAATCATCAAGATAAACTTGGATAATCTTATCAATTAGATCTTCAAAATCTATATGCATAGCTCTTTTGAAGGTGGCACTTGCATTAGATAAACCGAAAGGCATGCGTTCATAAGCGAATGTGCCCCAACATGTGGTAAATGTGGTTTTATACCTATCGGTCCTTTTTACCTTGATTTGATTATACCCAAAAAAAAGTCAAGTAAGGACATCATTTGAGACCCTGCAACTTATTGTAGAATCATTTACATATTGGGAAGTGAAAAATGGTCTGATACTTGCTCTATTCAATGTGCAGAAGTCGACACATATACTATTTACTCAATTCATATACTATTTTACTCAATTCATATACAATTTTAATTAATACCCGAGCATTATATTTATTTAGTTTTATTTTCTTTAGTTAATTTTTATTTTCATTTTAAATCCTTCTTATTCTTAAAGAGAAAACAAAATCCCTTTTCAGAGGGTTAACTTTATGTAATTAGAATTAGTTTTTTTCTTGTAGATAGTTTTGACTTTGTATATATTTATATTTCAGTTTGTTATTTAATAAAATATAAAATTTCTACAATCAATTAGCAAGTGTATATATTCTAGATTTATTTTTATTTTGTAGATTAGGATAATTATAGGTAACTAGACCTAAACCAGTTGGAATCTCCATTTAGAACGGATAAGGGTCTAATCAGGATCCTAACCGAGCAAATCCATGAATGTTGAACATGGTCATATTTGATGATCAACATGATGCTAAACCTAGAAAGGAGATTTCACCAATTTTGAACAAGAATAACCTTGTGAGAGGAGGAAGCACTTATGCTCCTCTCTTAAGGTTTCACCAAGAAATAGATCTAGAATGAAAAAGAGAAATTACCATGAACATTTGATAACACAAAGATAAAATTGCAGAAATTTCGCTTACTTCACCCAGATAACATGATATAAAACCCTAATTGCAAAAATTCCATCCAAAAATCAAAAAAATAATCCAAAAAATGATCCTCCAAGCAAGTTGCATGAGTCTAGAAGAGAGATATAGCCAAATAGGGACAAAATTTCAGACTTGTTCTCTCACAAATGGTGAGAATATCTTATGATAAAATGAAATGTCAAGTGGATTTATTTATATGGATCCATCTTGACCTATTTTTACACTTAAAAATGTCAACAACAAAAAATAAGAGGGTCGACCCCTTTAATTTTCCCTTACAATATACACAAATTAATTTTTGACATGAAATAAAACTCTAGAAGGGTGATGTCATGCCCTAAGAGGGTGACATAGGCTCTCCAAGTGCAACGTCAAGCATGGGGAGGGAGGTGTTGGGCCTCCAAAGGCCATGTGTCATGCCAAAGTGCCCTACCATGATCTCCTCTTGTCAAGCCACCTTTAAAACCACCTCATGCATCAAACTCTAGCCCTCCAAGGTGACACCAAGGGATAGGAAGTGACATCCTAGGCCTCAAAGGGCCAATGTCCAAGTGGATAAGGGTGAAAACTCATCCTCTAGAAAAATCCAAGTGCCTCCAAAGGCAACGTCCTATATCCTCTAGGTGGAACATTCATCATCCATGGTCTTCCTCATGTGGGGTTCAACGTCCATCTTGTGGGAAAGGTCCTACAAAGACAAACAAGTATGCCATACAAGGGTCCACAAGTCACAAGTACCATGCCAAGTATGCCAAATTTAATAAAAGAACCACCCAAATATGTGCATCAAATCCCCCTTTTCAAATTAAACAAATTATCAAAGACCTTATAAGTTTTGTCTAATTTAGGTATGGGAGGGGTGTCATGGTGCCCTATTGGGTAAGACAATCCCCATGCCAAATAATGTTTCCCAATAGGACCCTATATAGGTCATGTGATGAGTATGAGGTGGATTGGGTCAATAATTTTGGGCATGGGGTTCTTGATATATCAAGGGTTTGTATTGTCTCATTTATGGGTGCCTTTGTGGAGGGTGTGGTGTGTCCTTCATTTTGAATGCAACATTTTTCCAAGCCCTTGCATTTAACTTATTATGGTCCAAACATTGAGTGTTATGTTCAATGGAAATTAAAGAGTAATGCAATGCCACTTGGAGTTAGAAACACATTGAGTGACACATGCAATGAAAAGTAAAGGACACCACAAATGCATTCCCCCAACAAGCGAGACTTTTATTAATTATATGTTTTAGAAGGTCCTTGATTTTTTTGGAGTAGTGTTTCATTTCTCTTAGGACCTTAGGGAAAGCATATAGAAGGATAATGATTGGCTTCTAATGTTTACCAACTACAACACCTCTGGGTCTTTACCCTGTTCTTCCCATGAAATGAGGTACAAGCCCTTCTTGGGGTGAATGGGCCCAAAATCCCAAAAGATGAGGAAAAAGAAGGGGAAGAAGTGTGGAAAGTGGTAAGTATAAGAGGGAATGATATAATGACCCTTCATGGAACCACCCAATAGAAACCCTTTTCTCAAGGTCGACCTACTTACTAGGAAACCATGCGATCTACTAAGGTGAAACTAGGAAAAAGGTATAATTTCCAAGAAAACATTCATAATCAAGAAAAGATTATTTGCAACATGTTCAAATGCTTCGAATATTAAAATGAAACCTACCACAAGACTGGACTTGTTACCTCATGTAGCAAGACTTGATGTCTTCTTGGATCCAAGCTAGTGTAGCGGATGCTGCTCTATGGTAAAGTAGAGGGGCTCTGTGGGTTGTGCTATGCATTGGAATATCGACACTCCATGTTTTATACCTGTGGGACTAGAGACATGATATCCTTAGTTACTCCTAGCCTGGGGGGGGGTAACAATACCCTTTCATTATAAATTGTACCCTTTGTCTCCTATATATATACCAAGGAGATCTAGTATCAGGATTATGTTATCTCATCTCATATTGTCTTCTGAATTGGATATATTTTAAACATATGTTTCCCCCTTGAAGTGGACTCTATTCATTGAATTTATATCATTTTAAGGCGTTGGATCATAAAATTTAGTATTAGAGCTTACGATCCTAGGGTTTCACTCCAACTGAGACACCTTGGAATTTTTGATATAAATTTTTTTATAGGATGTTTCAAACCATGAAATTTTGGGGAGACTAAGATGAAATGTCCAGGTACATGTGGTAAAAATTTAAAATTTTGGTACCTTATAATTTAGGATATATATCCTATGTAATATAGGGTTTGTGACTCATGCCAAATTCAATTTTAAATGAGTCATCTTGGAATTTTTTCTATATCTATTTTTCTGGGAATTTACAGATAGTAAAATTTTGTGAAGACTCGGGAGACATTTCATAGTATATGTGGTAAAAATTTTAGGTTCTATTTTTCTATACTTTTGGAGAAATATTCCATGAAATACAAGTCTTGTGACTAATCCTGAAATCAGTTGTAAAAGAGTCACCTTTGAATTTTCGATGTAACTTATTTTCTGTGACGTTTCAGGCAGAATCCTAAGGAGATGCCAAATTACATGTGAAAATATTTTCATATTTTTAATCATAATAATTTATGAGATATATCTTGTGGAAGTTTGGGATTTTGACTAATCTTGAAATTCATCTTAAACAAGTCATTTTGGTATTTGTACTATAACCTATTATCAATAAAGGTTTAGACTGTGAAATTTTCAGGAGTTTAAAAAGTCATATCATAGTACTATAGGCTAAAATTTCAGACTCAGAAGGATTCAAATTTCAGATATTTATCAGGACAAAGGTCAAGCATCCATACATACTCCAAACTAAGGGTTTGAAAGGTACGTAAATTACAATTGATGTAAATTTTGATTGGAAGATTTGTTTTGGTGATTCAAAATTTGTGATAAAAGAGAAAATAGAGGAGTATTGTTATTTTTATTCCACATGGCTCCAAAAAAATATCAACACCAAATAAACCTCTAGAAATCTCACACAGGATGTCGGAAGAAAATTAAGATTTTGAAAACAGGCTATCCCAATTAAAGAACCAAGTTGATGAAATGAGTGGTGGTATGTTGAAACTAGTGGATTTATCACATTCTCGAGAATCCATAAAAAAGGAAATGGAAAATAATATGGAAGAGAACATGAATGAAAATCAAGAACATATGGAAAATAAGATGAATGAAAATAGTGCACACATGGAAAATATGATGCATGAAAATATGTATCAAATGGAAAAGAAAATGAATAAAAAAAATCCATGAAATCCATAGAAGCCATGTTCTTATAGAGGATCCCTAAAATGGATATGAAGATCCAAGGAAATATTTAAAATAAGGAGAATAATGGTGTTGAGACTCAATCACACATGGGGGGTATTTTATCACAATTGGGGAGCACCACTACTGAATTTCAAAATTGTTCATCACTTAAAGATCCGCATAATCAAGGATTCATGTCATCACCAAGGAAATACTTCATTCCAAAGATTGATATCAGGAAGTTTGATGGTAAAGATCCTATAACATGGATATTCTATATGGAACAATACTTTGATATACATCAATTGTCAAGCTTAAAAAAGTTACCTATTGCATCCTTGTATTTAGAAAATGATAAATTTGTTTGGTATCAATGGCTCTGTGAAAGAAAAAATAATTATGTTACTCTTGGTCCATTTTTACAGGTGAATTGATATCACATTATGGGGATAGTAAGAGAAATACACTCTTTATTCAATTGATAAATATTCGACAAAAAGACCCAATTACATAACACATTCAATAATTACAAAAGCTCATTCTTAGGGTAAAGAACATTCCCGAGGATAATTTGTTAGATCTCTTTATGGGCACTTAAAGGAGAACATTCAACATGAGGTGTGTCTCTTCGAACCTAAATCCCTAGAGCAAGCTTTAAATATGGCAAGGAAAGTAAATATGGCTACTAGAAGGGTGGCGACAAACAACTATAGAGGGCACCATGTTACCTCTCCTAAACCCACTCAACTGACAAGGTTGACACCTCAACAAATGGATGAAATTAAATCAAAGGGACTATTTTTAAATTGTGACAACAATTACAATAAGGGGCATAAATTCAATGAGAAGAAATTATTCTATATAGATTGTGATGAGGAGAAGATCAAGAGTTGGAACCATCACAATATATAGATCTAGTTACCCACCCAACAGTTCTACCCATTATCTATGTAATTCTAGTGTAATTATGGGATCTTACTGGCACTATACTTTCCTTACGAGCCCATGCCTTCCTCTACCGCTTAAAGAACGGTCAATCGGGAACTCCACAAGTATTTATTCTATATAAGAGACCTCTCTCTTAGAAATAAGGGACTTAGGAAAAACTTAGGTCCCTTAAACACCTTTCAACTTTAGCCTTCATCAACAGAATCAACAAGTACGTGGTCCCGCGAAGCTTTCGGAGAAGGGTAGCCTAGTGTGTAAGCACAACAATGAAGGCGAACCCTCGGATGACCCATACTACTCCAAGGATATCTTTTCATGAATTGGGTGACATTAGTACTCCAAAAACCCTCAAGATACAAGAATACATAAAAAATAAAAAGGTAATAGTTTTGAGTGATTTTGGGAGTTCCCATAACTACATCAATTGCAAATTAGCAAAAGATCTCAATTGCTTTGTATTTCCAGCACTAGATTTTCAAGTAATGATTGAAGATGGAGGTACCATAAATTGTTTTGGGAAGTTTCATAGTGTTAAGCTCAATATGGGGGAGTATTTATTGGATAGTACTGTGATTTCCATCCAAATGGGTGGTGTTGATGTTGTATTAGGGGTCCAATGGTTACAATCATTGGGAATAGTGACCCTTAATTTCCAAGATCTTTTCATGAGATTTTCCTCATAAGGCAAGGAAATTGAGATTAGAGGTATCCAAGGGAAACCCTATAAAGTGATAAGATCTAATATCATGAAACAAATACTCAAAAAGAGAGAATGTGGTGCAATTGCACAATTGTGCTTACTAGATGTTCAGACATCTATATCCTCTACTCCAATGGATCTCCAAATGATTATCAACAACCATTCCAAGGTATTTGGAGAGATTCATAAGGGTCTTCCACTGGCTTGAGATCATGATCATGCTATTCATTTTCAACTCGAAAATGTAGCACCTAACACAAGGCCTTATAGGTATCCATGTGCACAAAAGAGTGATATTGAGAATATTATCCAAGAAACGTTAGAGGTCAGCATAATTAAACCTAGCCAAAGTTATTTCTCTTCACCATTAGTGATGGTTATGAAGAAGGATGGTTCATGGTGTCTGTGTCCAAATTATAGACAAGTGAACAAAATTACCATAAAATATAAGTTTCCTATTCTTGTCATTGATGAATTTTTAGATGAATTGCATGGAGAAAATTTCTTTACTAAGTTGGATCTTTCTTTGGGATATCATCAAGTCAAAATGAGGTAGGAAGACATTCCCAAAATTGACTTTAGAACACATGAATATCATTATGAGTTTTTGGTTATGCCATTTGGAATTAATAATGAACCTTCAACATTTCAAATCTTGATGAATTCTATCTTCAAACTCTTTCTTAGAAAATTTGTGTTAGTATTTTTTGATGACATACTAATCTACAAAAAATAGTGGGAAGAGCATGTACAACATGTTGATAGAGTATTAAAACTTTTGGAAGAGAAACAACTTTATGCAAATCCTTCCAAGTGTGCCTTTGGGGTTCCAAAAGTGGAATATTTGGGTCATATTTTATCTCATGAAGGTGTAAAAGTGGACCCTAACAAAATTAAAGCTACGGGGGAATGACCAATTCCAAAAACCTTGAAGAAATTTAGAGGATTCTTAGGATTGAAAATCTATTACCATAAGTTTGTCAAGAATTGTGGTCAAATAGAGAAACCTATAATAACATTATTAAGGAAGCATTTTCTTGTACTAAAAAAGCAAGCAAAGATTTTGAAAAACTTAAGGAGACTATGTGTAGAACTGATGTCCTAGCATTGGCACAATTTTAATACAAAAAGGAAGGTCCCTTGCCTTTGAACGGGAAAAACTTAAAGGAAAAAACTTACGCAAACCAATTTATTAAAAAGAAATGTTGGCCATACTACATAAATTTAAGAAACGATGAAGTTAAGAAATGATGCCCTTACCTAATAGGAAGACACTTCAAAGTAAAAAGAACTCATGACAATTTGAAGTAATTCTTGGAGCAACAATTGTCTTCAGAAGAAAATCATAATATCTAAAATAAAGGAAAACATAATATTGTGTTATATGAACTTTCAAAGAAAGAAGAAGAAACAGAGGGTTCACTATGTGATATTTCTATTCCATAATTTTATTGGGTGGAAGAAGCAAGGATGGAATGGAAGAAATATCAAGAGGTATGTAATATCATTCAACAACTACAAGAGGACCACAATGAATTAGATAAATTTGTATGAAATCATGATTTGGTATGGTATAATGATCGTCTATATTTATGTAATAATTCCCAATTCAAATAGAAGGTCCTTTTGGAATTGCACACTTCTCCTATAGGAGGACATTCAAAGTTCATGAAAACTTACCACAAGATCAAGAAGGATTGTTTCTAGGAATGTATTAAAATTGATGTTCAAAAGTTTGTGTATGAATGTGTAGTCTACTAACAGAATAAGGGAGAGACAATGAAGACTCCATGTCTCCTAAAATTATTAGTTATACCAAGTCAACATTGGGAATAAATTTTAATGTATTTTATTATAGGTTTACCCAAATCCGAAGGAAATACTATCATCATGGCAGTAATGGATAGAATAACTTAGTATGCCTTCTCTCTCTCTCTCTCTCTCTCTCTCTCTCTCTCTCTCTCTCTCTCTCTCTCTCTCTCTCTCTCTCTCTCTCTCTCTCTAATCCTTTTAAAGCAAGTACAATACCCACAACATTCATGGAAACAATTCAAAAGATACATGGAGTCCCCGAGATTATTGTAAGTGACAAAGATCCAGTTTTCATTGGAAAATCTTGAACTGAATTATTTTCTTGTTTGGGTACTCAATTAACTCATAGCTCATCTTATCATCCTCAATCTGATGGAAAAACTGATATTGTGAATAAATGTCTAGATTTCTTTACAACTGATAAACAAACACAATGGATCAAGTGGTTTCCCTCGATAGAATGGTGGTAAAAAAAATCCTTCCATACTTCATAAAAAATGTCCTCATTTCTAGAACTTTATGGATATCATCCTCCATACATAACATCTCCCTTGAAAGGGGATGCAAAGGTTTAGGAAGTGGAGGACCACATAGGGCACTAAAAAGAGGTCCTCAAACTATTAAAGGACAACTTGGTTATGGCACAAAATAGAATGAAACAACAAGAAAATTAACATCACAGTGAAAGGGAATTTGAAATGGGGGATTGGGTATTTTTGAGGATATAACCATATAAACATATGATCCTCAAGCAACAAAAGAAGGGAAATAAATTAGCACCCAAATATTATCACCCCTATCAGGTCTTGCAAAGGTTTGGAAGTATGTCTTACAAATTGGAGTTGCCTCCATCTTCATGTGTACATCCAATATTCCATGTTTCTTTCTTAAAGAAGGTAATCAATGACAAGATCCCAGTCCAAACTATTTTTTCGAAGATTAATGAAGAAGGGAAAATCATACTAGAACTAGAAGAAATCCTTGAAATAAGGATTAAGAGGTTGCAAAATCGAGAAATTATTGAGTACCTCCTCAAATGGAAGAACCTACCAGTGGAAGAGGTGGCATGTGAAGATGATTCATTCATTAAGAAACACCCACAATTATTCAAGTGTTGAGTAAAACACTTGTTTGAAGGGAAGGGGCATGTTAAGCACTAGACAAAGCCCTATGTTATGTATGAAACCCATTATTACACCCCAAGATATTGAATTATTATCTTTCTAGTGTTATATTAGTAGGTTGACTAGAACCCTTTATTGTACCATTTCATTATAATTTTACCCTTTGTCTCCTATATATATACCAACAATACCTCGTCTTAGGACCATCTTATCTCGTCTCATATTGTCTTTTGAATTGGATATATTGTAAAAGGAGGTTTCCCCCTCGAAGTGGACTATATTCATTGACTTTTTATCATTTTTAAGGCATTGGATCATAACAATAGGAGTGATAAGTAGGAACTCATTAAGGTAGGAAATAAAACAATAAGGACACCAGTCAAACTTGAGCAAAAATTGCAAGGGAATTTGAGCAAACATTGTAGGTAAATAAAATCTTGTACCCAAAATTTGGGTAACACCATGTAAACAAAGAGGGTGCAATCTCTCAAGGGAATTTCAAATTTACTACTTGGTTAACTTTTACTAATTAAATTACATGTGCTTATGAAAAAAAATTCAAAAGAATATTCTACACAAGCATTTCACATAGAATGATAGTAAACTAAAATAAAATTAGTTTACAATTTACAACCACTTAATAGAATGGAGTGTCTAAACAATTAAAAGTAACATAAACCTTTTCCATTGAAAGAATAGTGGAAACTTGAATTTTTGATGATTGCATTGGACTCGCAGATCGTCTAGTATTGACATGAAACTAGCTAATAAAAAGAGAGATGCCATTGAAAAATCAAGGAAACTTTCCTAAACACAACATATTTGAATTTTTTTAGCTTTCTCTGAGTTAAATCTCTCACTTGCAAATAACCACAAATTGTTCACCCAAATTCACTCTACACAAATGAAAACTTAGAAAAACATGCAATTTATTTACTACTCCCTATTTTCTGCATATAAAGTTGCAACAAAACAAACCTAGATCATAGTAGAGTTTTGACATTTGTATGAGTCCATGAGAATTGAATGACCGACTACCATAAAAAAAAACTCCCAAACAAACATAGTTTGTATGCAATAATACTAAATGAAAATATTCCAAAATCTATTAGATGAACTAAATAAAGTTTCAGAGAAGATTAAGCAATCTGTTTTTCATTTTGTTTTATGAATTAACACTATAATTTACTAAAACTTGGATTTCCTACAACTTTTGTCAATATCCTATGAAATTTTTACTATAAATACATTCCTCATCCACTACAAATCCCATCTATGGTGTCATTGTTGAGGAAAATATATGAATGATCTTACTCAAGCATTTTCAGATTCTACTTGGCTAAAGAAAAATAGACGGGAATACCACCCTATGTTTATAGCCATCAAAATTAATATCCTAACTCACAAGTATTGATTACAAGTGCTTAGGCTAGTATTTTTATAAATAAAAGCTTGCTGGAAATTTCATTATTTATATGATTTCCTGAATATAATAGTTGTTGAAATAAATGTAGAGACAGAAGCAAAGACACCAAGATGATAATCAAGACAGATGAGACAAAAAGCAATCCTTTATTTCATTTCAATTCACCAAAGATTCATTCTGTTTACAAAATTTCATAAAGAAGTTTTGGACCAAAGTCAAACTTAGACATCCTCGATGGAACATATAAAAGGACCTCTGACAGAAAATAAAAAAACTAAACTCTAAAAGTTGGATCAACTTGCCAAAGATTTCTGCCCACTCGACTCTACACAATAGCATTTGTCAATCATGAAAACTAATTCACAAAAAGACAAGTCTACATAGACTATCAAAAATAGATCAACACCTCTGAAAAACAAGTGTCTGAATGATTAATTCAGCCATGAATCTTGCTGTCTACAATATGACCCTGCTATCATAAAAAAAAATTAGGCTTGTGATAAATTAAGGAATGAATGAAAACTAAACTATATCAACATAACTCAAAGAGAAAACCTTAGTATGCTTCTCCTTCTCCCCCCTTCTATTCCTCCCTTTCGTTTTTCCTTTAAGAAAATTATAATTGGTTTAAGTAGTTGAACTACCTCATTAGTTAAGTTAACTAAAAGCTCAACCAACTTTTTAGTTAGGGGGAAATGTAATAAATCATAATAAGGGTTTTAAATAAATAATAACTAGTAGGTGGGACCCCTGGTGACTCCCTTTAGCTCTTAACAATCATAACATAACTAGTTAATTAAGAAAAACACCCCTCCTTGTGACTCCCATCATCACATTCACATTTGACAATTTATCTCATTGATATTTG
>JZKD02S1741143.1:145349-158028 GCA_000966675.3 Picea glauca | reverse complement strand
TATATAATTTCAAATATCAATGAGATAAATTGTCAAATGTGAATGTGATGATGGGAGTCACAAGGAGGGGTGTTTTTCTTAATTAACTAGTTATGTTATGATTGTTAAGAGCTAATCCAAAGAAAACATGCTGACCCAAAACTTCTAAAGTCAACTGTCATCAATAATAAATAAAATAAAACTCAAAAACCATATTTTCCACTCTGAGATGCAATCTTTCCTTGATTGCTGCTATGACCCTTTGATTTGTCTAAATTTTCCCTTGGCCGCGCTGAGCCTTTAGGTCTAATCTTGTTGATCACATGAGAACAATCATCCCTCAAATGCATCCAGGAAGACACAGATTTATTAGATCCATTGGAGGGTGAGGAAGGGGCAACAATGGATTTTCCTTTGTCAGGGGCATGGTAGGCCTCGGTTTTCAACCTTTTTCTAGCATGAGAGGACTGAACTGGTGAGTGGATAGGTGCAACTTGGAAAATATGGATAATAGGTGGGGGAGTAGGTAAGGACAAATTGGGCCAACCACAATGTTGGGAGACTTCCAGGTTGAGAATCTCTTGCCATCCGTCATTTTTGGGAACATCGGGTTGCAATGAGACATGATGGGGAACGAGAATACTAGGGGCCTATGGAGCTTGGAAGGGAGGCCTTTCAGGCCTAGTTTGGACCACTCCTTGCCCAATCCAATTGAAAAATATGGCATGAAACAAATGGCCTAACTCTTGTGATTCAACGTCAAAGTGTATGGATAATCTTGGCCTTCTTGGGCCTCTGTTCCAATTACCTCTCCCTCAGTTGCATCTTCCATGGCTACCTTGGCTGAAAAAGATCATTCATGCATGCATGATTGATTAGAAAATAGTTCCTTCACAACCATAGATGACAACTCCTTAAAAATATGAAATAGACTTTGGCTCAACAACATATCAGACTCATGCAATCCAGTCCATATAAATTGTTTAACTATTATCAATGAGCAGGGGATGAACAAAAGGTCCTGGGATATTCAAGGGGTTTGTATTGATCGAAACATGATAAAATGAGGGGGAAAATAAATATGGTTACTGCTCAAAGAAAATAAATGATCAACTGTAATTCAATCCAAAGAAAATATCACTGTGATCTAACCAAGAAACTGCGACTTCAAACTTCTTCAATATAGAATTCTTCTTGACTGTAATTAAATTTTAGAACAGGGAGTGAAAAATGAATGTGGGAAGGCAATGGGGTTGTAATTAGCAAAAAGAGAAATAATGGTAGGGAAAGAGATCATATATTGTTCATAAAAATAATTAAATAATCCATAAAACCATTATGTAAAAGGAAATAACACCAACCAAATAATCATTGTGATCAAATTAAAACTACTGTGCATAATTCAATTAATTATGTGCATTGACTTGTTCATTGTTTGTAATCATATTTTCAACACAGTGTCACCAACAAGACAACATGCATTTCACAACAACGTGTAGAATAGTTCCGTTTCTTCTCATTGTCCATTTAATATTTTAAAACAATTCCCAAATGAATACACAGTCACTTATTTCCACTTTGTTCAGTGTCAACTCATCAACCACTATCCACAGATTATTTCAATCATCAAATACAGACTCAAAATTCATGCCCGATTCCGCCCCTTAATTCATTTAATAATTAAATTGTAATGAGGTTATACTATCATAGAACCTGTGTATATCTCTATTACGATGCATGATATTCATCAACACACATAAAAGACAACCAAATACAACCATCAATATTTTAATTGCAAGGATCCTGACTTGCCACTTAAAAACACAAACAACAATCACCATTTTAACTCATACCATGCTTGGAATACACAGACAATTCGACAAAACACAGAGCATTTATGTATGTGTCCAATCACTCTAAAACTAAAAATCCACAATGCTGGGCTATCAATCAATATAATGAGGAAATAACAATAAGCCTAATCTCATCTCATAAATTGATCAAATTTTCAACAAAACCATTTTGTTTAAAAACCCGTGATCATCTCTGATGGCATAATCAATAATCCATAGCATATACAGTGGATGGCCATACCATAATCACCATGATTTCAATATTCCCATTTGGCAATTTAAAACACATTGTCACAACAATCATTAACTCAACCTAACATGCTATAGGAAGGCTACACATACCCACGCATCACGCGCGAAAACATTGTTGGGACTTAATCAATTACAACTAATGCTAGGTTAACAATTCAATAATCACCATGTAAAAGAAAATGACTGCGTATTCGATCACATTTCTCCACTCAACCAATAAACAATGATGAGCTTATCAATTAGACTGTTATAATAACCAATTGTAGTGCCTAAATACCAATAACCACACCCACTGTCAGGATAATAAAGATAGACGACCCAATAATAGAACACTATCAACGATGCACCACTAACTCATAACCATCAACCATGTATCCAATAGGACATAATGAGTTCCCTTTATCAAAACCAGTCTTTGAGTAATCAAGGATTCACTCTGTGGAACAACACAGGGAAACTGGAGTCGACCCCCACCATCGGGTGAGAATGTCCGAGACCAATGGTGCACACACAGGGTATACCACCACTAAATTTGTAGACATGGTGACAACTCTAGTGATAGGAGAGACTATGAACAGAGGAGCAAGGCTTTATTTTGGTCTTGTAACAACACTTAGACCACGCAGGGTATAAACCTCGTGGATTTCCCAATCGACCAAATAATGATGAGATAAACAGGGCTAAGAAAAAATAATCATTCTTAAGCAATCCCTTTGGCATAAAATTCATCATAACCCACTGTGCAAACATCAATAACATGAATGAACCCATACCCAAGTGAGACAATGCACGGTGGCACAAAGTGTTTCAAACCCAGAAGCCCTCATAACAACAAAACGATTGGGTATGGTGATAAGAATGCGTAGAGACGGTCAACTAACCTGGACCGAATGAAAACCCTTCAACCAAGACCAATAAGGGTGATAGAGGGCCTTCATGGCTTCTAACATTCAAAATGATCAATAAAACTATGACTTCAAACATTATCGCAATCACAACCCTTCATTCCAGAAAAATATCACCAATTTACACAGTTGCTAGACTTAAGGAAAGCACAAACGCATACATCCCGAGCCAATATCTATTTTAGAACCAGAGAAGATTCATGGATGGAGAAAAGACATACCTGTAACCAAGAGCACCTTAAAAACACAAGCTTGGTAGAGTGGTTCTTCCCTTTCTTGAAAATCAGAGTTTAGCCACAATAGAGCACAATTGAACAATAACCAAGCTAGGGTGACAGCCAGTGGAAGGGTTATGGAGTGATGTGCATTAAATGCACATCACTTCCATCCCTTACTCATTCAATCACTTAGTATGCATCAGACACCATTTCATTAATTCATTCCATAAAACAATGCATCGAAACCAACATCCAAAATGCGCCACCATATCAACCATTATCAAACATACCTTAACGCATATTGAATGTGCCTTGACATAAATCAATATACCGCATAGCCATTTGCATCGTTAGTTTGGATTAAAACCATTTTCCTTAACTTCAAATGTATAGTGCAACGTCGTATCTCATAGTAGCATAGTCCCTCTCTTGTGGATTTTTGTTCATATTGCTTTATTTCTTTTCCATTGTTATTATTTGTTGTTGCTAACATGTATCTTTTGCAGGTGGTACAAGTAATAATTCAAGGAGCAAATAGCAAAGGTAATAATGGATATCATAAGCCATTACAACATGGCATTCAAGCTTAGAACAAGAGAACAAACATGCATTATCCATCATCCATCTGTCATGGATAGAACCAACATTGATCATCAATCATGCTCAAACCTATAAGCAGTGTCGAACAACAGTAAAAACATCAAATAAGAACCATATATGATACTCTAACGTACAAGGCGGTCCCACCTACTAGTATTATACATATCATTATCTTATAATTAATAGGCTTTAGCAATACTTTGCGGGCGAACTCCTCGTTGCAATTTTTATCGTCAACAAACTGACGCCTCCATAGGGAAATTTGTTTTCAACAGATTTAGAACTCAAAACTCATGGTTCCAAAGACCAAGAACATTGAATTTGGAAGATATAACCGGAATAATTATGCAACAAGGGGAAGTGAGCGGATTTAATGGAAAAATGACCGGGAATTTCATAATAACTCATGAAATTTTTTAAGTATGAGGGGGTTTATCCCTGTATGCATAATCATTGAACCATAATATGTTATTTTATTTCAAGGATAAAAATTATGGACTAGCTCTTTGAAATTCTCCAATGGATGAAGAAATGGAAACAAAAGTGGGAGATAATCGATTTCTTTAAAAGACAACAATGAAGGTAGATAGAAAGTTCAAGTGTGCCTTCAGGGGAAACATCATAACAACTGCGTAAGATTGATTTTTATCGAATAACAATATCTTGCAGGAGTGTCACTATGGCATAACTGATCCAACATCTTATTATTTGACCAAAATCAATTAAAAGATGAAAAAGCAATAGAAACCATAATAGAATAAAGTTGCAAAATGTAACAACAGAAAACGTCGAAAATGTAAAATCAGTTGGAAACGTTTAAAATAGAAATAATAAGTCAAAATACTGTAAAAGAAGAAAGGAAAATAACGAAAAATGAAAGCAGAGCTAAGTTACTAGTATACAGAAAATCCAAACAACGTTAGCATTCTTCACATTGGTCCCACATAATGTTTTAAGTGAAAACAATCAGTACTGTAGGAAAACAATTGCTCCTGTAAATTATTTAGAATGTAAGAGTTAGTATCCATGATAAAAGAAATTTTGAGTGGGCCCATAAATAACACTTGGAGCTCTGGGGTAATAATTATCCCTTTAACGTGCACCATCAGATCATCAAGATAGATATGGACACTTATCAATTCATCCAGAGTTGTTTGTATAGGCCTTTTAAAAGCGGTACTTACATAAGGTAAGCCAGAAAGAATGCATTTATCAATCACGGTACCCCAATTACTAATAAGAGTGGTTTCCCGTGCATATGCTCCCTTTCCCTTGATTCGGCTATAACCCAAAAAATTGTCAAGTAAGGGGCTCATCTGTGACCTCACAACCTGTTGCAGAATCATTTCCATTTTAATAGGAAGGGAAGGGTTTTCCATAATATCCTGAATGAATGTGTGGAAATTAATGCAGATTCTAACATGATCAGTGACCTTCGAAACAAGTCCCCAATTCAAAACCTATTCAGGGTACTTGACCAGAAAAATGATCCCATCCCTTAAGAAATTTTCCAAATCCCTTTGAAGAGTTGCCTTAAATGCAGGGTTAATGAGTCCTTGTTTCTTCTTAACTGGTTTCATGCCCTCTTTGATGGGGATAACATGCGTTATAAGACCAGGATCAAAACCATGAAGATCCTCATAAGACCAAGCAAAAACATCATGAAATCCACCAAGTAGCTTGGAAAATTTTGTTTCTTATTTATCAGAACATTGGGCCCTTATCTTAACATTCCTTGAAGATTCGGGTGCCCCAATGTCCAAGGATATGGTTTCACCCACCTTCCTTCTTAACCCCTCTTATTTTTGTCTCTCTTTATTTCCTACATCACTCGAAGGAAATGAACTCTCTAGAGGAGTCAGACCCTCAGGGATATTGTTGTCTTCTATGGATATAATTTCCTTGGGCTTAAGAGGTTCATCTCAAATGAGAGCACAAATGTTCTCATCGTTAGGGAGGGCCTGCCAAGATTCTATATTGTCAGGGATATGTGGATGATATATAGATTGAAAAGTACAATCATGCCTGTGTGGAAAAAATTTCCGATTATGAGAGGATGAAAAAGAAACTAATTGATCAACCATTGAATTCAAATCCCTCTTAACATGAGTGATATTGAAATATAAAAGTTTCGAGATAAGTGACCAAACAATTTGGGTGTATTGTTTTATCAACTTGTTGTTGGGAGAGAAAATTTTACACACCAGATTCACAACAAGCTCGGAATCCCCAAAAACTGAAAGGTGATCACAACCAAGATTATAGGTGTTCTGAATGCCCAATAACAAAGATTCAAATTCTGTGACATCGTTTGTGCCGGCAAACTCCAACCTATAAGAAAAGTTATGGATTTTTCCTACAGGAGAAATCAAGATAATGCCATCTCCATTACCTTCATTGGAGCATGAACCATCAAAGTGCACGTGCCACATACCATCATCCAAATAAATTTGTTCCAAGGGAATGCTATCCTCCTCAACAAAGATGGAATACACTCCTAGGTCCTCTTCAATATAGTTTACATTAGGCTGTGGAACAATCTCTATGTAAGGTGATATCCTTCCCTCTCTAAGGACTATAATGTTTTTACCGTTGCGAGGAACATATAAATGTGTTCCATTGAGTGAGAGGTATCCACCTGTTAAGGCTTTCCAATCTCTTCCCAAGATGATTGAGTAATTTCTTACTGGCATATCAATTACCTGAATACTAAGGGTTGTCCTTATTTCAGGGTGTGCGCACAAAACTAAGGTTCCATCCTTAATCTCACCTATGGTTGTTTGTTGTAGACTATTGTATGAGAGAATGCTTCTGACATTTTCATTTGTTCAAGACAAGCCTAGCTCCTCCATAATAATCTTAAACATCACACTTGGGCCCGAACCACCATCAATGAGGTAACAATGAGCGATCTTATCCATAATCTTTATAGAAATATAAAAATGGGAATTTTTTACACTGTATATAAATTTATGTACACCTACTTTATTTATAGAGGAATCCTCTTCGTTTACCTCTTCAGAAAGATTGGCTATGATGTAATATTTTCCTTCCATGAACTTCTTTAGATGCATTTGCTATTCAAGGATGACAACCATGTCCAAAAGGGTTGCATCTACTTTGATGTTGGCCAACTAATTCAAGATATTGTACTTGGAAGAGGGGAGAGGGGAAGTTGTTCCTTGACTATTGGGAACCCTAGAAACATGCACAGTAGTAGTGGGTGAGGATGAGCTCGGGCTAGAATAATTGTAGGGAGGATTAAATTTTCCCTTGGGAGCATAGGCTTTGTTCCTAGTATTGATGATCATGACATCTTCTGGCTCTACAAAATCTAGGACAATGATAGTAGTTTCTGGTCTTTTACCAAAGATATTATCTCTAGCACTCTTCCTTACCTCACATGTGGCTTCCTTGTGGTGTTCCTCACAAAAGTTAGACCAACTACGAGGCAAGATAGCTTTAGGATGAAAATCATTCTCAATTGGACTTATAAAGCGGGGTGCAAAAGAGTATGAATCTCCAGGGGTGATAGGGGAGACAATTCCCTTTAGCTCATACACTATCATATGATTGTTCATATCTTGTACTAGCTGTAAGAGGGTGGACATATATGTCTATTTAACTGATTCTCCCCAAGGAAGACCTGTTCTTTCAAGCTATTCTTCATACTTTGAATAAGTATGCAGAGAGGAACTGAGATTATCAATGGATTTTTCCTCAAGCCTATGATGTTAGGGGGAAGATAATGCATTGTAGTAATGCATGAAAGTGGCTTGGTTATGAGTTTGAATGATTTCAGGGATCTGATAGTATAGCTTAGTGAAATGCAAGTTGAAAGACTTGATGGTCTCACCATCCTTATAGGTGACGTTATTATATTCCTGTAAATTTTTGACTGGGATTTTAGATTGCCCATAAGTGGATCTGAACCAATAGATTAACTCCTCCAAAGTAGACACAATATTAGGAGGAGGGTCAAAGAAATCGATTGTATCCTTTCCTTCCAAGGAATTGACGAATAAGTGCATGCCAGTATCATTGTCATTAGCTCCTATGTTGTGACATGCATTAGAAAATGCCACTAGGTGCTCATTTGTAGTGATAGTGTTATTTCCCAAAAACTTAGGAAGATGCCCCTTGAATTTAGGAAGATTCCCCTTGAACTTAGGAAGAGGATGAGAAATAGGTGATAAGTTAAGAGGAGAGGACACATGCCATGGTGTGGTTGTGGCGTCTTCTTCAAACTGAAAAATCCCATACTTTTTAATAACTTTGGTGGGATTTGTGGTAGATTAGACGTGGATATGGTGGCTATATAAGCTACCAATCACTGACGAAGATGAAGACTGGGAAGAGGAAGCACTTTTAGTGCCACCACTAGATGCTATCTTGTGGATGATAGATGAGGGATAAAAAGACGAACTGCATGAATAAAAAAACCTTCTCCTTAGAGCACTTTGTTGGGTAGATAAAATGGCATTCCTTCTTCCTATTTCAGCAATAGGATTAATTTTGGGTGATAAGCCTCTTCTTCTTCTAGAAACACGTGAGTCTAAGGACATGAAAGACAAGACAAAACTGAAGGAACAAGAAGGTTACTGCTGATTTCTAGGCTATCTACGTCTAGCTTCCCAACGTTCTTGGGCACTAATATCTCATTCAATTGCTACCCATGAATGATTAAGCTCAACACGGGTATTGACGGTGTCTAAAATGGTGTTAAACAGGTTCAAAGAAATGCTGGTCTGATCTTGAAGACTGGGCTCAATATTGGGCTGCCTTGCAGCATGCACAGTCATTAAGAAATAAAACAGTCAAAGATTCAATATTAGAAAAAAAAAAGATATATCGATGCTAATCAAGCACAAAATATTAACCAGAGAGATATCGAAGATCTCCCTAGTATGGTCTCCAAATAAATGTTGAGGAAAAGATATGAATGATCTTACTCAAGCATTTTTAGATTCTACTTGGCTAAAGAAAAATAGACGAGAATGTCACCGTATGTTTATAGCCATCAAAATTAATATCCTAACTCACAAGTATTGATTACAAGTGCTTAGGCTAGTCTTTTTATAAATAAAATCTTGCTAGAAATTTCATTATTTATATGATTTTTCTGAATATAATAGTTGTTGAAATAAATGTAGAGACAAAAGCAAAGGCACCAAGATGATAATCAAGATATATGAGACATAAAGAAATCATTTATTTCATTTGAATTCACCAAAGAGTCATTCTCTTTACAAAATTTCGTAAAGAAGTTTTGGACCAAAGTCAAACTTAGACATCCCCGATAGAACATACAAAAGGATCTTTGACAGAAAATAAAAAAACTGAACTCTAAAAGATGGATCATTTTGCCACAGATTTCTACCCACTCGACTCTGCACAATATCCTTTGTCAGTCATGCAAACGAAATCAAAAACAAAAAATTTCTACACAAACTATCAAAGATAGATCAACACCTATGAAAAACAAGTTTCTGAATGATGTAATTTAGCCTTGAATCTTGTTGTCTACAATAAGACCCTGCTATCATAAAAAAATAATTAGGCTTGTGATAAATTAAGGAATGAATGAAAACTGAACTATCTCGACATAAATCAAAGAGAAAACCTTAGTATGCTTCTCCTTCTTACCCCTTCTATTCCTTCGTTTCCTTTTTCCTTTAAGCAAATTATAATTGGTTGAAGTAGTTGAACTATCTCATTAGTTAAGTTAACTAAAAACTCAACCAACTATTTAGTTACAGGGGAAAAGTAATAAATCATAGTAAGGGTTTAAAAAAAATAATAACTAGTAGGTGGGATCCCTTGTGACTCCCTTTATCTCTTAACAATCATAACATACCTAGTTAATTAATCAAAACAACCCTCCTTGTGACTCCCATCATCACATTCACATTTGACAATTTATCTCATTGATATTTGAAATTATTTTCAAAAAATATATTACTCATATATCCATAGAAAACATGTTGTCCCAAGACTTCTGAACTCAACTGTCATCAATAATAAATAAAATAAAACTCAAAAACCATATTTTCCACTCTAAGATGCAATCTTTCCTTGATTGTTGTTGTCACCCTTTGATTTCTCTGAATTTTCCTTTGGATGCGCTGAGACTTTAGGCCTAATATCACTGATCACATGAGAAAAATCATCCCTCAAATGCATCCGGGAAGATACCGATTTATTAGAGCCATTGGAGGGTGAGGAAGGGGAAACAATGGCTTTTCCTTTGTCAGGGGCATGTTGGGCCTCGATTTTCAACCTTTTGCTAGCATGAGAGGACTAAACTGGTGAGTTGATAGGTGCAGCTTGGAAAATATGGTTAATAGGAGGGGGAGTAGATAAGGACAAATTGAGCCAGCCACAATGTTGGGAGACCGTCGGGTGGACAATCTCTTTCCATCCGTCATTTTCAGGAACCTCAGGTTGCAATGAGACATGAGGGAGCACAGGAATACCAGGGGCTTGTGGATCTTGGAAGGGAGGCCTTTTAGGCCTAGGTTAGACCACTCCTTGCCCAATCTAATTGAAAAATGTGGCCTGAAACAACTGGCCTAACTCTTGTGAGACAACGTCAAAGTGTATGGAGAATCTTGGCCTTCTTGGGCCTCTGTTCCAATTACCTTTCCCTCGGTTGCCTCTGCCATGGCTACCTCAGCTAAAAAATCTCATTCTTGCATGCATGATTGATTAGAAAATAGTTCCTTTACAACCATATATGGAAACTCCTTTAAAATATGAAATAAACTTTGGCTCAACAACATATCAGACTCATGCAATCCAATCCATATAAATTGTTTAATTGTTATCAATGAGCAGGGGATGAACAAAAGGGCCTGGTATATGAGAGGGGTTTGTATTGAGTGAAACATGATAAAATGAGGGGGAAAAGAAACATGGTTACTACTCAAAGACAACAAACAATCAAGTGTAATAAAAACCAAAGAAAATAGCATTGTGATCTAACCAAGAAACTTCGACTTCAAACTGCTTCAATACATAATTCTTCTTGACAATAATTAAATTTTAGAACAAGGAGTGAAAAATTAATGTGCGAAGGCATTGGGGTTGTAATTAGCGAAAAACAAAATAATGGTAGGAAAAGAGAGAGAATATTGTTCATAAAATTAATTAAGTAATCCATAAAACCACTATGTAAAAGGAAATAACACCAACCAAATAATCACTATGATCAAATGAAAACTACTGTGTATAATTCAATTAATTTTGTGCATTGACTTAATCACTGTTTGTAATCAGATTTTCAACACAGTGTCACCAACAAGACAACATGCATTTCACAACAACCTGTAGAAGAGTTCAATTTATTCTCATTTTCCATTTAATATATTAAAACAATTCCAAATGAATACACAATCACTTATTTCCACTCTGTTCAATGTCAACTCATCAACCGTTACCTACAAATTATTTCAATCGTCAAATACAGACTCAAAAGTCATGCTCGATTCTTCCCCTTAATTCATTTAATAATTAAATTGTAATGAGGTTATACTGTCTCATAACCTGTGTCTATCTTTGTTATGATGCATGATATTCATCAATGCACATAACGGAAATCCAAATAAAACCATCAATATTTTAATTGCAAGGATCTTGACTTGCCACTTAAACACACAGACAACAAGCACCATTTTAACTCATACCATGCTTGGAATACACAGACCATTCGACAAAATGCAGAGCATTTATGTACGAGTCCAATCAATCTGAAACTAAACATCCACAATGCTGGGCTATCAATCAATATAATGAGGGAATAACAATAAGCCTGATCTCATCTCACAAATTGATCAAATTTGCAACAAAACCATTTTGTTTAAAAACCGGTTACCATCTTTGATGGCGCAATCAATAATCCATAGCATATACAGTGGATGGCCATACCATAATCACCATGATTGCAATATTTCCATTTAGCAATTTAAAACACATAGTCACAACAATCATTAACTCAACCTAACATGCTGTTGTTGGAGTTACTTCACACACACCTAGGATTTATTTTTCCTAAGGTTATTCCTTGTTTATTAGTTATAATTAGTCATTATCTAGTCTCCTATATTTTAGGGGAGAATATTCCACCTGGAGAGTATTCTCTTTCAATTGAAACTTCTCATGCCTCATAACTATTTGGAATGGAAGCCAAAAATTCTGCTTCATCTTAGATGCAGAGGCTTGTACCAAATAACTATGGCAATGAAAGTAGAGCCTGATTCTGTCGATGAGAAAAATGACTTTCTCAATAAATAAGATATGGCCATAGGAAGTATCGGCATGTCTATTTCTCCCAAACTTTTCCATCAAATATATGAAGAATCACAAGGATTAAGTCCAAATGAATTATGGACCAGATTGGAGGTTCTATTTGGGAATAAAGAATATTGTGAAGATTTCATGCAGGAGATCAAACAGATAGAGCCATACGAAGATCAAGCCTCTTATTATGAAGAGTCTTCTACAAAAGTTTTTGCAGAAATTTCTATTCCATTAATTGAAGATGATGTCTACTCCATTTCATATTTATTTTCTAAAATTCATGTGGAATATATATGGCATGCATCTCAGGAGTCACATGCAGACACTTTTGCATGCACCATGCATGCATGTCAGGAGACAAAAAGGGAGCCACGCACATCAGACTCCATTCTGATATTTTTTTTTTATCACAATTTGCAGAAACAAATTGGATATTTGAATTCCTCTCAGGAAAATATCCATTTTCAAAAAAAGCATCGTCCGAAATAGAGTCCGGAAAGTGAAGTTATGATCATTTTAAAATCAACAAAATTTCAACGTTTTTCCGAAAACGGTCGCACGGTTTTCAAAATTT
>JZKD02S1741143.1:126030-145299 GCA_000966675.3 Picea glauca | reverse complement strand
TATATATATTGTAAATTATTCACTGTTTGAGTGTGGAATATGGTTAATGAGAATTCTTCCATTCTCTCTATATTGCTTCTTCTTTCTCAATTTCTCTCTGCAAATGTGTGTAGTGTTTTCTAGCTAGATCTATTATGGGCAGGTTCAACACATTTACAGCTATAGGAAGGCTACACATATCCACATATCACACTCAAAAACATTGTTGTGACTTAATCAATTACAACTAATGTTGGGTTAACAATTCAATAATCACCATGTAAAAGACAATGACTGTGTATTTGATCCAATTTCTCCACTCAACCAATAATCAATGCTGAGCTTATTAATTAGATTGTTATCATAAACAATCGTAGTGCCTAAATACCAATAAGCACACCCACTATTAGGATAATCAACAGAGATGAGCCAACAATAGAACACTATCGACGATGCACCACTGAATCATAACCATCAACCATGTATTTAACATTACATAATGGGTTCCCTTTATCAAAACTAGGATTTGAGTAATCAAGGATTTGCTCTGTGGACCAACACAGGGAAACAGGAGTCGACCCCCACCATCAGGTGAGAATTTCTGAGACCAACAATGCACACACAGGGTATACCACCACTAACTTTGCAGACAGGGTGACAACTCCAGTCATAGGAGAGACCATGAATAGAGGATCAAGGCTTTATTTTGGTCTTGCAACAACACTTAGAACACGCAGGGTATAACCCTTGTGGTTTTCCCAATCAACCGAAGAATGCTGAGATAAATAGGGCCAAGAAAAAGAAATCATCCTTAAGCAAGCCCTTTGACATAACATTCATCATAAACCACTGTGCAAACATTAGTAACTTGAACGAACCCATACCCAAGTGAGACAATGAATGGTGATAGAAAGTGTTTCAAACCCAGAAGCCCTCATAACAACAAAACAATTGGGATGGTGATAATAATGCGTGGAGACAACCAACCAACCTAGACTGAACGAAAACCCTTCAACCAAGACCAATAAGGGTGACAGAGGGCCTTCATGGCTTCTAACACTCTGAATGATCAGTAAAAATGTGACTTCAAACATTATTTCAATCACACCAACCCTTCATTCCAAAAAAATATCACCAATTTACACAGTTGCCAGACTTAAGGAAAGCACAAACCCATACATCCCAAGCCAATATCTATTTTATAACTAGAGCAGATTCATGGATGGCGAAAAGACATAATTGTAACCAAGAGCACCTTAAAAACATGAGCTTGGTCGAGTAGTTCTTCCCTTGCTTCAAAATTGGAGTTTAACCATAACAGAGCACAATTGAACAATATCCAAGCTAGGGTGATAGCCAATGGGAGGGTTATGGAGTGACATGCAGTAAATGCATGTCACTTCTATCCCTTACTCATTCAATCGCTTAGTACATGTCGACCACCATTTCATTAATTCATTCCATTAAACAATGCATCAAAAACAACATCCAAAATGCGCCACCATATCAACCATTATCAAACATACCTTAACACATATCAAATGTGCCTTGACATAACTCAATGTACCACATAGCCATTTACATCGTTAGTTTGGATTAACACCATTTTCCTTAACTTCAAATGTATAGGGCAGTGTCATATCGCATAGTAGCATAGTCCCTCTCTTGTGGATTTTTGTTCATATTGATTTTTTTCTTTTCCATTGTTCTTATTTGTTGTTGCTAACATGTATCTTTTGCAGGTGGTACAAGTAATAATACAAGGAGAAAATAGCAAAGGTAATAATGGATATCAGAATCCATTACAACATGGCATTCAAGCTTAGAACAAGAGAACAAACATGCGTTATCCATCATCCATCTACCGCGAATAGAACCAACATTGATCATCAATCATGCTCAAACCTGTAAGCAATGTCGAACAATAGTAAAAACATCAAATAAGAACCAGATCTGATACTCCAACCTACAAGGGGGTCCCACCTACTAGTATTATACATATCATTAGCATATAATTAATAAGCTTTAGCAATACTTTGTGGGCGAAATCCTCATTGTGATTTTTATCGTCAACAGTCACCATTTTCGAGGATTTGGGCAAGAATTTTTGCAACCTTGGGGAAGAAGACTATGATAATATTGGTGAGAAAACAATAAATAAATACCACCCAAAATAATTCTCATGATTGGAAAGCTATTAAGTTTATGGTATCACTTAGCTATGAAATTTCTCAAGAAGCTCATCTGCTTGGGAATAAGATATTCCTCACCAATGAGAACCAAGGTGGGAATAATTATTTTAATCCTTAAATACCAAGCAACTTTTCCTTGTTGAAGTCCTTGAAAAACCGTTGTCCAATACCCTAACCCAATCTCCTTGGATGGATGTAATTTTATGTGAGTTTTCAAACCCTCCAAACATTAGAAGGTAATGAAGGAGACCACTTATCCTACTAAGAAAAGAAAGAATGGCCCTCTGTCTAGGGGCTCTAAATATCTTGGTGTAATGACCATCCCCTTATGCTAGCCATCATATCATGACAACAAGTATGATATCGAATTAATGATAGGCCAGACAGATCTAACATGGGTTGGCATCCCTCCCTACTTGCACAAAGACTCATGAAGAGCTCACATGCAAATGCCTCCTAAACAACACCAACCAAATGCCAAATAAATATTTTTCTAAAACTAGTAGTAATAAGTTAAATCTAAATTGTTATCACATAAATTGTAGGTTTTGCAAAGCTCGAACCAATCCACAACATGGTGAGAACTAGGGGAATACCTACCCACTGTCACCTTAGATAGTTAATCCCCTCACTTTAGATATGATGAAATCACCTTAAAGGGGGAATCTCGGGTGACACTATGGGGATTGAGACGGAGGATGAAGAGATTTTGAGAGAAACCCCTTAGGTAAATGATGGAAAAAGTATGAGGTATTGGAAGTGAGTCACGATGATGGTAAATGGTTTCTAGAGACTTGATTACCTACACCAAAGTGTTACTCTTGCCCAAGGAAAGACAAACAATCGAGATACAAGCCCAAAAATCAAGTAGACAAACAAGTGAAGCTTGTTGTATTATATTTTAGCAGTAAACAAGACTATATATCAACAAGAATAAGAGACAATTACCTTATATTTAACCATCAAGATTATTTGGTACAAAACCCCATCCCCTTCTCCTCTTGTTCAGGGGCTGCTCGACCTTCTGGTTTAGGATCGTTCAAACACCTGAGTCTGATTGACTCTTTGGCTCCCTGTTGGAACCTGACAATCTCTATCACATGTCCTTTCTCCCTTGGTACAGGTCTTATGGAAACCACAGGCCCTCTCCGTTAACGTTGTACAAACCTCAACGCAAGTGGGAACTAACCCTTCTTATTGAGCTCCTACCTTTTGTGTGACCACGGATGACGACCATGGGCCTGTTCCCTTCGTGACTCTGTGCTTTGGATATTTTGCGAGCTCTGTGCTCCCTTTTTCTAGATACATGAATCGATGAATTCTCTAGGACCAGATCTACGGTCTGTGTTCTCCTCACAATGAATGATAGTGATCTACTCTGTGACTCTGTCCTTCAGGAGTTTTCAATTCTCCTATCTCTATTTTTCCCGATTTGTGAATCAACGAAGCACTAATCCAACTCCACGTGTCCTATCTCAATGGACGACCAAGATTACTTCATTCCCAAATCTTCGGACATTATCTTCCTTTCCTTTTCTCCAACTAATTCGTCCTCCAAACTCTGTGGATCTCTGCCACGTGCCCTTCCTAGCTCCAATAACTATGGACAAATCTGCTCTTCAGATTTTGA
This sequence comes from Picea glauca, assembly GCA_000966675.3. Lineage (NCBI taxonomy): Eukaryota > Viridiplantae > Streptophyta > Pinopsida > Pinales > Pinaceae > Picea > Picea glauca. The sequence continues at coordinate 141,498 of JZKD02S1741143.1, read as the reverse complement.
GAGTTTCAACTTCTACTCCATGTAGATCTTTCAAAGCTTTACCTCCTGGATCCCTTGATTTACAACCACCTGTCTCCTTCGACGATGGATGATGGATGATATTCACAGTATTCAAAACTTCCTGGGTCCTTGAACCTTTTTTCACACTTAGCGCAAATTGCTTCTCGAGACTAAGACTATTCTCGACCTTCTTCTGCACTCCTTGCAAAGTTCTGAACATAATCTTATGTGACTTTGCTCGGCTTGAAAACTTTCGAGGTTCCTAGTTCCTCTACGTTCCTCAATAAAATTTCTCTTTTCCTCCTATCATCTTCTCTCTATTCCTCCTGAGCTTGTAAGATGAATTTACAATATCCTTAGCGCACTCCTTGTGCTCGACTAATCTTTTCGACGACTTCTCCCTTAGCCTTCCTGAGGGTATTGAGGCATCTCCTTTCATTTGTTGATGCACTCTTTCAAATCCTTCCTTCCTTAGAGTGCTCAACAACCCTGGGGTTATCTTAAGGATTCCAACACTTCAAAATGTGGTGCTTGAGTATGCTCTCATACTTTCTCTATGCCCAACTTGGCAGAGGGTTACAAAGTGTTCAGTAACTCTGCGTTGTGTTTCCTCCTACACAGTCTTCCTTTCCAAGGTACTTAGCCACCTTGAAATTTCCTTTCGAGTTTGTGAATTACCCTAGTATGCAATCCTGTTAGCTTCTCTTCTGACTCCACTAAGTTCAGACACACACTCCTTGCACTTAGCCTAAAGAACCAGACTTAATCCAACAGACTCACAGATAGAAAATTGCATCTCTATCCCTGTAGACAATTTCTAACATACATCTACAAATCAAATGCATACGGATGACATTCACAACAAAACATCCATGCATCCATTACACAAAAATTGATAAAAAAGAAAAACTGTCCCTTTTTTGTTAATGGAAGAATGTTGAATTACAAATGTTAAAGTCCGGATTGTGACTGAGTCTTGGCTCTCTGTGTTTATCTCCCTATATCTTATGCATCTATATTTTTACTCTAGTTCTTCCCCCCTTTTTCTATTGGTAACAATAAAATATTTTTATACAAGAGGGGATCAATGAGCTTCCCTCCAAACTAATCTAGTGGTGTCTAATCACCATTCAAAAATTCCTGACTACCGAGGAAGATTACAATGATGGAAATCTGATCCAGGTCGGATGTAGATCCCTCCTGTCGTCAACCACTTAATGAAAAACTTATCTCTAGCTTGTGCGAAGGCACAACTTGGATCTTCCATCTTGTCAACATTAAATGCCTTGATCACGCTTAGATTCTCAAGGGAATAATGAGAGGGCATCACCTCTTCCTTCCTTTTATGTGCACCACTCGTGCTAATCAACTGGCATGTGATGAGGTGGAGTGATGCTCTTGCATCATACTCCATGGCTACGAAAAATCATGAACTCCTACTCATGAGATTCCCAATTCTGTTGAAATCCTCTTGGATCCAAAACCTTCTCTTGGAGTTGTCTTTTTGATCCTTTGCTTTTTTGTTGCAGCTATTGCATCTTACCTATTGCTCGTGCAGGTTCCTTTCTTTCCATCTTCTTCTTGCTGATCATCTCTTCCACTAACCTCAACATCAACTCCCTTATCTCCTATATCACCTATTCAAGATGCTTCATTGACTGGTCTTCTTTGTGTAGTATTATCAGCTGCAACTCTACATATCGCTCTATGGGTGTATCATCTTGATCTCCCATGTTTCTTTCATCTTTTTTAATATTGACTAGGCACTCTATTGCAAACTCCAATTCTACAGTCTCACGAATGAATTGTTGTTCAACTACCTCTTCTGACAGATTAACTCTTGTCAGTTCTTTGACTGGTTCTATTCCATCTTCCTCCAGCTGCAATTCATGTTAGTGTGTTTCCTCTGGCATGGCTAATTCATGGTATCCACCTTCTGGTTCTAGACTATCCAACCAATCCTCCAGTGCCTTTAGCTCCATTTCCCACTGAGTGTGTAACTCAACTGGGTTCTCCTCTCTTGTTGGGAAAGACTTTAGTGTCTGTTCCTCCGCCTCCATGACAATATCAACTCACTGTCCTTGACTTCTTGGCAGGAATATATCGACTCCTCCAATGATCAAGGTTTCCAACATATCTCAACCAACTCCTCAACATGCCACTTAGCTATCCTTTTCACAGGCCACTCGTATCTCCAACGCACCTTTGCTTTCTACTTCATCTTAAATGCTAGCATCTCTATCTTGGCTCAGATCTCTCTGAGCTCTTTGTCCATCTCCACTTTTATTTTCTTCGGGAAAACTTCCCTTTGACTGCGTTCATGACCTCCAATGGCCATCCTGCTTCACCTGTAGTCCACCTCGTTGTTTACCATTTGTTGCATACCTCACAACAGTCTCCACAGAGTGTCCTACTCTGTCGCCCTTGCCTACATAAATCAATTTTGTATTATATTTGATACCACTTGGTGCAAAACCCATCCCCTTCTCCTCTTGTTTGAGGGTTGCGTGACCTCTCGGTCTAGGATCGTTCAAGCACCTGTGTCTGATTGACTCTTTAGCTTCTTGTTAGAACCTAACAATATCTATCACAGGTCCTTCCTCCCTTGGCGCAGGTCTTATGGAACCCACGACCCCTCTCCTTTAGTGTTGTACAAACCTCAATGCAAGTGGGTGCTAACCATTCTTAATGAGATCCTACCTTTTATGTGACCACGGTTGACGATCATGGGCCATTTCCCTTTGCAACTCCATGCTTCAGAGCTTTTGCGACCACTATGCTCCGTTTTTCTCGATACCCGAATCGACAAATTCTCAAGGACCATATCTACGGTCTGCATTCTCCTCACAACCAACAACTATGATATACTCTGTGACTCTGTCCTTTAGGAGTTTTCAATTCTCCTATCTTTATTTTTCTCGATTTACGAATCAATGGAGCATTAATCCAACTCCACGTGTCCTATCTCAATGGACGACCAAGATTAATTTGTTCCCATCTCTTCAGGTGTTCTCCTCCTTGCCTTTTCTATGAAGGATTCTTCCTCTGAAAACCATGGATCTCTACCATGTGCCCTTCCTAGCTCCAACAACTAGGGACAACTCAGCTCTTCAGAGTTTGGGAGTTTCAATTTCTAATCCACGTAGATCTTCTAGAGATTTACCTCCTGAACCCCTTGATCCATGACCACCTGTCTCCTCCCACGATGGATGATATTAAATGTATTTGGGACTTCGTGAGTCCTCAACCCTTCTTGCACACTTAGCGCAAATTTCTTCTCGAGACTTAGACTGTTCTCGACCTTCTTCTGCACTCCTTGCAGAGTTCTACTCAGACTCTTCTTCGACTTTGCTCATCTTGAAAACCTTCAAGGTTCCCAATTCCTCTGCATTCTTCAGTGAAATTTTTCTTTCCTTCCTGGCAACTTTTCTCCATTCCTCCTGATCTTGTAAGATGAATTTACAATATCCTTGGTGCACTCCTTGGGCTTGGCTAAGATTTTTGACAGCTTCTCCCTTAGCCTTCCTGAAGATCTCAAGGCATCTCCTTTACTTTGTCGATGCACTCTTGCAAAGCCTTCCTTCCTCAGAGTGTTCAACAACCCTGGAGTTATCTTAAGGATTCCAATACTTCAAAATTTGTTGCTCGAGTATGCTCTCATACTTTCTCTATGCCCTCCTGGCAGAGTGTTACAAAGTGTTCAGTAACTCTGCACTGTCTTTCCTCCTACACAATCTTCCTTTCCCAGGTACTTAACCAACTTGAAATTTCCTTTCGAGTCTGTGAATTACTCTGGTATGCCCTTCTGGAAGCTTCTCTTCTAACTCCACTGAGTTCAAACACACACTCCTTGCATCGACTCACAAAGTTCCCCCCCTCTGTCGCGCACTCCTTGAGCTTAGCCTAGAGAACTAGACTTAATCCAACACACTCACATATAGAAAATTGCACCTCTATCCCTGCAGACAATTTCTAACATACATCTACAACTCAAATGAATACGAATGACATTCACAACAAAACATCCATGCATCCATTACACATAAATTCATAAACAAGAAAAACTGTCCCTTTTCTATTAATGGTAGAATATTGAATTACAAATGTTTGAGTCTGGACTACAACTGAGTCTCATCTCTTCATGTTTATCTCCCTATCACCTATGCATCTACATTTTTACTCTAGTGCCTCCCCCTTTTTCTATTGGAAACAATACAATATTTTTATACAAGAGGGGCTTAATGAGCTTCCCTCCAAACTAATCTAGTGGTGTCTAATCACCATTAAAAAATGCTTGACTATCGAGGCAGATTACAATGATGGAAATCTGATCCAAATCAGATGCAGACCCCTCCTATCATCAACCACTTAATGATGACCTTATCTCCAGCTTGTGTGAAGGCACAACTTGGCTCTTCCAGCTTGTCAACATTAAATGCCTTGATGATGCTTAGATTCTCAAGGGAAAAATGAGAGGGTGATGCTTCTCCCTTCCTTGTATGCACACCACTCGTGATAATCATCTGGCATGTGCTGAGGTGGAGCGATAATCTTGAATCATACTCCATGGCTATGAAAAATCATGAGCTCCTACTCATGAGCTTCCCATCTTTGTTGAAATCCTCCTGGATCCCAAACCTTCTCTTGGAGTTGTCTTTCTTCTCCTCTACTTTGCTGTTGCAGCTACCGCATCTTCCCTACCGCTCATGCAGGTTCCTTTCTGTCCATCTTCTTCTTTCCGATCGTCTCTTCCACTGACCTCAACATCAGCTCCCTTATCTCCTGTATCACCTCTTCCAGCTGCTTCATCAACTGGCCTACTTTGTTCAGTCAACTCACCTGCAACTGTGCATATCGCTCTATGGTTTAATCATCTTGATCTCCCATACTTATTTCATCTTCTGTGACATTGACTGGCCACTCTGTTGCAGACTCCAATTCTACAGTCTCACCACTGAACTGTTGTTCAACTACATCTTCTGACAGACTAACTCCTGTTAGTTCTTTGGATAGTTCTATTCTAGCTTCCTCCAGCTGCAATTCATGCTAGTGTGTTTCCTTTGGCATGGCTAATCCATGGTAGCCACCTTTTGGTTTCGGACTTTCCAAGCAATCCTCCATTTCCTTTAGCTCCATTTCCCACTGAGTGAGTAACTCAGTTGGGTGCTCCTATCCTATTGGGATAGAATTCGGTATTTGTTCCTCCTCCTCCATGACAGTCTCAACTCACTATCCTCGGCTGCTTGGAAAGAATATCGTGACTCCTCTAATGATCAAGGTTTCCAACATATCTCAACCACCTCCTCAAAACATGTTTTTTCTTTCGTCCAACAAATTTCGAACAAGCCACTTAACTGTCCTTTTAAAAGGCCACTCGTATCTCCAGCAAACCTTTTCTTCCTACTGTATCTTAAATGATAGCATCTCCATCTTAGCTTGGATCTCTCTGAGATCCTTGTCCATCTCCTCTTTGATTTTCTATAGGAAAACTTCCCTTAGACTATTTTCACGACCTCCAACGTCCATCCTGCTTCACTTGCAATCCATCTAGTTATTTACCATCTATTGAGTGCCTCTAAAAAGTCTCCATAGAGTGTCCTACTCTATCTCCCTTTCCTATAGAAATTAATTCTTTATTATCTCTGATACCACTTGGTGTGAAATCCCATCCCCTTTTCCTCTTGTTTGGGGGCTACGCGACCTCCCGGTCTAAGATCATTCAAACAACTGAGTCCGATTGACTCTTCAGATCCTTGGAACCTTACACTCTCTTTCACAGGTCCTTCCTCCCTTGGCACAAGTCTTATGGAACCCATAGGCCCTCTCCTTTAGTGTTGTACAAACCTCAATGCAAGTGGGCGCTAACCCTTCTTACCGAGCTCCTACCTTTTGTGTGACCACAGATGACGATCGTGGGCCAGTTCCCTTTGTGACTCCGCATTTTAGAACTTTTGCGACCTCTATGCTCCCTTTTTCCTGATACTTGAATCAACAAATTATCCAAGACCAGATCTACTGTCCGCGTTGTCCTCACAACCAATGGCTATGATCTACTCCGTTACTCCATCCTTTGGAAGTTTTCAATTCTCCTATCTCTATTTTTCCCTATTTGCGAATCAACAGAGCACTAATCCAACTCCACATGTCCTATCTCAATGGACGACCATGATTACTTCATTCCCAACTCTTCGAGTGTTCTCCTCCTTGCCTTTTCTCCAAAGTATTCTTCCTCTGAAATCCATGGATATCTTCCACATGCCCTTTCTAGATCCAAAAAATAGGGACAACTCCACTCTTCTGAGTTCGAGAGTTTCAACTTCTACTCCATGATATCTTCTGAAACTTTACCTCCCAAACCACTCGATCTGCGACCACCTGTCTCCTCTGATGAGGGATGATATGCACAGTCTTTGGGACTTTGCGATTCCTCAACCCTTCTTACACACTTAGCACAAATTGATTCTTGAGACTTAGACTATTCTCGACCTTCTTCTGCACTTCTTGCAGAGTTCTGAGTAGACTCTTCTGCGAGTTTGCTCGGCTTGAAAACCTTCAAGGTTCCCAATTCCTCTGCGTTCTTCAATAAACTTTCTCTTTCCCTCCTGGAAAATTCTCACCCTTCCTCCTAATATTGTAAGATGAATATAGAATATCCTTGGTGCACTCCTTGCGCTCGGCTAAGCTTTTCGACGACTTCTCCCTTATCCTTCTTGAAGGTATTAAGACATCTCCTTTCCTTCATCGAAGCACTCTTGCAAAGCCTTCCTTCCTCAGAGTGTTCAACAACCCTAGGGTTATCTTAAGGATTCTAACACTTCAAAATATTTTTCTCAAGTACGCTCTCATACTTTCTCTATGCCCTCCTCGCAGAGTGTTACAGAGTGTTCATTAACTCTGCATTGTGTTTCATCCTACATAGTCTTCCTTTACAAGGTACTTAACCACCTTGAAATTTCCTTCCAAGTTTGTGAATTACCCTGGTATGCCCTTCTAGTAGCTTCTCTTCTGATTCCATTGAGTTAAGACATGCACTCCTTGTGTCGGCTCACAGAGTTCCCCCCCTCTGTCATGCACTCCTTGCACTTAGCTTAGAGAACCAGAATTAATCCAACACACTCACAGATATAAAATTGCACCTCTATCCCTGCAGACTATTTCTACCATACATATACAACTCAAATACATACGAATGACATTCACAACAAAACATCCATGCATACATTACACAGAAATTGATAAACATGAAAAATTGTCCCTTTTATATTAATGGTAGAATGTTGAATTACAAATGTTTGAGTCCGAATTGCGACTGAGTCTCGGCTCTCTGTGTTTATCTCCCTATCTCCTGTGCATCTATATTTTTACTCTAGTGCCTCCCCCTTTTTCTATTGGTAACAATACAAGAGTTTTATACAAGAGGGGCTCAATGAGCTTCCCTCCAAACTAATTAAGTGGTGTCTAATCACCATTCAAAAACGCCTGACTACCCAGGAAGATTACAATGATGAAAATATGATCCGAATCGTATGCAGATCCCTCCTACCGTCAACCACTTAATGGTGACCTTATCTCTAGCTTGTGCAAAGGAAAAACTTGGCTCTTCCAGTTTGTCAACATTAAATTCCTTGATCACGCTTAGATTCTCAAGGGAAAAATGAGAGGGAAAACCTCTCCCTTCCTTGTATGCACACCACTCATGATAATCAGCTGGCGTGTGCTGAGGTGGAGCGATGCTCCTACATTATTATTGGACAATGAAGTACTAAAATAGTAGATAACTTTCCAATACTTAAGCATGAACTTTGACGGTTAATTAGGGATGCTAGATGAAGTTATTAGAAATTTATTATGGAAGACTTATGGTTTTCAAAAACAATTGCTACAACAAAAATATTCAACCACCAAAAATCACAAATAAACCACCCAAAAGATTCACAATGATTAATAGATTATTATGGCAACTTCTTAGTAATTTATGGCAGATAGTGAGTAAGAGAAAGAAATTTAAATGCGTTTTCTACAGCCCTAATGGATGTATCATAAATTTATAAGAGAAATAAGATGTACTTGGCTAAGCTATATGCCCTAGTGGCTCGAGCAAGCTTAAAGCATGTAAAATTGATTCCACTTTAAACAATTGAAATATATCAACATACACATTATCCAATGCAACTATTTTATTTCTCTAATGAAAATTTCAGATTAGTGCTTTTAATATATTGGGTAGATGAAGTCTTGGTTATAAGGGTTTGATCTACAATATCTCTAGGGTTCTAGGCCCTTCTACTCCCTAGAGTATGGAAAACCAACAAAGGTGAGTCTAGGAGGGTGTAGGCCATTTTACTCCTCCTAGTGATCTTGAAAAAATGACTTATAAAATAGAAAATAAGATGGATCTTGGTGGAGGGTGTATGCCCTTATACTCCTCCAAGGTTTTTAGACTAGAATACTAGTGAAACAGGAAGAAAATACCAACAAGTGCAGAAATTCTCTTACCAATTCCACAAGACAACAAGAACAAAACCCTAGTTTACCAAACAATTTCCTTCTACATGAAAAAGAGCAAGTATCCAAGATATTCCCACCACATTACCTCCACAATATACCATAACAAGCATCCAAAAATGTTTCACAAGAGAGAGATAATTCAAAATTCCCAAGTAGGGCGCAAATTTCAGCTAAGTAATCTTCTCTCATGAGAGAGCTATATGAAAATGAAATGAATTTGATTCTTATTTATACAAAACCTATAAAAGGTGTTTGTCCACATTTATTTAGGGTAAACCCAAAAATAAGGGATCCATTCTGCTTTTTTTTTTCCCCTTTACAAATTAATTAAAATTTAACTTAAAATTTGCACATAAAGAAACCTTAAAAGGTGACGTTGACTCCTTTTAGGATGACGTCTTGGAAGTTTATCAAGTCATTGAGAAAGAAAGAGGAATTCATTATGCCTCCTAAGGCTTCCTCTTCATGCACTAGGATCCTCTCCATGATACAAAGGATCCTCCTCCTCTTATGGTGCCAAGTTTCTATCAAAACATCATAATCACCACCAAACCTTAGCCCCAAACAAGGTGTCAAGCCCCAAGATGCAACGTTTTAGCCTCCAAAGGCAAGTCATTGGGATTGTAAGGGATAGGTGAGGTCCTCCAAGGTGTCTTCCTTTTTTCCAAAGGCAACACTCATCCTCTATCTTGCCCCAAGGTCTGGGCTATGACATCTAACTGGTGGGTTTCCTGCCCCATTGAAGGCCCAAGCTAGGCACGTTCCTTCAAAAAATATACCAAACAAGGTCCCACAAAGTCAAAAAAGTGTGCCCTCCAAGGATCTCAAGTCAAATATATCATGGAACATAAAATCACATTTAATACAAGATCCACCTATGTTGATTAAGTTTGGTTGTCATTGATGTCAACCCTTGAAGAAAGTCCGGTAGCGAATTCCGGTAGCACAAAGGTTTGGGTAATGGACCCAAGGTTGTTTCATGTATAATGGTAAGAGTTTTAATATATTTGAAGGTAATACTATTCTATATGGATATTACATGTCATTCCATTTCTAGTGGTATGTGGAACGTCACATAACTCCTCATGGTTTCAGAGTTATAGCCTTACGAGGTTGGAGGACCCTCATATGTTGGCTTGAAGCCCCAAAAGGTCAAAGAAGTCAAAGAGTTTGAAAAGAATAAATTATTATTTAAATGATAAAGTAAAGTGACAAAGTCAATAAGGATTATTTAAATAATAAAGTGAAGTGACAAAATCAAAGAAGATTATTTAAATGATAAAGTGAGGTGACAAAGTCAAGGAGGAATATTTAAATGATAAAGTAATGGAGAAATTTCTAATTATGGAAAGTGGTTAACCCTAAAAATGAAGAAAATAGGTTAAGTGACCTATAAATGGGCTAATTGACCTAAAAATAGGTTAAGTGACCTAGAAATGGGTTAAGTGACCTAGAAATGGGTTATGTGACCTAGAAGATGCTTCTAAGGAAGATATTTGGAGAGTATAAATAAGAGGAAAGACTCTCTCATTTTATATCAAACTTGCACATATTTAATATATATAGGTGATTGAGGTAACCAAAATATATCTAAGTTGAATTTCAGAGGGAATGTGAAGAAAAGAAGGCCGGAATTCAAGGGAGGATAAATTCTTTTGATAATGCTTTCTAAGGTATATTATTTACAGGCCATCTCACCATTTTCGTAATAAATTTTTTTCTAGAGTGATTTAGACCATGAAATTGAATGAAAATCGAGGAAAAATATTCAAGCATATGTGGTAAAAAAATCAGCTTGTGGGTCGTTGTATTTTTGGAGTTACACTCCGTGGAAAATAGGGTTTGTGGCTAGTCCTAAAACTAGTCTAAAACGGGTGTTTTGGGTAAAAATGTCATAAATTCTTCATAAAAGATCTAAGTTCAATAAGACAAAATGTGTTGTTTAGAGTATAGTCTATAGTATTCTGTGTAACATTTTTAGATCCATTCAACAAACATTTTGTGAGGGGCACTCTCTACAAGGTCGCTCTCTAGAATAGGCCAAAATTCATCAAGGTACATAGTTATGATTATTTCAAGTTAGGGTTGTTGAATAATTTTGGACATAAAGCTATGAATTGCATAGCTAACAACACGAACACAAACAACTTTGAAATTCATACAAAAAGGGGTTATCCAAGAAGTCCTAGTGAAACATAGAGAAGAAGTTACAACATGTTTGAATCTTTGAGCACTGAAGTGGAATGTTACAAATGTAACAATTTTGGAAACATGGCCAAAGATTGTAGAATGACAGTCCCTCCTAGAGAACCACAACAAAATAAAAATAGTCATAGAMAAGAACCTCAAAAAGGACATCGATAAGAAATCATGATCAATATAGCAATGAAGAATGCACACTCGCTCTACAAGCTAAGCAKAAGAAACGTGGTTGGTATGTTGGCAATGGTTGTTCAAAACACATGACAGGTGATAGAGACAAGTTTCTTACATTACAAAAGGAAAGAGATGGATCAGTCTCCTTCAGAAATGATGATTCAACTAAAATCATTAGAAAAGGCACAGTCATAATTGGGAACAAGAATACCAAGGAAGAAAATGTTCTACTAGTAGAAGATATGAAACATAATATTCTAAGTGTGAGTCAAATGTGTGACCAAGKTCATAAAGTTACTTTCGATTCACAAAAGTGAGAGATAAGAAAATAAGGTTTAGGAAAATTGATTGCTACATCTGTGAGAACTTCAAGCATCATATATGTATTAAGTGAAATTGGAAATGAAAAGTGTTGTCTAGGAAAGGAAGATGAAAGTTGGCTATGGCACATAAGAATGGGTCACATACATTTTGATAACATTTTCAAATTCAACAGAAGATAAGCAGTTAGAGAAATGCCCCAGATCATGAAACCAACCAACACTTTATGGAAGTATTGTCAACAAGGAAAGAAAACAAAGACCAGGTTCAAATCAAAGGAATATTCAACGACAAGACCACTAGAAATTGTGCATACTGATCTAGTTGGACCAACTAGAACAAAGGGTTTAAAAGGTGAGAAATACTTTATGTTATTAGTTGATGATTATACAAGAATGACTACAGTTTTCTTTCTCAAGAATAAATCAAAAGCTTTTGAAAACTTCAATATCTACAAGGAAATGGTTGAAAATGAAATGGATTCAAAAATCAAATGCTTGAGATATGATAATGGAGGAGAGCTCACTTCAAAAGAATTTATGGACTATTGCAGTAGTCATGGAACAAAAAGGAAATTCTCCATTGCTAGGACACCTAACCATAATGGAGTTGTTGAAAGAACGAACAGGATAATACAGGAAATGGTTTGAACAATGCTAATGGATTCCAAATTGATAGATATATTTTGGACACATGAAGTGCATACAAAAATTCACATTCAAAATAGATTAATGCTCAGAAACAACACTGGAAAAACTCCCTACAAGCTATGGAAAGGAAGACCAACTAATGTGAAGCACTTCAGAGTTTTTGGAAGCAAATGTTACATCGAAAGAGAAGATGGAAAAATATGAAAGTTTGACTCTCATGTGGAAAAAGGAGTACTTGTTGGTTACTCAAGTACAAGGAAATAATACAAGTTTTACAATTTGAGATTAAACAAAGTTGTAGAAAGCATCAATGTAACAATTGATGAAACATGCAGACCATAATCAAAGGAAGAATAAAATGAATCAATTGAACAACTTTTCGAAGAAGAAGCAGAAGATGAAAAGGAAGTAGAAGAGGAAGATGAAGAGAATCCGACAGAAGTAGAAGAACAAGTTTAGTAAGTGCCTCCAAAGACACCTAGCAGGCGAGTGTAGAAGAATTATCCTTCAGATCAGATTATTGGAAACAAATATGTAGGAGTTGAGACTAGAAGAAGAATCCGTTCACTTGGGAATTTTGGAACTGACATATTTTGAAGAGGCCAACAATGATGAATTTTGGAACAAGGCCATGGATGAAGAATTGGATCAAATAGAGAAAAATGACACTTGGGAATTGGTTCCAAGACCAAAGGATAAGAATGTGATCGACACAAAGTGGCTATAAAGGAATAAATTGAACGAAGATGGACATGTTACAAGGAACAAAGCTAGATTGGTATGTAAAATATATGCATAGGGTGAAAGAATTGACTTTAAAGAGACATTTGCTCCAGTTGCTAGAATGGAAGCAATCCGATTGATTTTAGTTTATGCATGCTCCAAAAATATTAAAGTGTATCAGATCGACATAAAATCATCTTTTTGGAATGGGGAACTTGAAGAAGAAGTCTACATTGAACAACCAAAAGGATTTCAGTTGTCAGAGAATGCATACTATGTGTGCAAATTAAAGAAGGTCGTATGGTTTAAAACAGGCTCCTAGAGCATGGTACTCTAGACTGAATAAATATCTACAGTAGGCAGGGTTCAGAAAGGAAGTAGAGACAACAACCTCTACATCAAGGTAAGTCAAGGTAATATTTTATTAATTGAAGTTTATGTTGATGATATTATTTTTGGTAGTGATGATGACAGGTTAAGCCAGAAATTTGCAAAGAATATGCAAAATGGATTTGAAATGTCATTACTTGGAGAAATATCCTTCTTTCTGAGACTGCAGACACTTCAAAGAAACCAAGGCATTTTTATTTCTCAAACCAAGTATATCATAGAAATGATAAAGAGGTTTGGAATGGAAGATTGCAAACCAATTATCACTCCCATGCAAACTAGTTGCAAGTTAAGAAAAGATGATGATTCAGAGTCTACAAATCAGAGGCAATATAGGTCAATGATTGGAAGCCTACTATATGTGACAACATCCAAACTAGATGTAATGCAGGTAGTTGAATAGGTGGCATGATTTCATGCAACACCAAAGGAATCACATGTATTAGTGGTGAAGAAAATTTTCAGATATCTCAAAGGAACATAAGAGTTTGGATTATGGTATCCAAAAGGAAATGATCTATCTCTTATTTCCTACACAAATGCAGATTGGGAAGGTTGTATTGATGACCGACGAAGAACCAATGGAGAAACGTTCTACTTGGGTGAGTGTTTAGTATCATGGATAAGCAAGAAACAATCATCAATATCTCTATCTACAACCGAGGCAGAGTATATTGCAACAAAAACATGTTGTACACAGGTTCTTTGGATGAAACAAACTTTGACAGATATAGAAGTTGAGTATGATGAGCCCATTCCAATATATTGTGATAATACAAGTGCCATCAATATCTCAAAGAGCCCGGTGACACACTCCAAGATGAAGCACATTCCAATCAAGTATCACTTTCTACGGGAACAGGTTGCAGAAAAGAACATCATAGTTGAGTATGTGGGCACAAAAGAACAAGTGGAAAACATCTTTACAAAACCACATCCATGGGAATCCTTTGAGTATCTTTGCAAGAGACTCAGATTTATTTATACTCCAAAATGAATTATTTTGAATGCTTAACTTATATGTCTTAGATGTACACAAGGAATCACCATAAAGAGGACAGTTTAATTAGGGGGAGTAGCCCCAGATGGAAATACATCTTTTCCATTGATGACAAAGGGGGAGAGATTCATCATATGCAGAGGATAGAGGCATGGTTACAGGGGGAGCAATGGTCATAGTGATGCAGAGGACAGAGGCATGTTTCCAAGAGGAGCATGAGTGATATGACTTTAGTATTGCATGACATAATTTCAATTTTGCATCAGAGTGTTTCCATCAATTCCAAAGGGGGAGATTGTTGATTAAGGTTGGTTGTCATTGATGTCAACCCTTGAAGAAAGCCCGGTAGCACAGAGGTTTGGGTAATGGACCCAATTTTGTTTGATGTAAAGATGACTCATTATTGTCTTTTCATGGTTGATAATAAGTAAAAATATATGAACTCCAAAGTGGCCCCCTTATGGTAAAATCCCTCACGGGAAGATGCTTTGTTGATTGAGTTAACCTAGAAGTATGGTTAGAGAACCCATGCTTATTTTTGGAATAATGAGATGAATTTCAATGAATTTTTTAGTGAAACTATCTTATATGGATAGTGCTTTTCATTCCATTTCTGGTGGTATGTGGAACGTCACATAACTCCTCACGGTTAGAGAGTTATGTCCATGAGAAGTTGGAGAACCCAAGTTTGGGTAATGAACCCAAGTTTGTTTGATGGATAATGGTATGATTTTTTATATATTTGTAGGCAATGATATTCTATATGCATAATACATGTCATTCCATTTATGGTGGTATGTGGAACTTCACATAACTCCTCACGGTTTGAGAGTTATGGCCTTACGAAGTTGGAGGACCCTCATATGTCATCTAGAAACCCCAAAAGGTCAAAGTAGTCAAAGTAATTTAAGAGATTTTAGAAGGTAAATAATAAAGTGAAGTGACGATTTTACTATAATTCAAAGTGAATACAAAATAAATTATTTAAATAATAAATTTAATGGAGAAATTAGAAGTGGGTTAACCCTAAAATAAGGAAAGTGGGCAAATTGACTTAGAAGATGTTTTTAAGGAAGCTACTTAGAGAGTATAAATAAGAGGCAAGGCTCTCTCGTTTTACATCAAACTTGATCATATTGAATATAAATATGTGACTAAGGTAACCAAAGGACATCTAAGCCAAATTTCATAGGGAAGGTGAAGAAAAGAAGATCGGAATTCAAGGGAGGATAAATTCTTTTGATGATGCTTTCTAAGGTATGTTATTTACAGGTCATCTCACCATTTTCGCAATAATTTTTTTTTCTAGAATGATTCAAAACGTGAAATTGATAGGAAATTGAGGAAATATATCCAAGTATCCATGGTAAAATATTCATCTTGTGGGTCATTGTATTTTTGGAGTTACACTCCATGGAAAATAGGGTTTGTGGCTAATCCTGAAACTAGTCTAAAACATGTGTTTCGGTTAAAAAGGTCATAAATTATTCATAATAGATC
>JZKD02S1741143.1:66119-80198 GCA_000966675.3 Picea glauca | reverse complement strand
ATATATATATTGACAGTTTGTTTGGCTAAGTGTAAATTCAGGAAATTGTAGGTAGAATGGTCTTGGATATGGCAGGGATGTAAGCCCATAAGGAAGACTGATATCTACAGTTGCAACGCCAAACATTATGAGCAAAAAATTCATGTTTGAGAATTTTATTTCCTGTATATAAACAGAGTTGAGAAATCAAAAAAATTCTTATGATACACTAACAATTGGTTTGGCTAATTGAAGATTGAAAAAATTGCATGGATAATGGTATTGGGTATGGCTTTTCTATAATCCATAATAAATATTGATGCCTGCAACCGCAAGAGACAAACAAATTATGAGCAGAAAACTCATGCTTGGAAAATTTTGTTTACTATATAAAATAGATTTGACATTTATGATTGAAAATTGTTATAATGATATCTCATGATGACTGTATGTGTATAATACAAATGAGATGTTGGATATGCAAGCTGGAAAGCATGGAAAATGCTACTATTGTAAAATGAGAACCTTGTGGTAAGCCATGATCGCCCTAGAATATGTTGTGTTGTGGTAACACAAGCCAAAGAGATGCCTCGGTTGTAAGACTCGATAAAGTCTCTAGAAATCTTCTTGTGCAAGAAAGCCTTGGCAAGGTAAGATGGATCACTTGAGGGACTATGTAGCAGAGAAGGGGATGCTTGAGCCTAGGCATGGAAGGCGAGTGACCTCAAGGAAGATGATACTTTGATAGTTCTTGTAAACTATTGATTGGAATCATGCACACAATGAGTATGTCAAATGATCCAAGTTAACAAGACAACCATATGGATGCAGATCCATGAATTGCACAAATAAGTATTGTGTTGGATTATGAAAATTTCGTCTTAAATTATGAACAAAAATAAAAAAATTATGCACAAAATTGTGAATTGACATGCTTGTTGTTCGAAATGTTGTAGGAAAACGATGAATGTTGAGGATCTGGAAAAGGACCAAACTATGGGGGAAAAGAAGAAGGTAATGCTAGAGCAGTTGAATCACAAAGACATTGAATGAAGAAAGTCCAATGGACTTGTTGTAGTTGGAGTTTCGGAAGCCGCAACTCTGAAACTTCCTGGTTGAGTGCACTAGAGCCCTGAAGAGAAGTGGAATGGCTTGAGGGATTGCAAGGCAGAGAAAGGGGTTCATTTCTTTGGGTTGTGTTGGCTAAGAGGGAGGGAGAGCTTGTTGGTTGGAATTGCTACCAGAAATATAAATTCTGAAGATCATTATAGATGTTTTGGGTCGAAATGCCTATGTATGCATGTTTTATTTTAGGCTAGACTGCCTATGTATATAAGATTTGGTTGGATTGTCTGTGTGGATTAAGGCTAGAGGGCCTAGATTTGTAATGTTAATAAAATTGGAATGGTGTTGTGCACTGAGGACAATGCCAAAATAAGGGGAGGGGGATGTAACTCCCCGGTTCTAACCCTTATGAACTATAACATATTATGTAAATGTGACTTAGGCTGGTGAGCTGGTAAAGTTGGAAAAGGGCCAAAGTGCCTAGGAAATATATATATATATATATATTACACCGTTGGTTGCTAGATGAACAAGGAAAAAAGAGATAGGGGGCTATGATTCCATAAGAGAGGGGGCTTAAGGGGATGAGTCTTTTTATTATATTTTATTTACACATTTTGGTTTTAATTGAGAAAAATGGTTACATGAGCTTCTTGGGGGAGGCCATGTGGTTCTTGATTTCCAAGTAATTATATAAACAACTCTTTGGGTTGTTTGGGGGGTTCACTTGTTCATTTCCATTCACTCTTACACCCTTATCACTTTTCATTTGGGTGTGCCTCTTTCCTGCTAATTCGTGTGCTCTTGTTCTGAGCATGGGAACGAATGGCTAAAATAGGAGAGCCATTGCAAGATGGATGTAATAATTATTGATCATTCCAAGAAGGAATGGATGCTTGAGTGCATGAGATTGATGGCAGTTTGGAAAGAACTGTCCACAATTGAGAATCCTTGGAGTTTCTAGCAGGGAGATTTCCCGATTAGTAGCACTGGAGCCCTAGAGAGAAATGGAACATCCCAAGAGACTGCATGGCAGAGAAAGGTGTTCATTTCCTTGGGTTGTGCAAGATGGAAGGGAAAGAGAGACATAAAATTCAGATTTGATGTGTGGTTGGAAAACCTAATAGCTAGTTAGCCAATTGTTGTGTGTTTTAGATTTGGCCTAGGACCTGTCCTTGTGGATTCATCTCCATGTCTTGAGGGTGACCTATTGTTGAGAGTAAATGAACAACAATGTCTATGGTTGGGAGGAACGTCCTTGGTCTGCAACGAGTTGGTGAATGTCTACTTGAAAGATAAGTACTCTCTGTGTTTTTTTGTATAATGTATATTCCACCGTGTATTTAATTATCTCTGAGATGAATTAATGTGTGCATGCTTGCTCGTTATTGTGGTGAATGACACATTGTTATTTCTTTTATGTTGTAGCAAGAATCATGATTAATGCAAGTGAGTCTTTCATGCTTGATTTCAGATTAATTATTATCAGAATTCAAAATCAGTTCAGGAGCGAGTTTTTGAGTTGGTGTGCCCATCTTGTTGGTGGCTGGGTGTGTTACAAAAAGGACCCTCCTCCTCCAATGGTGCCAAGTGTCCACCAAAACATAATCATCACCACCAAACCCTAACCCCAAACAAGGCAGCAAGCCCCAAGATGTAGCGTTTTAGCTTCTAAAGGCAAGTCGTTAGGCTTGTAAGGGCTAGGTGGGGTCCACCAAGGTGTCTTCCTTTACCTCCAAAGGAAACGTTCATCCTCTGTCTTGCCCCAAGGTCTAGGCTATGGCATCCAACCAGTGGGATTCCTACCCCAATGAAGGCCCAAGCTGGGCTTGTTCCTTCAAAACGCCCACCAAACAAGGTGTTGCAAAGACATACAAGTGCATCCTCCTAGGATCTCAAGTCAAATATATCATGGCAAGTAAAATCACATTTAATACAAGAGCCACCTAAACATGTGCGTCAAAACTACCTTATCAAATTAAACAAGTTCTCAAAGACCCTATGGTATTTTCCAAGTTTAGGTATGGGAGGGTTGAGAAGGTGAGCTATTGGGTGAATTATTTCTTAAGTCAAGGAGTGTTTCCTAGGTGGACCCTCTCCAAGTCATCTGGAGAAGATGAAGTGGATGGGGGTAAGAATTTTGGGCATGGGGTTCATGACATACAAGGTTTGTAGTGTCTCATTCATGGGTGCCTTTGTAGAGGGTGTGTTGCACCTTCGTTTTCAATGCATCATTTTTCCAAGCCCATTTATTTTCCATTAATTAATTAAAGTCTAGAACAATTGGGTACTCCAAATGGGTAACATAAGACTTGGGAGGCAGTACCATAGTGTCACTTGAAGGGAGAGGTACACATAGTGCCATATGGGTAAAGCAAAGGTTGTAACACACTTGTGTAGATCCCTCAACAAGTGGGACGTCTATATAATATGAAATTGTTTCTTGTAGGTCTTTGATTTTTTTAGGACAAACATTTCATCGTTCTCAAGACCTCTTTGGGCGAGCATCTGGAATGTTATAATTTGGCTTTTATCTTTTGCCAACTACATTCCCTTTGGTCCTTCAGCCCCTTCTTCCCATGAAATGAGGTAAAATCACTTCTTAGGTTAGTACACCCGGAAATCCCAAAAGATAATGATATGAAAATGATGAAGTGTAAAAAATGATAAGTGTGATCAGGAATGGAACGATGACTCGTCAAGGGGACCTCCTAGTAGCAAACCCATCCCCAAGGATGACCACTTACTAGGGCGCAATGTCAACCACCAAGGTGAAACAAGCCAAAGAGCATAATTTCCAAGCATACGTTCTATAGTAAAAAACAACTTTAAATGCAACATATTCAAATGCCTCAAGTATTAAAGTGACACTTACCACAATACTTGACTTGTACCTAATGGAGCAAGACCCATTGTCTTCTGGAAGCAAGATGATGTGGTGAATGCCATCGTGAGGAATCCAAGATGCATGGTGGTGAAGTGGGTCTCTATCTGTGCATGTGCACGCTGTCAATCATTTGTCTCTCAGTGCTCCATGTTTGCAACCTGAGGGCCTCGAGACTTCATCTCCTTAGTTATCCCTAGAAATTGGGGATAACATAAACTAAAGCTAAATTTTGGCACTACGAAAAATAAGAGTAGATACAAACTTTTTTGATGATTCTATATCTCTACTACATCATAAATACCATGACAACAATAGAGATTAACAATGGATAATAAATAAGAGGACAGTTGACTATTGTTAAATATTTTTTTAATTTTAAAAATTATTTTTATACCTAACAATTATGTTTAAAACCACATAAAATTAGTCACATCTAAGACATCAACCAATAAAATAACATATAAATAATTTTTTAATGCAATGAAAAAACATTGTTTTTTTTTAAGTTCTAAGGTTTACCTTTAAAATAAAAGTTATAAATTTGGGTATAGGAAGAAATATTTTTCCCCGGAAATAGCCCTGTTATTCAATTTTGAATAGAAGGCAACTTTCCAATACATATAGGCTCAAAGCCATTACAACATACTCATTATGAGCTTTATTCATGTCATTATGAGAATTAAACCCAGGTAAAGAGGATAAGAACATTCCTCACAACCATCCAAACTACACTCAATTGGCCATCATTTACAATATATTTACAAGACACATATTTACCTATATAAAATGATACCCCTTGTTAGGCCTTTTAAAAGGTCATAGGGTTGAGGAGAGATAGTGTGACATCCTAGTCCATGTGTGAAGAATTCGAGCGTTGGGGGTCGCTATGCTCTCATTTATTGAGTAACGTCTAAACCCTAAACCCGTTGCAACCTTCGCAAGGAGATCTCGAGACCCATAAACATGGGTTCATCTTATTGCCACGCAGCATTCAAAACGCTTCATTGGTAGGCATCATATCTTGATACATTATGTGAAAACCTAAGGCGTTGGATAGGCTTATGAACAACAACGAGCGTGGCACATGAAAATGAGTGAGCCCCTCAACCTTTGGTATTAAACGAATACAAAGTCACCCCTCCTCATCATGATGCATGGCATCATTGTGCAAACTTACGAATGGGCGTGAATATGATAAAGCAAGTTCTTATTTCTTCTAATTCGTTCCAAGTGAAAGGGATGTTGGGATTTTAATGTCATAAATTCCCCACTAATCAACATAGTGTGGCCTCACTACATGACAAAATACTTTTTAAATTTATAATCATTATTGTTAATTAATATATATATATATATTTCATAGAGTAATAAATAATATGGAAATCAAATGGGTATGAAAGTTCATATAGTAATAAATAATATGGAAATCAAATGGGTATAACTTGCGAAGAAAAGATGTTACTCCCTCCACCCGGTTTAAATTCAAAATATATATTTGCTTATAGTGAGTCTTGTTAATGAATTATAAGTAATCTATTTATATATTTATAAATTGTTGATACAAAAATTTTAAGATCATAAAAATAATAATAAAAATTAGGAAATAATAAAATCATAAAAATAATAATTATATTCTCCCTGAAACAACAAATTAAACTATAATTAAATGACCACTATATTATATCTAACGTCCATTTTAACATACTTATAATGTAGTAATCATTATTTCTAATTAGATATAAACTAGAATGTATGTTGTAATTATTTTTCTAAATAAAGAAATTTAATTACATGCATTAATTTGCTTGCATCTTCATAAAAGTTTTGTATCCGTGTATTTTTCCCAATTTATGTTTATGTGTGTCTGAATGTGTTTTTAAAAATAATTAAATTAAATTAAATGACCACTAAATTATATCTAACGTCCATTTTAACATACCTAAAATGTAGAAAGCATTATTTCTAATTACATATAAACTAGAATGTAGTAATTATTATTGTAAATAATGAAATTTAATTACATGTATTAATTTGCTTGCATCTTTATCAAAGTTTTGTATCAGTGTATTTTTTCCTATTTATGTGTATGTGTGTCTGAATGTGTTTTTATTAGTAAAGATGCATAAAATAACTTTTGTTGTAAAACTGAATTTTGATGGAAATATATAATGAAAAATATAGAGACATAACATATTCCTCTAAAGATACAATACTTATCTTATTTAAATGATAAGTCCCATAAAGCATAGATATTTGGAGTATATGGGATCATAAGGTTTGCTTATCTTATTTATATATTATTTTAAATGATAAGTCTCATAAAGCATATTTGGAGTTTATGGGATCATAAGGTTTTAAGTGTATTTTTTCCTATTTACGTTTATGTGTGTCTGAATGTGTTTTTATTAATAAAGATGCATAAAATAACTTTTGTTGTAAAACTGAATTTTGATGGAAATATATAATGAAAAATATAAAGACATAACATATTCCTCTAAAGATACAATACTTATCTTATTTAAATGATAAGTTCCATAAAGCATAGATATTTGGAGTTTATGGGATCATAAGGTTTATTTATCTTATTTATATATTATTTTAAATGATAAGTCTCATAAAGCATATTTGGAGTTTATGGGATCATAAGGTTTTAAATGGAGTTTGCATGATCATAGGGTTTCAAATGGTCTATTTGTCAATATAGGTTATCTATTTCAAGTAACATAGTGGATAGTAAATATGGAAGTTGGCTTTTAATTCTTGTCGTCATGTTGTGGTATCCTCCTTCCATATTATTAATGATTTTGATTATAATTTTAATGAATAATTGTTATAAGTCAACTTTGTTCATTGATCTAAGTGGATATTGGTGGTTGTCTACTTCTTCCACTGACTTAACGGTTCTCTATCCTCTTGGTAGTTTTCCTATAGTTTTTTGGGTCCCAAACTTCTGGGGTCATTTTGAGTCCCTAAACGATGTTTTATGGACATTCAGGGGGCCAAGCATTGCCATGGAATACCCTAGCCCTAGCCAAAAGTCATAATTCTCAGATAGTTCTTTCCAACAAGCTATAGTGTGCCCCACATTGAGATTGTGTGCAAAAATTGTGTCCCCGGGAAGTTGATGTATCAACTAACCACCTCAGGGCCTATAATACTTTTGGCATTTCATCTTCTAGGGTTATGGTTTTGATGTTTAGGGTTATTTCCTCTTTATTTTTTGGGCTTCATGATAAAATGACCTTTTCAGCCTCTTTGTAATCATATTTTTTCGAATGAGCGTAGCCAACATCTCTTTCTCTTCAGAGATAAACTACCATCATTCTAGCCAGTTTGTGTTCTATAATATTCTGTTATTTTATTCATTAATAGAAGTTGGATTTCACTGTATTTTTTTTATGTCTCTACTATATTTTTTTTTGTATCTCATTTCCTTCTCAATATAATCTAGATCAGTGGTATTAGATTAGTCTATTCCTTGTTATTTCTCAGTGCTTGTCCCCAACAAGGTTAGGGTATAGAGAGTTGGGTCTCAAGTTAGTTTCACTTGGGGACAACCACTCTCGCTGGCCCAAACTACCTCCCATGGTGGAAGAAAAGAGAGATGATCGGGTAGGAGATCGTATCAAAATTTTGCTCGAGGAATTCATCGCGCGACAATACAACGAGATAATGGACAATTTCATCCAGATTCTTTGATGACTGTTGACGATAGGCGAGGCATCTTCAATAAGCAACCATTTCGGAGGTCCGACACCCTTCAAGGTACAAGTTAACTTTGATATCCCCTTATTTGAAGGCTAGATAGATGCATATGCTTTGAAGAATTAGTTGAATATGTTAGAAGGGTATTACTCTGTTCAAATTTTTTCCAACATTGAAAAGATTACCTTCACTCTCTTTGAATCCCTCCCCCATGTCAAATATTAGTGGGAATGTTACTAGGAGAGACATAACAAATATGAGTCTATGGAATTTGGGAGAGGACACATGTGGGTGGCCTTTGTTGATTCCCTGAAGGAAGAGTTCTACCTTGTCAGAAACTATGATGACCAGTACACGAGATGGATGACTCTGCATTGGGAAAGAGACCAAATAGTATCAGAGTACACTAATATCTTTGATACCTTACGCTCAAATTTGGCGATCATAGACTCCAAGAAGCACCTGGTTTTGAAGTACCCTAGTATCCTACACAGGCACATCCAAACATAGATGGATTTCTTAGACATCTCCTCACTAGGAGCTTTTTATCGATAAGTTGTCAAAATTGAGTAGAAATTTAAGCAGTGAAATAAGCGAGAGTTTGGGTTTGCAAATGCAACAACAAAAGAATGGTAAAGGTGGCCCTAAATCATAGAACAAGGGACAAAGCAAGGAAGGGAAACCTCAAGATAGCCAATCCAATACACAAGAAAATAAGGGTAATGAGAAGACAAAGGACATTGGAAAGTGGTGTGAGTTCCATAAAATCCTTTGGCACAACACTGATAAATGTTGCTAAAAAATAATGATTATTGGCCAAGCTTAGAGAAAAAGAGTCAGACCAGAACTCATAATCTAATTCCAAGAAGGATAAGAGAAACCGGATCATCAATTTCGAACCTAGTGCTACCATTGCAATAACAAATATCCAACCAAACAAGTCAAGATTGAGGAAGGGGTTTGCCTCTTCCATTCATAGATGTGGGTGAAAGGAACCCCACTGCATTTCATTGTTGACAACAAGAGCTAGAATAATATGATCTCAGTTGAGGTCATCAAGAGATTGAAGCTTCCAATGATGCTACACCCCCAACCATACACCATTGGTTGATTGAGTTAGGGATGAGACCTTCACGTTAGCCATTAATGTTGCTTGTCCTACAACATCAAGCCCTTCAAAGATGAGGTACTATGTGATGTTGCCCCACTTGAAGTTTGTGATGTTACTTTAGGACAACCTTATATGTGGACACTTCATGTTGTTTATGAGTCTTGACCTTGTAGTGTCATTATCACTCTAGGGGGTCAGCCCTACTGGGTACCCAAGGTAGTTTTGACTATTGCAATTTCATTGATCTTGGTAAAATAGTGCCAAAAATTATCTCACAGACTGTGAAGTTTTTCCTCTTCATAGTTAGGTCAAAAGGGGAACAAAATATCATTGTGACCACCACAAATTCAACAGAGGGTCTCTCTACACAATAGAAATAGGTGGACAAGTTTATAGAGGAATATAGAGACCTCTTCTCTTCACCTATAGGGGTGCCTATGATCTATCAGGTCAAACATCCCATTGAATTGATACCTGATGCTCCCTTTCCCAATCTTCCAATATATAAATGTTCCCTTTGAATGAGGAAATAAAGTGCCAAATTCATGAGCTCATTCGCAAGGGCCACATTCAACCACACTCCTCACCTTGTGGGAGCCCAATTGTGTTGGTGTAGAAGAAGGATGGAATGTGGTGGTTTTGTATTGATTATAGAGCCCCAAATAAAATCACTGTAAAAAACTGGTACCTAATCCCCCAGATTGACGATCTTCTTGATTGACTCAAGGGTGTCAATTTATTCAACAAGATCGATCTGAAGTTGGGCTATCACTATGTTTTGATAGAATAAACTAATATATGGAAGACGACCTTCAAATCTAAATAATTCATGTTTGAGTGGTTGGTTATGCATTTTGGCTTGACTAATGATCTAGCGACGTTCATGAGGATGATGGATGATATATTGCAGCATGTTGAGTAAAAGAGATGAATGCCCTCCTCACAACATTTTTCCGAATCTTGTTTGGCTAAGACAAGATAGGTGGGATTATCACCCTAATTTATAGCATTATTTCAAGTTCAATTAACCTTCAAGATATTAAACTTAAAGACCAACTGTTGTTTTTTTTTATTATCATTTATCAAATGCAAATTGAAATAAAGAAGTCTGATTTTTTTTTTTAATAATAATTCAAACAAGAAGCAAAATCACATAATCTGATAGAAATAAGAAAGACCAAGAGAGTTGCAAAACCATCAATGATTTTCTTCATTCATTATGTAACAACCAATACACTTCACATACTTTCAAAGTATGGACCAGATGAAAATTTAGAAGACTAGGGTAACACACACATAGACGACTGGTGCCTTCAAATCAGAACAAGAATGATGTAAAGATAATCCAACAACCACAACTTGCACTCTGTTATGACTCTGCACAAAAATCCTATTTAGCACTGAGAAATTAATCTAGAAACCAAAAGAAATCCACAGACTATCAAACCGACAATCAACCTAGAAGCATATCATAATTCAATGCTCCTTGGTCCCAGCTTTTCATCACCTTCAACAAACCCTGCTATCACAAAGTGTCTTAGCTTTGAAATCAGAGATGAATGAAGTAGTAATGAAATCTCACTTGGAAGCATGATCAAAACTTGTCAGAGCAATTGTCTCCCCCTTTTGTCCATCTCACCTCCTTTAATATCTCCRGGGTAGTTGAATCACTCAACCACTTCTAGTTAATTTATTAACTAACAATTAGTTAGYTAATAGGAGAGTTGTCAAGTAAAATAATAATAATAATAATAATAATAATAATAATTTGATAASGGTATTAAATAAAACTAAAAAGTGGGGACCCCCTATTTCTCTTTAATGAATTAATAAACCATTTCATCCTTGTATCTTCCACCTTGAATGCATGAMATATCAATCTTTCCACAACATACAATCCATGCCATTATCATGCATAATATGAAATAATCATAAGAGACCCTTTTTCACTGCATGTGGAAATCATGCAATTTATCAAAATCTATCCATTTCATAAATTTGTCCAAACATGAAGCATATAAAGTATAAGTCTGTCCAAAACAATAATATCAAATATGAGTTGTCAAAATAAACATGAGTTGTCCAAAAATAGAGTGCAAACAAGTCCACATATAAGTTCCAAATAAATTAATCAAACTGATCATGAGAAACCATATTTATTGTGAGAGCTTTCTCCTCTCTTGCTATGACTACTCTCAACCCTTTGATTTTTCACAATTGATGAATCTGCCTTAGCAAATTTTTGATCATTCTGTTGCATATGGGAAGTGACTGAATGAGAAGATTCTTGTGATGATTTTGACCTGACTGATGTTGCTTTCTCTTCCTCAGGGTTTCCCTTGAGCTCAGTGAATTTGGCTTTATGAGGGGCATGTGAGGCTGCAAATTATGATGTGGCAAAGGTGGTGGTGGAAGTGAACCAGTGGTCCAAACATGAAAAGAAGGTTGTTGTAGGTTATCGATATTTGCCCATCCTTGTGAGTGGCTGGGGGGAGGGTGCACAATATCTTTCCAGCCATCTCGTTCTGGAAAAACTAAATGATTGGAATTATTATTTGGAACTGGTATGCCAATATTTGGGCGTGGGTTCTTGGGAATAGGTGGAGGTCTATAAGCTTGTTGGACAAACAAGTTGAGGAAACATGTTTGTAAAAATTGATTAAACTCTTATGAATCTGCATCAAAGTGTAGAGAGAACCTTAATCTTTTGTTTCCCCTTTGCTAGGGACCCAATACTATGCCTCTATTATTGTTCCTCCTGCTATGAATTCCTCTATTGAAAAATCTCATTCTAACACACATTCACAAATATTAGAACCAGAGCACGAATAATCCATCATCTGAAATTTTGCAAAATAATAGTTTAGACCTGGATCTATACATAACAATACATGTGCATGCAATCAATATGCATCCCACATTCCAGAACTAGTAATTATGAAAAACAAGTATTTACAGGGCTCTTGGGATTTCATGATCAGGTTTGTAATGAACGAAAAATGGTAAGTATGACCGAGAAGTGCAATATGGACTGTTCATTTACCATGACTAGTTCCATCAAATCATTATCATCAACTTTTTTGGATATGAAACAGAGCATAGATCAAACAAACTGAACACTCCCTTTTCAACTTATATAATTCTACCATGAAACATTTCTTACAATTATAATTTAAGCATGGGAATGAAGCAGGTATTCAGGTTGATGGACATGGATTGTAATGAACGAAAAATGTTAAGTATGATGGGAAAATAAAATGGACATTCTTACATTACAATTATTTCCATGATCATTCAAATCTTATAATTCCAACTAGAAGAATTATAGTCATCATACAACCATAATGTTCAATAAATAAAATCGATATATCTCTCATTCCATAAATTACCCACTTTGAAAACACAGTTGCAAAATGTCACATAACAATTATGTCATCGCTCAAATTGTTCTAAAAACGATTCATTGTCACATTCCAAGCATTATTCTTTTTTACAAATGATCAAAATCCATGTATTAGTCGCTATTGAACACCAATTTCCGTCTTTAATCAAAAGATTACATATTATTTCCAACCATCAAATGCGAAACTTCATGTAAAAAATGCTCGAAATATCAACAGAGTCATCCAAACATTTCTTTTATCTATACTCTAAATGATCAATTTCATTACTTATTAACCAATGCTTGAATAATCAAATCGTAACAATGTTGTTCAATCAGGCCCCAAATCGGATAGAGCATTTTATTTGCAAGGAGATGACAAACATATGTATGCATTGAAAATACTCAATCAATATCATGGTTTTGTTCCCTTGTTATGGCCAAAGGTCACATAATCGAATCCGACAAAGGTGTCACGAATAGATGACAATGAAACGACAGGGGTTTCAAAATTTCATTGCTACCAAAGCACAACCATTAACTTTGTTAGGCCCATTGGGTCACTTATAAATGATTTCAGACTCTGGTGTGGCATTTGTCACAAATTCATTCATAATACGTAGAGGTAGTGCTGCCTCTTTTTATTTCTTTGTTTTTTATCTTTAGCATGTGACCCAAACAATGACCATAGTCAATTTGACCAAGGTTTTATAGGATTATGGTTTCCAATGAATAACAAAATGTTGATATGGGAAGGGTTTTGACCCAAAACATTTTTACTTCGGACTTGGCCCGACCGTATTGTGCATGTGGGTAAACCAATCATTTATTTTAACAAGGGTATGCATAAGGTCGCGGGATGTTTTATTTCAAGAAGTAACGTGGGGTTTGCATGCAACCCTTTTTTATGCAACACTAAAATACCAAAGACCCACAAGCACCAGACTCTGTTATTTCACTATAGACAGCCACAGACTAACATGGTAAATGGGAAACCAAGAGCCATAACTATGGAAATCAATGGGTAAAACCATCCATCATACCATTCAAACTTCTATGCATGCGTTTTTATTTTTAAACCAGGAGAATAAAAACCTCATTTTTCTTTAAAACAGAGCATGAAAGCATCGAATGACAAACAAAACATATAGTTACAGAGCTAGGCATAAACTATTAAGCAAAAATCACATTATATGATAGGGAATTGAAACCCTAGTACCTGGTGTTTTGTAGGTTAAAAGGCACCTTCGAGCGGTTGTTGCGGTTACCGGAGCTCAATTTCCACTAACGAATGAAATGAATATCAAAACCCAAAATGGTAGCTTGGACAACAAGCTGGTGTATTAACTGTTGGTCATGTCGTGCTAGGGTGTCGACCAACATTAATCACTTGCTAAACCCAAGGAAAGCCACGTCGAAACCTCGAGCAAACAACAGGTTCCAAATAAGCGCCAACTCATTTAGAATCACATGTTACCAACACAACCACCTACCACATTAACCACCATTGACAAAATAACAATGTCCAACATATGGTATATGCATACAGGATGTCCCACATGTATTAGAAATTTTAACATCAACTAACATATGAACTTCCAATACTTAACAACTATAATTAATATCGTCGGCCATACAATGCAATGCTTATAAGATATACATGTTGGATTATACAAATACGATACAATATGTGTGCATTGTGGATAATATCCCATATGCTTTAAAACTTACTAAAATTTTCCAAACACAAATCTTTAAGTTACCATAATTGCAACAACAAAGTTGACATTACCATATCCTTGTAACTTATCTAATATGTATCAGACCATATGCATATTGTTGATACTAAGAGGGGGGTGAATCAGTATCAAGTACAATTTAAAACCTTTTTCAAATTATACTTAAACCATTCAATTATATCCAATGAGAAATGAACAATAGTATAAGAGT
>JZKD02S1741143.1:42584-55689 GCA_000966675.3 Picea glauca | reverse complement strand
AACTTTGATATTAAATATTAGTATAATTCTAAAACTCCTAGGAATAGCCTACCCCTGCCTTCGCTTTCCATCTAAAATTTTTCACCTAGCTCAATGTGTAGTGACACTTTCATGTTCACAACAACCAAGTGCCACAACCCACAAGTGAGTAACTTATCCCATGACGACTAGAAATTACGCAGTAACTAAAGGAATGATGGAAGAAGCATGGGAATCCACTTTCATTGGAGAAATAACCCAATTGATAAGGAACTAATCTTCTTTCATTGGATAAATAAAATCATTGCATTGGTATGCATGAAAAGTTGAGATTTTGCGATTATCTAAGTTGGAACTTATTCTTCATGCTTAAGGCCTTCTTGTGCTATTGAGGCATCTTGATTGGCCAACTAATTCTTCTTGCTATTATAAATTAATCCTACAACCATTAGGGCTGCAAAAAGCTCTCTTTTCACTCATTTCTCTCTAATCTACCACTTAAATTTACTTGTGAACCTAGATTATTATTCTACCGATCATTGGTTATCTTTTTTACGGTTTACTTGTCAATTTTTGTGGTTAGATCTTGTTACTGTAGCAATTTTTTTCTACAACCACAAGGCTTCCCTAATATATTTCTGATAACATATTTTTTCATCCCTATTTTTGCATCAAAACTTGAGTATAAGTATTGGAATATTATCAACATGTTTAGGGCTTGATCATCCAATAATTATTTGATATTATTGATGGTTAATTGTGAAGTTGTTATAGCTTATCCTTTATTGTTGTAAATTTGATATATGCTGCAGTTATGGGAAAGTGAGCTTATCTTGTTGCTTTCCCATTGATTTAAGGCTTGGTTTATCATCATTTGTCTTGATTCGGGTAGGGATAACATTTTTTGGAAAGTACTCAACACTTGGAAACCATTCTCCCTCAACAAGAATCTTATCTAAGCCTTCATCCATCTCCAATATTGACCTATAGGGGTAGTCACTCATCATCATCTCACTTTTTGTCTTAATCCTCCTAGGGTCACTGAGATTCCCCCCTTTTGGTGATTTCATCATCACTAAAGCGAGGGGAGTGCCTATCTAAGGTGACAATGGGTAGGTACTCCCATAGTTATCACAATTCCATGGATTGGGTTGGGATTTTTCGAATCTATAGATTATAAAATTTTGGCACCATTACCGGGGAGGATTTCGAATCCTCTTTTGAGTCCCAACGACACTTTGACAAGTTATCCCAATGATTTTCCCTAACTTTCCTAGAGACTCCATTTGAGGGAAGTTCCCTTTGACTTTTGATGAACTTCATAAAAGTCTTTTTGGTGAATCCATTGAGGAAATATACCCTTTCCATCTTACATGAGCCTTGAGCTAATCTGGAAATGCCATTGATGTACCTTTTTGAGTAATGGAACCACAAAATCACAAGATTTACCATGGACATTCCATAAGATGTACCCTTCCATTGATATCTAGAATATTCTTGGGTATTTGAATCATTACCCTCAAGAGTGGAACAATAATTGTCTAAAGTTTAATGGTGATCCAACCCTAGCAGTCACCCATGCTGTGAATTATATGAAATATTCTTCGACATCGAATGTATTACATGATGATATAATAATGAAATTGTTTGTCGTGTCTCTAGATTTGAGACAAAAGAAGTGTTTGATACATTCATGCAACCAAATAAGAATACCTTCCTCCACAAATCTTGTTGAACAATTTCTGAGGTGTTGGGGCCCAACCACTCAGAATTTACAATATAATTTCCAAGAAATCAAGGACGCTTTTTACAGGAAAGGTTTTATGGTGGATGATGAGACTATAGTTAAAGAATGTGAAATGGGAAATGAAGATCACCCACCCTCTACAAAATAATCACTTGAAAAACATGTTCATAATGAAAGCTACCAAGAAAAAGAAGTTTTCGATGAAGTGCAACATGTTGAGAACCCAAATGAGATATTGGTATCATTTCTCCTACTTGATGAAGGTGAGGTTGTGTAGTCTTGCTTTCCTCCTGCACATGAAGTTGAAGAAGCAATTAGTCTCAATGATGAAGAGTCCTCAGATGAAGAAGAATTCCATAGAATGCATTGTATTGAATATCCAGTTGAATTCACCCTAGCCTCGATTCTTCCTGCACATAAAGACAAAGATATGGTTGATTTAGATAATACATATGATCCTATGAAGGAACACTTGGATGAGGTTGATGATAATATAGACACCTTTATAAATATTTGGAGGCATAGATGGGACATGTGTTGTTTCATTTTTTATGGAGATCCCATCTACGACATTGAGGGCACCTTTTAGATGAAGAGTAGACAAATCTCTCCTTTGGAGGATTGATTTTCACAAGAAGGTGATCCATATATTTGGAAGCTTGATGATGATATGGTCATAGATTTATTCCATCCATTTAAGGATGACTTGTCATCATATACTCATTATGACTTTCATTCATCCCTTTGGATTTGTGATGTGTATCATTTTGTGGATTCAGATTTTCTCAATGAAAATTTCCAACCACCATTATGCTCAAATTTTGATCGACACTAGGTCGTGGCAAGCCCAGGATAGTCAGAGGCTCATACTACCAAACAAAAGTATCTTCATCTTGGGGTTTTTGGCAGGGATTCACAGATAAAGAAGTAATGTATTCTAAGTGTGGGAAAATATTTTTTCTCTAGAACTGAGGCCACCCATTATCTCATTTCCTTTTATCTAGGAAATCATAAGGATTTCTTGGGATCTCTTATCTCCTCTCAGCATTTTGGGAGTGATGATATTTTAAGTGAAGATGAAGATGATTTTTTGTCTATACAAAATATCCCTCTTAAGAGATGGATTGATCAGGCTTGTTGCTATTCTTTCTGTTATCCCCTAGCCTAGGGATAACTAAGGATATTATGTTGTGAGGCCCACAAGTATTAGACATGGAGTATCGAGAGACATATTGACTTGAGCCTGGACCTGGAGGGCCCATCCTTCTTCTTCAGTGCCTCCATCCTGTCAGCAACAACAACATCCATCCCATCAACCTTGGTCCTTCAATAATAGTGGGTATTGATCCATGAGGTAATGAGTCCGAGCATCATGGTATGTGTCACTTTGATTCTCAAAACATTTGAATATGTGAATTTAATTTTTTTTACTTCATTACATGTTCTTGGACTTTATGCCTTTTCACTTGTCCACACCTGGGGGGAATGATAGGATGCCCTAGCAAGTTGATTCCCTTAGGATTGATTTTCCATTGGGTGGGTTCATGAAAGGTCATCATTCATTCCCACCATACTTATCACTTTCCATCATCTTCCCTCTCATCCATCCCCATCATTGGTTCGGGCACTGGGTTTTCCAAGCTAGAAAAGGGTTGTACCTTGCCTTGTGGGAAGAAGGGGATAAAGGCCCAGAGGGTAAACGTAGCTGGAAAAAGATAAAATCCAAAAGAACAAAAACTTTAGATTCTTCACCTAGGTATCCCAGAGAAATCGATAAAAAGTATTCTCAACAAGAAATGGAGGGACCCATAAAATAATAAAATCAATACCTAAGTGGAGGATAGGGGGTCTCATCATGAGCCAACCTATTAGGTCCATGGGCATGTAGCGGTATGACACTACCATTTAGTTGGTAACCATGCTAGGGTAGTGGATCTTGGTGGCATAGTCAAGAGAAAAGGGGTCTCATCATGAACCATCCTTCTCATCTTCGTGAAACGCTTGTGGGTAACACTGTCACCACTAGTCACCATGCCAGGCTAGTGTCCCGCAACTATTCTCTTGAAAGAAAAAAAAAATAATAGAAAAATGTAAAAAGGCATTGAATGGGCTTGGAAACACTTGCATCCATGACAATATGAAACTCACCCTCTTCAGAGGCACCCACAGGTAAGCCATACATTTCCCTATCATCACTGCACCCATTGCTCAAACATCCCCATAGCACCTCATCCACTCACGTGACCTGGATTGGCCTTCACCTGGAAACATCCCACATCCAATGATAATTACCCCAATAGGACCTCCTGAAACCCTCTCCAAACCTGGCTTGTAGAATAACATAATGTCTTTGAGCACTTGTGTGGGAAAGGGGGGTTTTATGCACATGTTTAGATAACTTGATTATTAGATGTGATAGACATTATTGTGGTCCCTGTGACTTATGAGCCCATGGAGGGCATAATTTTTGATGTTGTAGGACCATGAATGATGTACAGGTACCATGCGGAGATGATTAGTTCAGACCTCCATAGGGGTAAAATCCCACGAGAGGGATGTTGAGACCCCAGACAGGAGAAAACACATACCATAGGCTTGCACTAGAGAGAGAGGAGGGTGTTCCACCAGAGACAACCTAGAAGGATATGACCTAGGGGGGTCTTTCCCTCCCACTATGATGTTGGCCTTGTAAATCCCATGACGTCACCTTTGTGACCCTTGACATCACCCCAAAGTTAGATGGACACGATGGAGGCAGTTGTGTGCCAAGTGGCACATGTGGCATGATCTAGAGGCCTTGGGAGGCCTAATGTTTTGCTCCTGGAGGCCAATGTTTCACTTAGGAGTTTCAACGTCACCCTAGAAGGGAATGACACCAGCTTTCCTGCTTGATTGAGTGTTTAATTTGTCATTTTATGTAAAAAAAGGGATATTACATGTAAGCTGGCCATGTCAGCCTTTTTTGACCTAATTTTGTAATTAAAGGTCATTGTAACTATATAAATAAGGGCTTTTTCCCTTGTATTTTTCCTTCATATTTCACTCACACAGGTGAGGCCTGAAATTTGTGCCCTACTTAGGGTTTATTGGCTGAAATTTTAGGCGCACTTCTTGGAGGAGGCTTAATTTGGTGTTTCTTGGCATTTTTCTTGGGGGAAAATCTTCAACTAGGCTTATTACTATATTATTCTTGCTAGATGTAAGTGAATTTATGAAATCCTTCTTTTCTTTGAATGGTTATGGTACATTTACTTTGCATTTATTCCAATATTATGAAATTTCTAGTATAAAACCCTAGGAGAACAAGCACATGTTATTGTCCTTGTCTTAACAATTTTTCACCTACTAGATTGTGCTAAAAACCCTACCTTTGAAGTATTGTATTAGAGCCCTACCATTGCAGCAGTCTAGTGTCATTTGCTTCATCAAGACAATAATTGTTTCAAGCTTGAGCTAAAGAATAAGGAAAACTACTAGGACCTAGGGTTACCTACTTCCTAGTAGTTGTTTTGCTTCTAAGGCTTGTTGATTGAGGCCTTGGGTTACCAACACCTCAATCATCATCCTTCTTGGTTATTATCTCTTACATTATCATTTTTTTCCTTCAATGTTTCTGCTGCAAGTGACTCCATTAGCCCTAAAAGACACTGATTTAGACCTTAAATTTGATTGATTGATGAAACCAACCCTTAAATATTTTACCTCAAGTAACCTTCTAACATTTCCTAACCCTAGATTAGAATAATCAACTAACCTTCTTGATGTTGTTACAAAAGTAAGATACAACCATTTATTATAACAGTAAAAGCACTTAAAAGCAATTAGAAAAGTTTATCTTTACATTGCCTAATTAGCTTCTAACAACTGCTAGTACATTATTATTATTAGGTTATTATTTTTGGTCATTGTGAAGCTCTTTTAAGGAATTTATTGTGAAGCTATTATCTTATATACATTTCTGTTATAAAATTCTGTTTTCTTAATCTTGCATCAACTTATTTCTTTTATTGACAAGTCCAAGGTTTTATGAAGCACTAACATCACATTGTACTTGCAAAAGATAATGTTTTATTATTTCTTTGTTCTGGGCAAGTACATCTAAGCACACCATTGCTTCATTGGTTAAAAAATTGGGACTTTCTGATCAGTGTGACTTGTGAGAGGGGATACCTTTTATTGACACTTTAACCTTTTCCTCCTCAAACCCCCAGGTCATTGGGGACATCTCCCTGGGATATCATCCCTAAATAGAAATGGGTATCTTATTAAGGTGACAGTATTAGGATAACCTCATGTTACGCCAATTTTCCTTCCCTTATCCTTTCGCTTTGGGACAAGTACAAATTGCGCGATAACATTTTGGCGCCGTTTCCAGGGAACACTGAGTCAATTCTCCTC
This sequence comes from Picea glauca, assembly GCA_000966675.3. Taxonomy (NCBI): domain Eukaryota; kingdom Viridiplantae; phylum Streptophyta; class Pinopsida; order Pinales; family Pinaceae; genus Picea; species Picea glauca. The sequence goes on along the minus strand of JZKD02S1741143.1, from coordinate 49,565 downwards.
AAAGATGACACTTTTTGGTAAGCCTTTCCTCAAAAGAGTTTACTTTTCAAAGGTTACTTGGCGACTCCACTGAGGGTGATCCCCTCATCCCTTTGATAGTTTCAAGTAAAATATCCGACGACTCCGACCCGTAGCAGATGTCACTACACAATGTCTTCTCCTATAGTTCCTATTGGCCCTGTAGATCCTCCTAAATAGTCTCATAAGAAACTTTTTGGCCCTTTGGACTTAACTAACACCCAAGGAGGATTACAAGATCTCCCCAAAGGGGTTGATTCCTAGATACCTAAATTCTCAGGAGAACTAGGATCTTACGGAAAATCACATTGGAATACGTTTTATGAGGGATATGAATTTCACCAGTCAAGAGAAGAACACCCTGACACCTTCATGAGGATTTTTTCAAGCTCACTCACTAGGAGTGCCAGAGGCTAGATTAATGGTCTCTTGAATGGAAGCATCAAAACCCCTGAAGATATTGAATGATATTTCAGGGACAAATGATGTATAAAAGAAAGTATGTCCTCCTTTTACTCTCAATACCTCGAAGTTTGCAAACAAACAGATAAAGACGTTAGGGAATTCAATGATAGGTTCAACAATCTCATTAGCAAACTTCAGCCCAATTTTCTCCCAAAGAGCGTTATTCTCCAACATTAGCTTAACTCTTTAGAAGGAACTTTACAATTTTCCCTCAAGGATTGATTACCTACAAGCCTAGAAGAAGCTCAAGATGTTTCCTTCCATATTGAAGAGAATGTTAAGTTCAACGGTTCCATCTATCAGGTCAATTTTTTGAACAATGATGACATCCGGGAGATTAATAAGGAAAACATGGGAGGACTAGAGTATAACCTCTAAGAGATTCTAGAGCTAGAAAACAATACTTTCCCTAGGAAATGGAGCATAGGTTTCTCAAACATGAAAGATGCCTTAAATTTTTCAAAACAACATGAACCCTCTAAGGATCTAGGTACCTCTGAAGAAATCACTCAGTTAGAAAGGTCACTATCACAAACCCAAAAGCCTCTTTCTATGAGATTTCCTCAAAAAATAAAATCTCATGCTCCAAAAGGACAAATCTGTCTGAACACTTTGAACCTACAAAATGTTGCAAGACAAGAAGATGATCCTAAGTCCTTATCATGCAAGGACCCCCATTTTGAACATTATCACCCAAAGGCTACTCATGAGAAATCTAATTTTGTAGATCCCATATTTACCTTGTTCATGACAAGTCAAATCCAAGAAATTCAAGACGTGAGGAACCATAGGATTGAATACTTGGGCCAAACAAGTGAGGACTCAAGGATAAATATTGAAGAGCACCAGGTGTATGCTGGCAATCTACGCCAACATTTTCTAGAACTTAGGAATGATAGGACCAACCTAAGAACTAGTCTATATCTTACAAAAGGTTAAGAGGATTCATGAAATGTTGGAAATCCCTTATTTGACAAAACAAATCCCAGATGACCAGCTATTGTTCGAAGAAACTTCCACACTATTACAAACTGGTCATTTTGAGCAAAATGAGAAAACACCCTTTCTCACTTCCTTGCTAATAGATGACCTATATCTTCACAATTGCATGCTTGATTCCGAGTCATGTGTCAATATGATGATTTTGAAGGTTATGAACCAATTGGGGATGGAAGTTACAGGGCCTTATACCGACGTTCATATATTTGATTCAAAATGGATCAATGTCTACACCTTGATGGAAGGTCTTCAAGTGCACCTTTCTCACTACCCTGATTTCCCCATCATAATGGACATTGTTGTTTTCGGTATACCTAACACTTGGGGAATGATATTATATAGGGAATGGACTGCTACTTTAAGATGGAGTCTACTAATGGACTTGTCTTGCACAACTATTTCGGTCAAGGACCAAGATTGCATCACCTTGCATAACAAACCAAAGAGAATGGAACACATCGAAAGGTGTAATCATGGACATAGTGACTACAAATCGGTATATCCATGATTATTTCAAGGTTGGACCACCCTTCCCTTGATAGAAGAAGACAATATTAATGATATAACATGGACCAAGGGAAAGGGTGACCAATATATTCCTATAAATCATGAGGAAAACATTGCACTAGGTAATAACAAGGTGTTGCATTTGCACGAAACATATATAAGGGATAGTGTTTTGGTAGGACCCCACCCCATCGTTCTAGAGAAATAAAGAGATACAAATTGGAGTGATTATCTTAGCGATGCCTCTAACATCTCTAAAGACTGGGATGACTATTATTCTACACAAGAAGATGATTATTTGACAAGGTTTAGAAGGAAAGGTGTTGGCTTCGTCAAATGGGAAGGAGATGACATTAGAACTAGCGAAACACATGAACCAACCAAAGGAAGTATTCCTGTATTTTCCCCTCATGATTTTCCTTTCTCTTTAGAGGAAGACTTTGATCAAATAAAATGACCAAATAAGGAAGAGTATCAACAAATCCTAGAAAAATATAAGGACAACAAAGTTGGGACTATCAAATTGTTAAAGAAAGGAGAGGATGGCATATTGATCAAACTGTCCCAGCAAGAAGTCTTCACAACAAAATCCCACCCTCCTCCTTCAGAAAAATATACTAGAGTTATAGAAGAAACAACCAAATCTAAGACAAATGATTACCAAGAGGGAGAAACAGTCTGGATGTGGGATACAAAGAAGGGAGAGCCTATTAATGTTAAGGGAAGTGCACAATTTTGGCTTGGACTCTTTTGAGTTGGAATAAAGTCAGTCGATGATGCCTACTAATTATCTACATTGGAAGGAAGAAGGTGCCCATGACCAGTTAGTGGACACCTCCTCAAACCCCATCAAGGGGCAGAGACTTGACTTCATAGGTAAGTGCAGGTAAGTAGGTAGGCATTTGCGTTCATTGTATATACCATCTTCATATCATGCTAGAATAGTTTCATTTCCATTTGTATATATGCTTTCATACTTTGTATTTCATTATCATATATGAGCCATGGGGTGATATCAACACCCCAAAATATTACTAATAATTTTTTTGAGATCTAGCATGTCACAGGTCATGCCAGAGATGCTGAGGTTCTCATGCACTCTATGGTGAGTACATGTCGCCGATTTGGAGCCAAATTTTATCCCCTATTCTAGGGATAACTAAGGGGATTATGTCTCGAGGCCCACAAGTCCTAGACATGGAGTACCGAGAGTGATATTGACTTGAGCCTAGCCCTGGAGGGCCCATACTTCTTCTTCAACACCTCCATCCTGTCAACAATAGTAACATCCATCCCATCGACCTTGGTCCTTCAACAACAGTGGGTCTTTCTCCATGAGGTAATGAGTTCGGGTATCATGGTATGTGTCACTCTGATTCTTAAAACATTTGAATATGTGCATTTAATTCTTTTTACTTCATGACGTGTGCTTGGACTTTATTCCTTTCCACTTGTCCACACCTGGGGGGAATGCCAAAATGCCCTAGCAAGTTTATTCCCTTAGGATTGAGTTTCCACTGGGTGGGTTCGTGAAAGGTCATCATCCATTTCCACCATACTTTATTCCTTTCCACTTGTCCACACCTGGGGGGCACGACAAGATGCCCTAGCAAGTTTATTCCCTTAGGATTGAGTTTCCACTGGATGGGTTCGTGAAAGTTCATCATCCATTGCCACCATACTTATAACTTTCCATCATCTTGTTGGACAACTGAGAGGGGGGGTGAATCAGTTGTTACCGTGCTTAAACAATAATGCTGATTTTAAATTCTTTGCAGATCATTTAATGACAATCACAATAATGCAGGGAAGTAAGCAATAGAACAATCATCATCATTTTCACATATGAAATATACAGAGATAGATATTTCCTGAGGAAACCCATAAAGGGTAAAAACCTCTTCTTCTTTATATGATAAGTAATCTTTACATTCTGTACATTATCATACATATGAGCTCCAACTCATTGTGAGGCTACAACCTCTGTATTGCAAGTTGCAACTTGCTGAGAGCACCAACTCCCTGGTTTCTCTAGAACCTACTAGAAGGAAGCACAAACTCCCTAGTTTCTCTATCACCCACTAGAAGGAAGCACCAACTCCCTAAGTGTTCCAGCGCCAACTGGATGGAAGCACCAACTTCCAGTCACACAGGCACCAACCTGTATAACAAAGAACAATAGTTCTCCCTTGCACCACCCTGCCACCCTGGTTTCTCTGGCTGCAACCAGATGGAAGCTACAACTCCCTTTGTTCAAGCACCCACTTGAACCTCTGAGGACAACATTCCTCCCTAGCACCTCCCTAGAACCTCCCTACCACCCTGAAATATAAATCTTTGCTATTATGACTTCTTACAGCGATATAAAGTTATTCAATGGCTTATCGGTCTCATCATTGTTCTGCTACACTGCGCTACTCTGTTTGCATTAGTGTCTTCTACACACTCCTTTCACTTTCTGTTCTTTTGCCTTTTATGCTCTCTACGCCATGTCCCTTCAATGCACCATTCCCCTTCTGTACATTTTTGCTGCTGTGCTCTGCCTCCTTCTTCACACCTCAATCACACTCAACAACAACAACCTCGATCTCTTCTTTGTTCTGCATTCTTATAGTCTCTATGCTCATTGTGCATGAAATATGCACCAAGCTCCTGCATGATCTCCCCCTCCCCTATTCTCCACTTCCGGGTCTTTTCTCACACTTCCCTTTACCACCTCATGTTGAGTACTCTACCTGATCATCATTGCAACTCTTCAGCTTCTCTGGTGGTTCCACCCATGTGTCTAACATCACTGGGTGTTATACTGAGATTCCTTGGCCTCTCAAGTAGTTGAGACTCTTCGTCTTCTTCATCATAGTCGAGATCATCCTATGGTAGAGACCATTAGTTGTTTCTAGAAGTTTCACTATGAAGTGCAACAATATCCCTCAGATCATATTCAAAATCACCTGCATTGTTGGCTGGAGTTTGTAGGGTCTTGCGTTTAATTTGTCATTTCGCATTTCGACATTTCAGCAATTCAGAAATCCTATTGTGAGGCATCTCATTTCTCCAAGTCGCGATCTACGAAACTATGAAATGGAGCTTGTCGCTTCAATCTTTTCTCTACAACTCTTCGACGATGTGACCACCATTAGTGACTGAGCGCTTATCCATAAAGCGCTTTTTGGGATTTCGCAATTCGGCATTTCAACATCGTTGATGCATAGATTTCTTTATGCTCTATGTTCTGATCCCAAAAACTCTGAAATGGAGATTGTCACTTCAAGTTCTCTTCTACAGTTTTTTGACGATGTGACCACTGGAATATGACCCCTCTCCAATCACACAAGCACTTCAATCTCCAGATCAACGGTCCTCGATCCGTGGTGATCGGACGACTATCCTATGCCCCGGGACTTCAGCCTTCGAGACTTTGTGGGAGTGAAGGAGTTAAAACTCCTAAATCAAAAAATCCTGGAGTGAGGTCAGTCTCGCATCACTCGATGACATGTCATGACCAGAGTGGCTATCACATGTCACTCAGAATTGTGATTTCCAGTGGCCTGAAATGCCTAATCAACTCGACACTTGTTGTTGTCTAATCATGCCACATGTCATAGTCTTCCACCTATCCTTTCTGACGTGGTACGCCACATTCTCCTCCTAGATCTATCAGCCTAGATCACTTCGCGATTTTTCATATCGCAATTTCGACATTCTTGATGTGAATGTTCTCGACACTTCCAAGTCTGGGTCTACGAAACTCCGAAATGAAGTCAGATAAGCTTTTCGGCTTTTCGCACTTCACAACTTCGGGACTCTTGTGATGACGAGTCTTGACACTTGACTCCTCCATCTCCCAGTATTTGAAACTCTGGTATCCAAAACTGTCTCCTACTTTCAGGATTTCGGCGTTTCGCATTTCGTGATTTCGGGACTCCTGTGGTGAAGTGTTTTGACACTTCAACTCCCGATATCCGGAATTGTCTCCTGCTTTTGGGATTTGGGCATTTGGAATTTCGCGATACCAGGACTCCTGTGGTGAATTGTTTTGACACTTCAACTCCTGGTATCTGGGACTCCGAAATGGATTTATTTCCCAGTCTGTAAAACTCTTGTTGATGTGCCTCTTTCGGGATTTCGGGATTCCGGATTTCACAACTCCGGGACTCCTGTGTTGAAGAATCTCAACTCTTGACTTCTCAATCTCCCAGTATCCGAAACTCCGAAATGGATTCAGATCAACGTATTCCGGCATTTCACATTTCGCATTTCGCTGTTTCGGCATTCTTGTCGTGAGTTGCTTCCTTGAATCCTCCAATGCCTGGTATCCGAAACTCCGAAATGGAGTTTACGCTTTTGATATTTCCATGCAATTATCCCTGTGCTGCTAATCTTCCTTGCCTACCTGTTTTCCATCAAATAAACAAGCACACTCTTGCAATCTTCATGCACCTCTTCCCTATCTCTTCTGAGCTTACGTTGTCACTGTTTTTCCATCACTGCATACTCTGATATTTCCATCAATGACAAGCACACCTTCCTATAAACATGCCAACAATCTCCCCCTTTGGCATTGATGGCAACCCTGAACGACTGCACTAATTTGTTTGGACCTCCAACTGTAGCATCCGGTCCGGACCACTCCTTTTCTCCCCATTTGACATCAATGTCAAAGAAAACATGCTCCCCCTGAGATGTTGCACTATTTTTAGGAGGTATTAGATATTCAATCAATACAAAGCTCCCCCTAACAGGATGGACTCTCTTAGGTGTGAGACGGGATGACACCCAACTTTTATCGGAGATATTCAAATGGTGTCTTGTCTAGGGTTTTAGTAAATATGTCTACAATTTGTTCTGTGTTTGTAATGTAATGGACCTGACCAAATTGATTGGTGACCTGCTCTCTCAAAAAATGGTATTTTATGGGAATATGCTTGGTCTTGGAGTGGAATACAGGATTCTTAGACACACTAATGGCACTAGTGTTATCACAATGAATTG
>JZKD02S1741143.1:0-15807 GCA_000966675.3 Picea glauca | reverse complement strand
ACTCTTAGAGATCATTAGATATGGATTGACCTCATCTTGAGGGTTTTTCCTATTTTATTGTAAATATAGTTTTACTTTCTGTTTTTAGAATAATTGATCCATCTTTTTAGGATCTAAAACTTCTTTGTAAAGGCTATAAAGCCTGGGAATTCAGTCTAAAGAAGGGTTCAATCCTGGATACTTTTTGGATATGTACTTTGACTCTTTTATGTTATATGAATCACAGTCCTCTTTTGTTACCAATGTCAGTATTGTTCATATGTTCACCACTCTGTAATTTGATTCAGTTCAGCTTAGCTATTGAGAATTGTCATCTTCTTGTGTAGCTCATGAATGTGAATTAAATGATTCTTTGCTATCTTGTATGACCCTACATGTATGTGTACCTGGTTATCTTGAATAGTATTCTTCACACCTTATTTCATTATTGTAACTGATATTTGGTCTCTAAAAGAATTGGTTTATTTAGATGCATAATAAGTTGTCCTTTTATAAAGCCTTCCCAGTTATCCCATTGTTCCAAACACTTTGATTATTAAATTTCTTAAGTTACCAAGCACCTTTGGTCTACAACCACAAAGGGTTTCTTGGAGTGATAACAGGTGGTAGGTGGATGCAAGATATCATTGTTGTTTGATATGCTAGAGGAAGGTTCTCCAACCATCTCCTCTTGTATGTGAGAGGTTGTTGACCATGGAGATACATGCATGGTTGAATCAGAGTGCACTATGATAGTGTTGGTGGAATATTGTTGTGGACGATCGAAAAATGATAGGCAAGAGATAGGTTAGAGATGTTAGATTATGATGCTTCAAATATGTCCTCTAGTATTATAGATTTGATGGAATATGGATATATCTTCACATTGGAATCATCCACAACAATTTCACACTCATATTATTGAGAAAATGTTGGAGCATGACCTTGTGTTGTGATAATTGTTGAGACTGAGTGTGTAGATTTGATCATGCACCACATAAATCTTGACACATTGTTGTGAAACTCATAGTATTCACTACATAGATCCATGCACAACTCTTGATGCACCATGTTAACTTGTATCAAGTCCTCCATATATTTCAATTAGGAGATCAAATATTGTTTTTGAGCTTTTGGAAGCATGTAGGGCTGATCCTTGATGGTGATCTTCATTGATTATAATGTGGCAATTACCTATTGATTTGAGTGAGTGTACTCATTGGCCAACTCTTCTGTGTTGGGAACCATAGTGGTTCATAAGGGAGGTGGATGACATATTGTTTTGTAGGGAAGATTACTAGCAATGGAGGGCATAATGAGAAAATAAATATTGAGATGTCATCCACCTCCAAACCTTATTTTACTAAGGCTACTCTCAATGCCACCTTTTTCTTAGTGATCTTAATATGTCTAAATATTCCAAGAGGACCATGAGGGCATTGAGAGCCTTGCAGTGTGGACAACCTACCAAAAAAACAAAAAATGAAAACAAGATCTAAAGAGGAAGTGAGAACCCCTTAAGGAGATGCTAGATTTTCTTTCATCTATTTAATATTACTAAGGATAAGTCCTTATAAAATGAATAGAATTAAGGTTGAGAATCAAAACACACTATAATACCAATTAGTATGTATTGAAAGAAAAATAATAAATAATTAATCAAAAATCATATATAATTTATATCTCAATTAATTTAGTATTTATATGTATAAAATAAAAGAGATAATCAAAATTGATTTGATCTTAGTGCAACAAAGAACATAAATAACTAAAGTACATAAAAAACAAACTCTAGCGAAGCACATTTAAACAAACATATAACAAGCTAACAAAGTAGCCATTTGAATCTACAATGCCATAAATGCCTAATAGGCTATATAGGATGTATCCTTAAAAATACTATATAAGTATGATAATGTTGGACCTTGACCAAGTTTTGAGGATCCTTGTTCATGTTTGACCTATTTTGGGACTTCGACAGGCTGTCGAAGGCAGAGCGCAAGTCAAAGCAGAGATTGTGGGATCTCGGCCCCTTGTTTAGGGCTTTTTGGGTTTTGGGATTATGTAACGGGTATGGGGATGTCGGCCCATGGGTTTACCCATGTTTAGGCCCATTTTATAATGTATAAATAGATTTCTAGGCGATGTAAGAAGAGGCACGAAGGTTTATATAGACATCTGTGTGATGATGTGCTAAGTGCAAGTGATAGTTGTACATGCTTTGTGCATACTGTGTGAAGCTTGCAAGGCTAAGTGCAAGTGATTGTGTAAAGGATTTGTGTTGTAATCTAGCTTGGGGAAGGAGGATCTAATGAAGTGCATGCAGATCTCTTTTCCTATGCAGAGTAGGATGTTATGGGTCTGTGCATGTAGAAGATTGACTGAAGATAATAAATAAGAGAAGAGTTGGTGGATGTAGCCCCAGGCTGGGGGTGAATTACGTATATCCTGTGTTATGGTTGCTTTGTGCATTGTGATTGTTTATTGTTCATATGGTTAAAGCTTAGTGTAGTAATGTATGCTTAGATGGACATGATATGATAGATTAGTTCTTAGTGATGTGAATAAGATGTTAGATCTGATCTGTGTTGATGTGCTTAGTGCTTGAATATATTAGATTTGAATGAATACTATGATTCTCTGTAATTAGGGTTTATATGCGTTGTAAAATAAGGTTAAATACTGATGAATAATAATTGCTAAGTGCTCTGTTAAGGTGTTACAATCACATATCTATGTCCCATCTAAGGTTGCAAACACTGGAGTCCTGCAACCACCCCTGCTTCTACCTTGGGTGAGACTTCATCTACTTCACAGGTGTTGCCGAAAGGGCCAATAGTTAGGGTTTTTTTGGTGCAATTTTGAAGCGTTGAACCCTAGGTCTGCCCCTGTGCCAACAAATAAGTACTCTACCTTTAGGGGAAGGTGTTATGTTTTTTTTTTTTTTTACAAATTCTCATTAAAATTTATTTAAAAAAGGCATTTAAATACACATGAATATAAATTGATAAGAATATAATGATACATAATTTCGATAAAGATGTAAGAAAAATAATGCATGTAATTAAATGCCATTGATTATTTTTTCAAGAATTTTTTTTATCACATTATATTAAGAAAAAATTATTTTTTGACATCCGAAAACGTCCATAAGAAGCCTTATAAGATAAGGCAAAAACTGACCACAAAGTTGTACATCCTGAGGGTTACATGCTTATGCACCCAAAACAAAGAGCTCCAAAAAAAACCAGTACTCTCCAGGATGAGAAAAAAGCAAAGAGAACAAGCTCAATATCCATCCCAGGCTAGGAAGAACAAAAACAAAACACATCCCAGCTCATAACTCATAACTGGGGAAAACTATCCAAAACATAAGGAAAAGATAGGGGATAATAGATGTTGATAAGTCGACGTTGTCCCACCAATCCAATATACCACAAGTAGAGCGAGATATATCCTTCTGGTTCCAATAAATCTTTCTTTGATAGCCCATCTGATTCCTTGTTGAACTCACGATAAATGTGAAAAAATTGGATGGCCTCGAAATTTCTTCTTAATATTTTGATTTTTTGTTTTCAGCCTTCTAATGAGCTAACACGCAAGTCACTTTTATCATTCAACTAGTACCTTTGAATCACCCAGGATCTGGATCTTGTGAAGAGACAAAATATTTGCTATGAAGAGTGTAGCCCATGCTCCCATTAATTTCGCCTTTGTATTAGTTCTGATACCACAATTCAAGTACCATTTATAAACTGAATATGTAGAAAGTTTAATGGTACCCTCGGTGCCACTACATAGTCCATTTACCTTAGCTACTCCGTCAAAGCAAGCCACTGGGTACTCAAGAATATGATCAATCATGCAGGAGAGAACATAAAGAGTGATATTTTTATGAGAAGAACCCACATGTGTCGAAATTGAAAGTATTTTGTCATGGGGTTGAAGGCCAAACGCTAACGTTTGATCATAATACTACTTCCACCCATCACCCACCTCTAGGCCAAAAGTAGAGCAGATTCTTCGGGGGTTTTACATATGAAACCCACCCAACCTTTTGTCAAAAAGACTACCTCTAGTGCATAACCTATCAGTGAATTCCAGGTAATTTCCACCCATTCCAATAAGGATACCTTATAGAGGGATCTGTAGGATAGTCTTCCAACTAAACCATAGAGCGCCAGGCTGCAGGTCTCATCTAGGCCAACATCAGACCCTAAAACCATTTTGTGTACAGTCTTTTTCTCCCTCCACTGTCTATGACTAAAGCATGGGTTCACGTCCTCCTTACTACCTACCTTCAACTAGTTAATCTGAAACTTCGACTTACTTTATTCTTCCTTGGACAATTCCACTGTATTATGCTCAACAGGCTTAGTAAAACCCAAGGAATTCGGCAATAAATATGCGAAGGATGGAGTAGGACCTGGGCTAAGGAAAGAACGGGAAGGTGCAATGGGTGGAGGATTAACTGAATGCGAAGTAATGTGTCAGTACCATAAATTGTTGCGACCATCTTGTCGTACAAACCCTCTTCCCTCCAAATTTATTCATCATCCACATTCATCAATTTGATGACATTTTCCTCTACACTTGGCAAAGTCGTAGAGTCCATGGGCGTCCACCTGGGCTCCACTGAGCCCTACCCTCCATACGAGTTAATGTGGAACAACAAAGTACTAGTAAAACAGTTAATGAACATAGCATAACTTAAAGAAAGGTTAAAGGATTCGACTCCACTTGGATCCCATAATAAACACACCCCCCGAGAAGTCACAAAAACCAATTCCCCAAAATAGTATAAAACAACAGGCCTGCAACTGAGAAAGGTTAGTGGAAAAAAACACGCAGAACTAAAAACTAGAAGACTAAAAGGCTAAACCCTAAACCTCAGTCAGAGAAGACAATAACTTATCTCCAGGCCCCAAGAAAAATGCCCCAGAGATGGAGGTAAAGGGTAACTATAGTCTGCTGGAATCGGTTTCACTCCAAATGCCATTGATTATGAAAACACGTACAACTCTAGTTTACATATAATTATAGATAATGATTACAACATTTTAAGTGTGTTGAAGTGGATGTTAAATAAAGTAAGTGGTTATCTAACTATAGCTTTATTTGTTGTTTGAGGGAGACTATGATTATGACTTGATTGAATTTTATGATCATCAAATTTTCTCATTGTATAATAAATAAATTTGGCAATTTTGGCAAGAATTTCACTTTGCAATAACTTCATTTACTTTTATTTTCAATGGTGTAAATTATATAATTCATTTTATTTTTAATTGATTATATGGAAGTGAATATATGCACCATGTATATATTTTCTATAAAATATATATAGGTTAAGAACTTTTGAATAGACCATTTATAATTTATTGATAATTGGATTACTAAAAATATATATGTTACAAATTGGGATTTGAACTTGGATGAGGAGGGTAACACATTTTCCTCACAATCACTCAAATTACATCTAATTGACTTCCATATTATTTGTTATAGTATGAAATATCATAAATAAGTTCAAATGTTTATACCAACAAGGCAACAAGAACTAGTGTATAGAATGGTATCCAATTATTAAATCTGAGACTTTTGAACTGAGATTTGATAAAGATGTGCCTAAAAAACCACCAATTCTTGTTGTTAAGAATATAGAAAATCCCATTGTTTGAACATATGAGTTCCAATATCTGTAACTCGTTCACTGATGTGGACTTCAATATTTGACAAGAATGGATTATGAAAAATGAATAAGCTTTAAGTTTGAACCTTCCCTTATAATGCTCGAAAACCCAATCAAATGCCAAGAAACAATGCTAGGTCTAATGACCATCTAGATGAACAAAAAGTACACAATATTATTCTTAGAAAATGACACACAAATAATGTTAATCAACATCTCAAACATCAATTTATCATAACTAATCAAAATTTTGCAACTTTGTGGTTGTTGTTATTGTCAAAACTTTGAAGTTTGATAATTATCATTAATATGCACCCCTTTGTCAACATAAATGTGAGAAGTCATGTCGAGTACATCCAAGTTTGAGCTTTGGAGCCTTATTTTCTTCAATAATTATTTCATCATTGTATTTGGTAGTTTTGGTTGTCTACCAACCATTTTCACATTGCACTCCACCCACCCACCCGCCCCCCCCTCCACACACACCTTAAGGTACAAAGGAGTTCCATTTGGAGTCATAGACTCAATTTTCAATTTTATTTGGGCCACAGTCATGCCCAAAATTATTATTTGTAACAACTTATTGATTTCTATTTACTTTTGTAACTTATCCATGCAAATATGTTTTTATCGGTGTCCGAACTTGATAGTAAGATTTATGCAAAATCTTTACTTCTAAATGCCATCGCCAAGAATTGATTCGACCATAATGAATTGTTTTATTTTTAGTGTTCTTATTATTTCAAAATTTTCCTAAATGACGATTTGTCTTCCCACAATGAAGATAAGAATGGAGATTAAAACACTTTTCCTCCATATATCCAACCCAATGACAATGTTGGCACTCAATAATTTCCTCAATGTGTTTATCATTAATATCATCAACATCATTAACTCCAACATCAATTTTTTGAGCATGTGATTCTTTCTCTTTCAAATATTTGGAAAGAAATACAACACTCACAAACTAAATTGGTTTGGAGTAGTTTCAAATATTAAATCTAATGCCCTTTTCATATCCTAAGCCATGTCAATTCCTATTAAATTGCAATTCTTCCCAAGGTTTAACAATTGTTTTGGAAAGATCCATATTTTCTTTTGTAACTTTAAAATAAAAACCAAGTTTTCATTCACTTATATTGTTGTTATTATCACTCTGTGCTTTGACATCTTCTGCTTGTGATTAATCTTCAACAAAACTTGTCTTCATCAATTCATTGTTAATGAATAATTCCATCACATGACCAGTTAAGGAATCATCAATCATATAATTTGTTGCATCGATATCAATCACTCCCATTAGGTCATTTTTTTCACAAGTAACATCAACCATTTTCATTAGGTCATATGTGTAACAAGTTGCATCAACCATGTTCTCACTTTTCATTGTTAGCATTTCCTGCTCTTTTTCAATAAATTTTAGTTGAAGTGATTTTATTAATTTATCCTTCAGATCAATTTACTTATGACGATTAACAACCCAATTATCCATATCAGGTAATGAGTCCTCATTAGACAAAATTTACTCCAAAAATGGGCTTTGTTACCCCTCCTCTTAGCAGGGGTATTTACATGCATTTTTCATGAGCAGGTCAATTTGATGGAATTCCAGTTTCTAGGTAGTTTTCATGTTTTTCGAGGCAACACACATATATTGAGGTATTGGTCACACCTTCCAAGGAATTTTGGGGATATTTATGTGCACATGGACCTCATATACATATTCCACATGAAATATCCTTGAGCACTTTGTTTATTGGTCACTTTATGAGCTGATTTTCACTTAATTTAAGGGCCGCCTGCACTTGGAGAAGTTTTTACAGCTATGGGGTGAAACAATGATGTGGATGTGGTCACTTGAGTGACTAGTAAATTGACATAATGATATAGAAATCACTTAAACAAACTTATGATGAGTTGGACATCACTTTGTAAACTAATTTTGAAAGCTGACCTTGATTTTCACTTAATTTAAGGGCCGCCTGCACTTGGAGAAGTTTTTACAGCTATGGGGTGAAACAATGATGTGGATGTGGTCACTTGAGTGACTAGTACATTGACATAATGATATATAAATCACTTAAACAAACTTATGATGAGTTGGAAATCACTTTGTAAACTAATTTTAAAAGCTGACCCCATTGTGTTTGGATGTCAACAAGGTTATTGTGGTATTTCATGGCATAATTTTGACTTGGAAAGTCATCCCTGTGCTTCATGGAGGTGCCTTGACATGTGATATGGACATGGGAACTCATTTTAAAGCTTATTTGGAGTTTATAGAGTGTTACAACACATTTTTTGGAGTTGTTTTGAAGGATACACCCCCTTTCATGGTTTTTTATGCATGACTTAGAGGATGTTTTTTATCTTGGAGGCCCATTCAACCACTTAGGATGGATATTGGGAGGCTCTATACACAATGTTTCTGAGGTGGCTTGAGGATCTACATGTCTTAGGGACCTTTATAGGCCAACATGGAAGCTTGGGACAACATTCACCCTTCTTTGGAGGAGAAAATTCACTTTTGGGGTTTATTTCATTTTGTGCATTGTACATGTGGCTTGCCCACTTTTATTTCATTGTTGTTTTAGGTGTCTTAATTATATATTTTTTCTTAGGCTATATCTAAGGAATCACACAAGATATTATTATTTTAATTTGAATGAGGTGTAGCATCATCTATATAAAGAAATGCATCTCTTCATTCGAACTCATGGTTGGATGAATTGGAGATCTCTCTTTTGGATCCTAAACGATATATCTTTCTTGGAGCATTGATGGTGTTAAGGGTTCTTTCTTTGTGGATGAATGTTGTCAATTCTTGAAGATTTTCCTACTTGGTTTTATTTGGTGCAAGAAGATTAATGGTGGAATTTCTCAAGTCTTCTACCAACATTTCAATATTGATCCATTGAGGAGTTATTAACTACTCGGAGGAAGAAGTTTAGGGTTTGTCCTCATTCTTCCTTGTTGATTTGGTGAGTATTTGATACCATGCTATGCTTTTCCTTATGGTTCCTTGGTCATTTTCATCATGACATAGTTGATTTTTATGGTGAAGGCCATTCTCATGGGGAAGCCCTTCTTGTAGAC
The DNA here is from genome assembly GCA_000966675.3 of Picea glauca. Classification (NCBI taxonomy): domain Eukaryota; kingdom Viridiplantae; phylum Streptophyta; class Pinopsida; order Pinales; family Pinaceae; genus Picea; species Picea glauca. The sequence goes on along the minus strand of JZKD02S1741143.1, from coordinate 7,040 downwards.
CTTGAATCCATTTTTTATCTAATTGGGTGAGGGATTACTTCAACATGATGGTGCTAGTTTCAAACCCTAATCCTTTAAGAAAATACACCAACTCCCTAGAGAGTTTCTTCTTGACCTAATTTACCATTTTATTCACCTTCACTCCATCACCCTAGTTGGATTTGGCACATATCTTAATTTCCTTCCATCACTTATTCTAACAAACCCTAAAAACTCCAAACCTTATTTTACTAAGGTTACTCTCGATGCCACCTTATGCTTAGTGATATTAATAGGTAATTCCCCCCTTGAGCTGGAGGAGAGTCAACCTAAATCAATAGAGGATATGTTGTTGAGGTGATAGTGGTGACCTTCCTAAAGGTTGACCTTGAATTTCACCTTGTGGATTAGGAATTTCATCAACATGTACAATCTGGGTGGTAACGCGCCTTATAAGAAAAATTGTTCTTTTTGAGTTGGAAATTCAATAACTAATAGAATTTCAAAGAATTGAGTCAACCATAATAGTTGAATTAAACATATTAAAGTCAAGGATGATTATGTGTTATGTTTCTATTTGAAAATATTTAACCATATGTACACCTCAACTTAGTTAAGATCTTGGTGAGATCATCTCGGGATATGTTCAATATCTTTGAAATACTCAATATGGAATATTTTGTATTATTAGTACTTTTGTTATTTATTGTATGATATCTATTATCATTTATTTATTACATTTATGTTATTATTGTATATCAATAACAGTGTGTGTTTCCATTATATATTAATAATATATTGTTATTATTGTATTACATAATAATCATATTATATCATATAGTTATTAATTTGTATTATTATATAATATTTAATTAGTAGTTATAAAGTTGTACCGAGGTGGTAGGAGCAGGAGGGGTTATCCTTAGCCGAGGAGGAAACAAAGATCTATCATTCCACTGGAATATAGGAATCACCACAAACAATCAGGTCAAAGTGTATGTGATGCTCTACAACCTCCTTTTGGCTAAGACAAGGGGAATCCCCTCCCTATCCATCATTGGAGATTTTAACTTCACTATTAACGATGTCAAATTGATATCACAACCCTCCAACGGATGTCTCAAAGCAATATTCCAACGAATATAGATTGAAATACAAGCTTTCTCAAGCACCAACCTCTTCCATGTCTTAAGACAAAACAACAAGGAGGCCGGTGAGAAAGAAAATTTTGCTATTAATAATTTGGTGGGATAGTTAACTATCAACAACCATACTATTACCCAACAAAACTCATGAATCTAGCTCCTTTAATTTTAATTTTAAATTCTCTTTTGGGTGGGTCCCTAACTCCACCTCGCCTTCTCGATTTCATGTCATGGCATACCCTGGCCTATGCTCAATTTTATTTCCCCCTACCAACCTATCTCATCACTTCTATTGGCTCACGACACCTCCTCCCTATATCCTCTCGCATGCCCCAATTTTCCCACCCCTCCTCATTCATTCCCTCCCTATTCAATCTGCTTCGCATCCTCCTTATTTCGATGTCTATTATCCACGTCTATACTGAAATTCTTTTGTCCATCCTTGATCCTTTGTCATCATCATATAATTCTTCTAATTTCAACAATAATGTCATTATCATATCAACATGACTTAATATTGTTAGCTTGTGCATACGTCCTTGACACATCATGGATAAAATTGGAAAGTCATGTCAACCTCCAGGGTGTTCACTCATCTCTCAGGTATACAACAATGCCTCTCCAGTTTCTTGTTCACTCAATTTTCATCCTTTTTTTATGCATTTTTGGCCTACACCCACCTTCAATTCGTGGAATATCAACCCTCTCAAACATCACTCAACATCTTCAAAAATGTGAAGAGAAAATCACTGAGGTTCAAGGGAAATTAGGGAGGTCACAGTGGATGACCACAATGACTTGGTTACCACAATTCAATCCCTTCAGATACAACTTAGAGGCCTCTCTTCTCATGTCTTTTCAATCATGGAAATCATAGTGCAACATCACCAAGACCAACAATTAATTAGGGATGAATGTGAAGCACTCAGAAAACAAATTGAAGACCCCAAGTTGCTCCCATCCCTATATCTCCAACAAGCTCAAATTCACTTCCATCAGATGAAGCGTCATCCCCTTGAGCTCACCAACAGATTCCAGACTTGAATGCCTTGTTGCAACACAATAGAAATGAAGAACTAGAAGACCAAGATCCTCACAATCCTCCATAAGTACATGTAATGTTTTTTTGTTTATATTTTAGGACTTTTTTGAAAAGTACATACAATAAAGTTCAATGTAATTAAGCACAAGATAGAGAATGTAGAAACTCAAGAAAACTATAGCATAAATTTTCTATATCAAATGGAAAGGGACTTGAATTTTTGGAAAACTCTGCAAGGTGATGTAATCTCCTTGTGTCTATCTTTTATAAATAAAAATTTCTTGTTTCTATGAAAAACAAAGTTATAAAGTTGTAATATACTCTTGTATTAGATTTTTGGATATAAATTGTTTGTGGAGCTTTTGAAATGTCCAACATTTTGAGTGGACACTCCACCCATAATCAAGGACTCTTGAAGCAATGAGGATTTAAAAGAGTGATGAGAGGAGGAATAAAAAGGGGCTAAAATTAATGTGCATGTTGGGGAAGAAACAAATAGACCCTAGTTGTTAATATTTAACTGAATTGAGTTAAAGAATAGAAAATAAATATTATTAATGATTAATGTATAATGGGGAAAAATTAATTGAGGTAAAATCAAAAGAATAAAAGGATTAATTAGTTAAATGGAAAGGAGAAGGATTGAAATAAAAATAATAAAAGAATTAGGTTAAGCATCGTCTCTTTAATTATTAATCAAATAATCAAACAATTAAAGGTAAATATATTAATGATGAGGTTAAGATAAGGACCAATAATAATTAGAATTGATTATAAATGTTCAATGGTTCAAGGTCAACTAAATGAATATTTAAGGTTGAGATATTTAATACAAAGGGTAAATAAAAGAAGAATTAAATAAAGAAATTGAAGGTTTAGGGATGATTATAGTATAATTATCTAGGGATTAAATTAGAGAATATTAAATAATAAATTAATTACATGGAAGGAGAAGGATTCAATTGAAATACTTAGTATTTGTATTCTAATCCTTCTCCTTTACATGTAACTAATTTATCCTTTTATTCTTTAATTATATATTTTTATTTTACCTCAATTAATTTTTCCCGTTAATCATTAATAATATTTATTTTCTATTATTTAGCTCAATTAAATCAAATCTTAATGGTTAGTGTCTATCTATTTCTTCCCCAACGTTCACATTAATTTTAGCCCTCCTCTCAACACTCTTTTCAATCCTCATTGCTTCAAGATTCCTTGATGATGTGTGGAGTGTCCATTCAAAACTTTGGATCTTTAAAAAAATCCACACACATTTTATGTCCGAAATCTAATACAAAATTATGATGAACTATGAAAACTTGCACTCTCTCATTGTAATATGCTTATTAATTTAGTATTATATAATTTTTATATAATAATTAATTCATATCAATTGTGTTAACCTTTTCATCTTTAATTCATACTACAAATATCCTCTAATACATCTAGCACATTCACATTTGTATTATAATATAATAAGATATAACAAATATTGACCTTTTCCTATAAATGAATTCATAGTGTTGTTATTTTATTATAGTTATTAATTGATATTATATTATGACTATATTGCATATTTAATATTATTATAATATATTATTATATCATATTATACATTTATTATAATGTTGCCACATTCACATTCATTCATAGTAGTATTATATTATAGTTATTAATTCATATTATATTATATATTCTATATTATTATAGTAAGGTTATATTATGAATTGTTATTTGTTTTTAGAGAAAAAAATGCTAGTGATTTTGTTATGAGGAAAATCAATTACATTTGTATATGCGAGTGTCATTCTTGTAGCAAATAGCTTCAGTATGACCTCTGTGTTTAGGATGAAAATAGAGCCATAAACATAGAAAAAAGAATCTTTTAAAGTCCTACTACTGTCATTTTACTGATTGGGTTGTATGGGACAATGTTTTATAATCAGAGTACAATAAAAAGGATTCTTGGTTAAGTGTTGATAAAATGTCATACAAACATGTGCATTTTGTAAAAACTACTGTAGAAAGACATAGTAAAACTGGATTCTGAACATAAACTAATTAGAAATGTCTTGATAAGTTTTGAATATGTTCTGATGATCCCATCGGGGTTTTTTCTATGACTTTCCACGAGCCTAGGTCCATCATCAATCAAACTTTAGAGAGTTTGTTTGCTTATTCTTTCTGGTTCCTGTAAACATGATTGAATGTAAGGTGAGTGGAAATATTTGTATGTCTTTTTATATCCCGAAAGAGAGGCTAAAGACTATAATTTTGTAGAGTGGACATCCCATTCATGCATCTAATAGTCAACATAGATTCGCCATAAAAAATCATCTACGAGATTCCTTTTTCTTTTTCTAGTTGGAGAGTAGAATTGAGAGCCATTAGTTCACTAAAATTGTTGGTAGTTTTTCCAAGTCCCACCGAGAAGGAAAATTAATGTTCATCATAGAGGAAACTAATTAATTCCCATTCTCCCCCCAAGGATGGGTTATGTTGGGAAACTCCATAAAATAAAGCCCAAGGAATTTCTTTTTGGATGATGGCCTTTGGGGTTATAGTTGTAAGATGGGTTGGAGTGCATTGAGGGAAAATTGTCAAAATCACCAAGCCATTTATTGAACAATGAGAGGGGGAGGAATCAATCCTTTCAAATAGAGAGTGATTCCAGGTGATTCATATTCCCCAAGCTATGATCAAGGGGAGGGCCTTGTTGGGTCTCAGAAATGTTGCATTTTTTATCATCTTTTCCTTTTGCCATTCCTCAGATTCTATCACTTCATTTAACCATTAATTATACCATTTCCATGAATACATATGGTTTCACCTTATTATTCTCCAATTTATTTATTTCAAGAATTTTAAGAGAATTCTTGATTAAATATTAGGAAATTAACATATTTTTTCATATATATCTAAAAGTTGTGTGAGCTTTGAAATGTGTAGGAATATTTCAAAGGATTATTCAAAAATATTTTCGAATACTTTCTTCACCATTTCAATATTTGAAGGAGATAATTATTCAAGCTAATTTCAAGGAGGAATATCATGAGACGATTTGTGAGGATTTGAAGGGATAAGTATTTTGTAATTATAGAAAATTGGTTGAGAGAAAAGTGGATCTGTAATTATGAGTTGCTTATCATTTTTCCAAATCACTCATGTATAAATAAGAGGGCTCTCTCCTCATTTGGGAGGAGGTAGAAAATTAGTAAGTAGGGAAARAAAGTCATATTTTTGTAATCTTTAGTCTTGGTTTTGTAATCTTGGAGAAAGGGGTCTTTAGCTTTGGTTCATAGTCTTTCCTTTGATTAGCCTTCGTGATTTCCATTATMTTGTCATAGTGTACATTTGATCATTGTGTTGTAATAGATTGAAATTGCTTTATTGTTAATGTGAGCTCACACATGTCTTGTCATTTGTTGCTCTTCACATGTTGCTCTTCACATGTTGCTTTTATTTTATTCAATTTCACATTTCCAAGTTGACTTAATTTAATAAATTTAATTCTAGTTGTGTGTTTCAACAATTTAATTCTAGTCGTGTGTTYCAGCTTCAAGCATTAGATTAGGCTAATGTAGCTTCAATCCTACATATACTGTGAATGTGATTCATAAGTCTACGAACTCTTCAGGTTGACAATTAAACAATTGGGAACATATTAAACGACAATAATTTCACCCAACATTTTGGCGTCATTGTCATGGAGGTGCTAAAGGGATTGAGGTCTAGGTAGGTAGGTTGTCTTTTAAATTACACATCTTGTGGGAGGAGAAACAATAAGATGAGAGGTAAGAACCTGCGCGACCACTATACTGAGTTTCTCCAAAGCCTTGATTGTTCTTTTCATGCAAGTGTGTTTTTTTTTCGCAAAGAGTGTTTAATTTTTTGCAAAGTGTGATTTACTTTTTCTGCAAGAGTGTTTGATCTATGCAACTGTGAAGAGTGATTTTATTTACGCAACTAGTTTATTTTTTATTTAAGTTTTACATTCATATTTCAGTTTTGGGTGCTGTAAAAAACCCCCTTTCCTACTAGTTCACATGGTTCCAGTATTAGCAAGATGGTTTAACAATGAGTATAAGTTTGGAACTACTCATTCAAATCTTAGAAAAAGTCGGTATCTCCTCTTCTCAAGAAAATCAGATCTTGACAACAATCAAAGATTCAACTACTCCTCCAGAAGCAAACAAAGAATCAACATCTAAAGAATCTTGTGCATATGATCACTAGTACATATGACCAAATTTGCGACGGTTTTTCGTTGATATTGCCACACTTATCCGTTGCAATTTCCATGAAAGCCGAGTTTTTTTTTTTTTGTCGAAATAATTTCGTCGCTCTATCGACGATCCAGGTGTGCAGGGAAACATTGACGAAATTATCTCTCCACGTGTCACCACCTTCATGTTCGGTTAACCCTTTGCATCGTCACAATTACAACGAAACCGTGTCACAAGTACAATGAACAATCATGGCAATTATGATGAAATTTCATTGCAATTACGACGAAACCGCATCGCAAGTACAACGAACAACCGTGGCAATTATGACAAAATTTCGTCGCAATTGCGACGAAAATTTATGACAAGTCAAAAACTTACAACGCAGATGTTGTATGTGCGACGAAAAACTATGGAAACTTGCAATGAATACCCGTGGCAATAGCGAAAACATTGATTCATCAAGACCAAAGTTACGATGAAGATGTTGTATGTGCGACAAAAACTTGTGGCAACTTGCGACGAAAGTTCATCGCTATTGCCACGGTGGTCAAAATGCAATTTTTTTCCAACGAACTATCATCGATATCGACGATGGCATTAAGTTTTTAAAAAAAAATTACATGAGATATGGTATTACCATAT
>JZKD02S1741132.1:87528-115924 GCA_000966675.3 Picea glauca | reverse complement strand
TTATTTAATTTTTAATTAATCCTAATTACCAACCTAGTTACTAACCTAACTATATTATTAACCATTAATTAATTAATTAATTAACAATTGATTTATTATTAATTAACCAACTAATTATTAACTAATCTAGTTTATTAAACTAACTGCATTAAATTTTATTACTAGCATTATTGACTTAATGTTTTTATCCTAAGTCTCATTATTCATGGATGGGTGACGGGAAAAGTAGTCAATCAATGGGGCCATAGGACAAGTGAGTGAGGGCGCAGTGTGTATGAAGGATACAACAGGGTGATGGGGGATCGAGCAAAAAAAATGGAGGGAGGAAACGGGATCAACCGAGCCATACTTCATCATCACGAGAGAAACACCAAATCAACAGTCAAAGAATCGAGTCGCCTATAATTATAGGACCCCAACATAGGCTCCACTTGGGGATGGAAACTTCTTTCAAGAGGTGTCAAGAACCATAGACTTGTGAATTATGCAGACCAGTGCTTTATCCATTGGGCTAATCCAGAAATCTTATTCTACAACTTGTACCTGTTTTGATCTTGCAACTGAAACCAAATGAAAATAAACACTATTAAAAAGAGATGCTCAGAATGCTGAGCTTATTCATTTTTTCCTACCTACCCTACTACAATCATTGCTCAGCTAGGTAATGGAAAAATGCCAATGGAGCCAATCTAGCAGTTGATTTAGTGGCTCTGTTCTTTCACTGTCTGTGATGAAACTCATAAATAAGTCTATTACTCGTGCTTGAGAGTAATTTCCAACCTACATTCCCTTACATAAGTTTTGATAAACCCGAACAATAGGAAAAACACTGGCAATGGAAAAATATCCTGTATTAAAAAATTTCTCCATATATGTATTTACAGGATCAATATAGTTTTGGCCCATCTTTTGATTTTCAACTTCAAACAACTCAGCATGAAGACTCGATTTTTCACCTATGCATTATGTGTCTTTCAACACTTCCTCATATGATTGTGGATGCTCTGATGGTTTGTTAAATCATGCCTCTATTGAAAAAGACAATGAAGTTGACTGCCTGATCATGTCAATATCATAACAACGTTTTATCCCATATCTGGATGATGAAGGAAGACTTTGACCGCACAGGCCATCTAACCGATCAGCCATGGGATCCTGAAAAGACTGACAAGACTGCTGTAATGATTCAAATGATATTTCCTGACCTTTTATGTATTTATCCTTCAACACTTGTCCAAGAGTCTCCTTCAAAATTTGAAATGAATTAAACCACAATGGTACAGAGTTATTTTGGATTAACTCAGAATTTTCCTCAGGCTTTAATCTTTCATCTGAAATTTGAAAATCGAAGTAGGGAAAGTGCTGTGATTCTGGGTTTAGGAAAACCTCCATATCCTTAATGGCATCATCAATTGATTGATCAAAGGAATTTATGTCTTCACTATTTACAATTGACCTAGATTTTCTTTTCAGAAATTGAAAAGATGAGAAACATAAGGGAAAAGTGTCGTCACTTACTCTGAGATTTTCTATCTCTTCCTCATCGTTGTCATGACTGTTGTGCATGAGAGGATTGTCACATCTGAACTACAAATTATCTCCTTCCTGCCAATGACATGCTGTTGATTTCTCTAAACAAACAACCTCTATTTCAGCTCCATGATCATCCTCATACTAGTTACACTTGGGTAAATCACCCATGGATGAAATGCCATTGAACATGCATATCATGCTAGCTGGTTGTTCCTCTACAAGTTGAGATGGAGCTCCATCTTTGACTGTGTTTTGAATTGAATACATGAACGAATCATTATTCAATCCATGGTACCCAGGATGAGCAGAAAAATGTTTGGGAACTATGACCATGTCTTTCTCTGAAATCAATGGAACATGATGTCTTTNAACACTAGTGTATTGTGTATGTGTATGTTTGTTCATTTGTTCATTTCTTATTTACTCTGGAGTTATTGGATGATAATGCTTCATTGATATAACACTTGGATTATATGGTTAAAAATGATTAAATTTCTCTATTATTGATTCACCTCCCCCTCTTAGTAATCCAACAGTAATAGCTCTATGATCTTGGTAATAGTAGCATCATCCCAATAGTCTCCAACATTTGTTAATTTAGGTGTTTTCTCTATTCCAATATTAACCTTCTTAATTTTAATGGGTTTTCCAATAAAAGTTAGTTCAATCCCTGGTCCTTCTATGTCTCTGTGACCTTCAGTTTTTGCAATGTCATCAACATTAATATTGTAGAAATCCTGTAACTACTAAAGAGGCACAGTCCATTCATCTCCTTCTTGGGTAAAAGGGAGGTTAGGTGACTCCTCAGAGACCTTTTGTCTCATAGTTTGTAAAGCCTAATCTACTGTAGGGTACTGAATCTCAAATAAAAATGTAGCTATAAAGTTTTGAGTCATTCCATACCAGTCTGTAGTGATGAGGCGTAGTTCTTCTTGAAGATACCAGTTGATAGGTGTAGTAGCCAAGGTGTTAATGAACTTATGCACCCACTTTTCTTTATGAATGTTGCTCCAGGCCTTCTCACAACTTCGCATGTGGTCCTTAAGACAAATCTGACCTGTATATCGAACTTCACATCCTTCAGCTTGTTCTGCAAAGTGCAGTTTCAGTAAGGTGTGACACTGTGTCCACTTTGTGATATTACTCTTGTGTGCTCCCCACCATCTAGCTGGTGTAGCTTTCAAGGCTTCATCCAGTGCCAACATCCTATGTTGTATTGGTACAATTCTCTCAAATTCAACTAGAAATGTCTCTAAATGATTCAAACCATCAAATGTTGGAAGATTGCTTACTTTTGTTCCAATCCAACGAACTATTCTGGTCAATATGGCACATCGTTGTGTGGAGACTTCGTACATTTTGTTTTGTCAATTTTCTAATTCCTCTTTTGAATCTGATGAGCATGCACTTTCACTTCGCCAACAGAGATTTCCATCTACTGTAGGATTAATGTAATCATGTTGTCTTGTTGTCATCTTATAGATGTTCTCTAGCTCATATGAATGATATTCTTCCCTGCTAGGTTTTGTGTATCTGTGACCTTTATTTGGGTACAGAGGTGTAATGAATTTAAGGCCATTACCCTCAAAGGTCATTCTTCTCTTCTTTAGGTTGACAATAGTCGAATTGTTGAAAGCCCAATAAATTCCTAACAACACAAGATAGGGACAACTATCATCAACTATTTCAATCACTTTGAAATATGCAAATTCCCTTATCCCATCAACGTCTATAGGGACATGCTCCAATCTTCTAAAGGGGTTCATCGCCTGTTGATTAGCCATTCTGAGCCTGATAGGAGAATAAATCAATCTAGGTTTTCCCATCCATTCCCAAGTCTTCTTCGTCATAAAATTCACTTCTAATACTAAGTCGAGGACCACATAGTCCACATCATAGTCTCCAATATGAGCACTAAGGTGTAATTCCTTGTTTGTTCTCCTTTTCCTTGATACTTGATTCACAACTCTACTCAACATAGGGTCTATTCTCCAAATTTCATACTGTCTCACTAGGTGTTGTAATTATTGTATATCCTTTTCATATTTAATCAAATTTATATAGGTATATAAGAAGTCTTAATGATGTAGACGCACCCTCTGCCTTGGCAGAGTCTCTGCGCAACCTCCCAGTCTTAAGGATCGTTCACTCTATTTCATGAGCCAAATCGGCTCTTTCGATTCCCTGCTGGAATCACGATTTATCAATCCATAGGTCCTTCGGGAACTCCCCTGTGCAAACAACACTTAGGCGCGAGCTCCTATCTCCCCAAACGACCACAACACTATGACCAAGGGCCTAACCCAAAGTCACTTGTCATAACTCGCGATCTCGCGAGTTCGCGAGTTGAAGCTCCCGACTCTTCCCTTCTAATTCCGTGAGATCCGAAATCATGAAACAGTTATAGCTCTTTTTCTATTAGTGGCTTCCTCGCGCGACCGCTGGCTAGGCTATGCGCTAGCACTTCTCGCCTCTCACGCCTTCGCGAGTTCAAAGGTCCAACCTTGGCACCTTTCTTTCCTGAACCCCCGAGAGGCGATGTTGACTTTTCTCGTCTCACTCTCGCTACTCGTGACTTCGCGAGTTGAAGGCTCGAACCTTTGTTCCCTTATCTCCCTAGTCCCTGAGACACGAGAGGTCAACTAGGTGTTGACTACTCCAAATGTGAGACATGTGTCCACATGTCTATCGCACGAGCCCTACCTTGAAGTTCTACCACGTTTCCACACTCATGCCTTGGCTCTCGACACTTCACAACTTTTGCTATCAAGAGTAACTCCTCTCAACCTTTGAACCTCTGAATGCACAAAACACGATGGGGTTTCTGATCCAATAGTCCTCCCTTGACCCGGATCCAACGACTATCCTCGCTGCTAGCAATTTCACCTCTCACGACTTAGAGCGCCCAACGCTTGGGCTCTTACCCTGTGAACTTCTGAGTTCATGAGATCCCTAGATCTCTGCCACCTATCCTCCACAGATGGACGGTCCCGATCTATTCACGACTTTGCAACTCGTGAAGTCGAAAGACTTCCTTCTCTAGCGTCCGGTGTCCGAATCCCCAATACGGGTGATCCCGCGACACGCATCCTCCCTCAGATGGACGGATACGATCCAATCTCCCCTTTTCATGATTTTTGAGGCTGAGTGCCCGGACTCTCGTCCTCCAGACCCCTGAACTCCCAAACGTTGATGTCATGATACAACCTCTTCAGGACTTCGCCTTTCGCTGCTCTTCGTGTGAGGTTTAAACCTCATGCATCTTCTATCAGATCTAACAACTGACGGTTTTTCTCTCGAGATATAACCTCTTCAGATCATTTCTCTTGTACGCTCTTCCTGTACTTCCTCTTGGACATGAAAACCTTCAACAGTCCAGATATTTTCGCCTTAATCCGATGACAGTTGTTGATCCTCCCGAGCTTCGATGCTTTCTTCCTGTACTTGAAAGAATTTCAAGTGTCCAAAGGCCTTGACCTTTGTCTTCTTTCCTCTGCGAGCTCTTATACTTGAGTCCTCACCTGCGCGAATAAGAACGTTGTTCCTCCCGAGCTTATCCTTCAAATACTCAAGGGATTCTATGACTTCTACGCCTCTGCAAAGTCTTTGTGCACATAAGGTGTTATCCGTCCTGAGCTTTCCTGTAGCTTCAACCTCCAAGGAAACTCATCCTTTTTCCTTTCTCCCTCAGATGGAGAATTTATATGCCCTCTTGGCTAACCCCTGCTCAAACAACCTCTTGTTGAGTGTTTCAGGGTGTTCAACAACCCTGCGAAGATCCTTCAGTGGACTCTTCTTCTGTTTTCCCAAACTCAAAAAGTTCTTTTCTTCTCTGTGCCTATCTGCACACTGGCTTAATGCCCTCTTGGTAGAGTATCAAGAACCCTCAATGATTCTTGCTTCTATTTAAACTCACAACCGAGTTCTTCTTCTATGCACTCCTTGCACACTAGCTCAATGCCCACCTAGCAAAGCTTTCAAGAATCCTCGGATGATTCTGAATTCTTAAGAGTTCACAGTAGAGTTCCTCTTCTGTGCACTCTTTGCACCTACTAAATGCCCTCCTGGCAGAGCTCTCAGAATCCTTAGTGATTTTGACTTCAGTTGAACTCACAACAGAGTTCTTCCTTTATGCACTCCTTGCACCTGCTCGATGCTCACCTGACAGAGCTTTACAAAAATCCTCAGATATTCTGTCTGCAACTGTGTTCCTCCTACACAGCCTTTCCTCCTGATGAATTCAACAACCTCATAGGTCTTCCTCTGAATTGTTGATTTCAGCTTCTGTGCCCACCTGGCATGTCTTTGTCTGAATCCACAGAGTTCAGAAATGCATCTATGCACTGATATTCAAAGACACAGTACTCTGTCATGCCCTCCTAGCATGAAACCACAAAGAACCTTTCAAGCCTGAAAATCAAACAACTCCCTGCAAATGCCTAGCATACATCTACAGCATAACATGAACACTCAAAGACATTCATTCAACACAGGAAATATGCAGGAAAAACTGCTCTGGTTTATATTAATCAAAATGTCTCTTTACAAAGGTGTTCTGAGCATGGACTATAACAAAGTCTCGGCTCCTTCTCTTCTTCTCTCTACTCACAGACTCTCTCCCCCTTGAGATACAATTACAATGAAAGATATTTTACACGAGGGGGCTCTTTGAGTGCTTCCCTCCAACCTCACCTACCGTATTCAATTACATTGAATGGGATGTCTAGTCCGTAAATCGGATCTAGATCTTAGCCCTACAAACATTAAAGGCCTATCTACTCTAATGACTGTGCAAAGGCACGACTTCATGGCTCAACAGCCTAAACATTAAATTACATTCAAATTCAAAATGGATGAGGAGGGTTGCGCCTCTCATTGCCTTGAATGCACGCGCTGACATGGCTGGCTGGCTGGCTGGCTGACGTGGAGATATGCTCTTGCATCATACTCCTTAGCTGCAAAATTCATGATATCCTGCTCATGAGCTTCCACCCTCATCCATGGAAATCCTCCTGGATCCCAAACAACTGTTTGGAGTCTTCTTGCTCCACTTCTCTGCTGCTACTGCTGCTTCTGTGCTGCTGATGCTGCTTCTTCTTCTTCTCTGCTCAGCTTCTCCTTGCTGGCAGTCTCTTTTGACCTAATCATCAACTCCTTGATCTTCTCGATCACTTCGTCTAGCTGCTCCAGTGGCTGGCTCTGTTCATGCATTCTCCTCAACTGCAAAAATTTTCTGCAATTGGGCAGATCATCATGATCTCCCATGCCATCCTCATCTTCTTCTTCTTCTGTGGCCTTAACTTTCCACCCTGCTACAGAGTTCATCTCTGCAGTCTTCTCTTGACTGACCTATTGTTCAGTCACCTTCTCTGATAGCTCAACTTCTGCCAGTTCTCCTGCTAGCTCTGGATTGTTCAACCAATCCTCCAGCATCTCCAGCTCCATCTCCCATGGAGTGATCAATCTGCCTGCCTACTCTTTGGCTTCTTCTGCTTCCATCTTTAGTGTTGTAGCTTCCTCAACTTCTTGGCTAAAAGCATTGAGACACTCCTCAGAATGCTCATCTTCTCCTTCTTGGGCAACCTCCAAAGTCTTCTCCAATGCTTCTTTGACAGTTTTTGCTGGTTGTCCTACTTCTGCTGTTGCTGCATCTGCAACACAGATTTCTGCCTCCTTTAGGATAGGTGGTAGGAATATCCCAATTCCCCCAATCATTAGAAGGCTCCTCTGATCCTCCTCTTCTGTCAGCTGCATCTGTTAATCCAAACTCACCTCTGAGTTTATGAGACTCTCAGGTAATCTCATCTACTCATCCCTACCCACCTGGCAATATGGGATTTGTTCATTGCCCTCCTCGTAGACTATGAGATCATCTTATCCCATCTCTGTTCCCTTGCCCACCTGGAAAATTGGAAACTCTCGGTTGCCCTCCTGGAAGTCTATGAGATCCCGTAGAAATCTCAATCCATTGCCCACATAGCAATGTGAAATTCCCTGGTTGTCCTCATGATAGTCTGTGAAATCCTCAGTTGATCTCAACTCTTTTCCCACCTGGCAATTGGGAATTTCCTCTCTGCCCTCCTNAACACTAGTGTATTGTGTATGTGTATGTTTGTTCATTTGTTCATTTCTTATTTACTCTGGAGTTATTGGATGATAATGCTTCATTGATATAACACTTGGATTATATGGTTAAAAATGATTAAATTTCTCTATTATTGATTCACCTCCCCCTCTTAGTAATCCAACAGTAATAGCTCTATGATCTTGGTAATAGTAGCATCATCCCAATAGTCTCCAACATTTGTTAATTTAGGTGTTTTCTCTATTCCAATATTAACCTTCTTAATTTTAATGGGTTTTCCAATAAAAGTTAGTTCAATCCCTGGTCCTTCTATGTCTCTGTGACCTTCAGTTTTTGCAATGTCATCAACATTAATATTGTAGAAATCCTGTAACTACTAAAGAGGCACAGTCCATTCATCTCCTTCTTGGGTAAAAGGGAGGTTAGGTGACTCCTCAGAGACCTTTTGTCTCATAGTTTGTAAAGCCTAATCTACTGTAGGGTACTGAATCTCAAATAAAAATGTAGCTATAAAGTTTTGAGTCATTCCATACCAGTCTGTAGTGATGAGGCGTAGTTCTTCTTGAAGATACCAGTTGATAGGTGTAGTAGCCAAGGTGTTAATGAACTTATGCACCCACTTTTCTTTATGAATGTTGCTCCAGGCCTTCTCACAACTTCGCATGTGGTCCTTAAGACAAATCTGACCTGTATATCGAACTTCACATCCTTCAGCTTGTTCTGCAAAGTGCAGTTTCAGTAAGGTGTGACACTGTGTCCACTTTGTGATATTACTCTTGTGTGCTCCCCACCATCTAGCTGGTGTAGCTTTCAAGGCTTCATCCAGTGCCAACATCCTATGTTGTATTGGTACAATTCTCTCAAATTCAACTAGAAATGTCTCTAAATGATTCAAACCATCAAATGTTGGAAGATTGCTTACTTTTGTTCCAATCCAACGAACTATTCTGGTCAATATGGCACATCGTTGTGTGGAGACTTCGTACATTTTGTTTTGTCAATTTTCTAATTCCTCTTTTGAATCTGATGAGCATGCACTTTCACTTCGCCAACAGAGATTTCCATCTACTGTAGGATTAATGTAATCATGTTGTCTTGTTGTCATCTTATAGATGTTCTCTAGCTCATATGAATGATATTCTTCCCTGCTAGGTTTTGTGTATCTGTGACCTTTATTTGGGTACAGAGGTGTAATGAATTTAAGGCCATTACCCTCAAAGGTCATTCTTCTCTTCTTTAGGTTGACAATAGTCGAATTGTTGAAAGCCCAATAAATTCCTAACAACACAAGATAGGGACAACTATCATCAACTATTTCAATCACTTTGAAATATGCAAATTCCCTTATCCCATCAACGTCTATAGGGACATGCTCCAATCTTCTAAAGGGGTTCATCGCCTGTTGATTAGCCATTCTGAGCCTGATAGGAGAATAAATCAATCTAGGTTTTCCCATCCATTCCCAAGTCTTCTTCGTCATAAAATTCACTTCTAATACTAAGTCGAGGACCACATAGTCCACATCATAGTCTCCAATATGAGCACTAAGGTGTAATTCCTTGTTTGTTCTCCTTTTCCTTGATACTTGATTCACAACTCTACTCAACATAGGGTCTATTCTCCAAATTTCATACTGTCTCACTAGGTGTTGTAATTATTGTATATCCTTTTCATATTTAATCAAATTTATATAGGTATATAAGAAGTCTTAATGATGTAGACGCACCCTCTGCCTTGGCAGAGTCTCTGCGCAACCTCCCAGTCTTAAGGATCGTTCACTCTATTTCATGAGCCAAATCGGCTCTTTCGATTCCCTGCTGGAATCACGATTTATCAATCCATAGGTCCTTCGGGAACTCCCCTGTGCAAACAACACTTAGGCGCGAGCTCCTATCTCCCCAAATGACCACAACACTATGACCAAGGGCCTAACCCAAAGTCACTTGTCATAACTCGCGATCTCGCAAGTTCACGAGTTGAAGCTCCCGACTCTTCCCTTCTAATTCCGTGAGATCCGAAATCACGAAACAGTTATAGCTCTTTTTCTGTTAGTGCCTTCCTCGCGTGACCGCTGGCTAGGCTATGCGCTAGCACTTCTCGCCTCTCACGCCTTCGCTAGTTCAAAGGTCCAACCTTGGCACCTTTCTTTCTTGAACCCCCGAGAGGCGATGTTGACTTTTCTCGTCTCACTCTCGCTACTCGTGACTTCGCAAGTTGAAGGCTCGAACCTTTGTTCCCTTATCTCCCTAGTCCCTGAGACGCGAGAGGTCAACTAGGTGTTGACTACTCCAAATGTGAGACATGTGTCCACATGTCTATCGCACGAGCCCTACCTTGAAGTTCTACCACATTTCCACACTCATGCCTTGGCTCTCGACACTTCACAACTTTTGCAATCAAGAGTAACTCCTCTCAAACTTTGAACCTCTGAATGCACAAAACACGATGGGGTTTCTGATCCAACAGTCCTCCCTTGACCCGGATCCAACGACTATCCTCGCTGCTAGAAATTTCACCTCTCGCGACTTAGAGCGCCCAACGCTTGGGCTCTTACCCTGTGAACTTCTGAGTTCATGAGATCCCTATATCTCTGCCGCCTATCCTCCACAGATGGACGGTCCCGATCTATTCACGACTTCGCAACTCGTGAAGTCGAAAGACTTCCTTCTCTAGCGTCCGGTGTCCGAATCCCCAATACGGGTGATCCCGTGACACGCATCCTCCCTCAGATGGACGGATACGATCCAATCTCCCCTTTTCATGATTTTTGAGGTTGAGTGCCCGGACTCTCATCCTCCAGACCCCTGAACTCCCAAACGTTGATGTCATGATACAACCTCTTCGGGACTTCGCCTTTTGCTGCTCTTCGTGTGAGGTTTAAACCTCATGCATCTTCTATCAGATCTAACAACTGACGGTTGTTCTCTCGAGATCTAACCTCTTCAGATCATTTCTCTTGTACGCTCTTCCTGTACTGCCTCCTGGACATGAAAACCTTCAACAGTCCAGATATTCTCGCCTTAATCCGATGACAGTTGTTGATCCTCCCGAGCTTCGATGCTTTCTTCCTGTACTTGGAAGAATTTCAAGTGTCCAAAGGCCTTGACCTTTGTCTTCTTTCCTCTGCGAGATCTTATACTTGAGTCCTCACCTGCGCGAATAAGAACGTTGTTCCTCCCGAGCTTATCCTTCAAATACTCAAGGGATTCTATGACTTCTACGCCTCTACAAAGTCTTTGTGCACATAAGGCGTTATCCGTCCTGAGCTTTCCTGTAGCTTCGACCTCCAAGGAAACTCATCCTTTTTCCTTTCTCCCTCAGATGGAGAATTTATATGCCCTCTTGGCTAACCCCTGCTCAAACAACCTCTTGTTGAGTGTTTCAGGGTGTTCAACAACCCTGCGAAGATCCTTCAGTGGACTCTTCTTCTGTTTTCCCAAACTCAAAAAGTTCTTTTCTTCTCTGTGCCTATCTGCACACTGGCTTAATGCCCTCTTGGTAGAGTATCAAGAACCCTCAATGATTCTTGCTTCTATTTAAACTCACAACCGAGTTCTTCTTCTATGCACTCCTTGCACACTAGCTCAATGCCCACCTAGCAAAGCTTTCAAGAATCCTCGGATGATTCTGAATTCTTAAGAGTTCACAGTAGAGTTCCTCTTCTGTGCACTCTTTGCACCTACTAAATGCCCTCCTGGCAGAGCTCTCAGAATCCTTAGTGATTTTGACTTCAGTTGAACTCACAACAGAGTTCTTCCTTTATGCACTCCTTGCACCTGCTCGATGCTCACCTGACAGAGCTTTACAAAAATCCTCAGATATTCTGTCTGCAACTGTGTTCCTCCTACACAGCCTTTCCTCCTGATGAATTCAACAACCTCATAGGTCTTCCTCTGAATTGTTGATTTCAGCTTCTGTGCCCACCTGGCATGTCTTTGTCTGAATCCACAGAGTTCAGAAATGCATCTATGCACTGATATTCAAAGACACAGTACTCTGTCATGCCCTCCTAGCATGAAACCACAAAGAACCTTTCAAGCCTGAAAATCAAACAACTCCCTGCAAATGCCTAGCATACATCTACAGCATAACATGAACACTCAAAGACATTCATTCAACACAGGAAATATGCAGGAAAAACTGCTCTGGTTTATATTAATCAAAATGTCTCTTTACAAAGGTGTTCTGAGCATGGACTATAACAAAGTCTCGGCTCCTTCTCTTCTTCTCTCTACTCACAGACTCTCTCCCCCTTGAGATACAATTACAATGAAAGATATTTTACACGAGGGGGCTCTTTGAGTGCTTCCCTCCAACCTCACCTACCGTATTCAATTACATTGAATGGGATGTCTAGTCCGTAAATCGGATCTAGATCTTAGCCCTACAAACATTAAAGGCCTATCTACTCTAATGACTGTGCAAAGGCACGACTTCATGGCTCAACAGCCTAAACATTAAATTACATTCAAATTCAAAATGGATGAGGAGGGTTGCGCCTCTCATTGCCTTGAATGCACGCGCTGACATGGCTGGCTGGCTGGCTGGCTGACGTGGAGATATGCTCTTGCATCATACTCCTTAGCTGCAAAATTCATGATATCCTGCTCATGAGCTTCCACCCTCATCCATGGAAATCCTCCTGGATCCCAAACAACTGTTTGGAGTCTTCTTGCTCCACTTCTCTGCTGCTACTGCTGCTTCTGTGCTGCTGATGCTGCTTCTTCTTCTTCTCTGCTCAGCTTCTCCTTGCTGGCAGTCTCTTTTGACCTAATCATCAACTCCTTGATCTTCTCGATCACTTCGTCTAGCTGCTCCAGTGGCTGGCTCTGTTCATGCATTCTCCTCAACTGCAAAAATTTTCTGCAATTGGGCAGATCATCATGATCTCCCATGCCATCCTCATCTTCTTCTTCTTCTGTGGCCTTAACTTTCCACCCTGCTACAGAGTTCATCTCTGCAGTCTTCTCTTGACTGACCTATTGTTCAGTCACCTTCTCTGATAGCTCAACTTCTGCCAGTTCTCCTGCTAGCTCTGGATTGTTCAACCAATCCTCCAGCATCTCCAGCTCCATCTCCCATGGAGTGATCAATCTGCCTGCCTACTCTTTGGCTTCTTCTGCTTCCATCTTTAGTGTTGTAGCTTCCTCAACTTCTTGGCTAAAAGCATTGAGACACTCCTCAGAATGCTCATCTTCTCCTTCTTGGGCAACCTCCAAAGTCTTCTCCAATGCTTCTTTGACAGTTTTTGCTGGTTGTCCTACTTCTGCTGTTGCTGCATCTGCAACACAGATTTCTGCCTCCTTTAGGATAGGTGGTAGGAATATCCCAATTCCCCCAATCATTAGAAGGCTCCTCTGATCCTCCTCTTCTGTCAGCTGCATCTGTTAATCCAAACTCACCTCTGAGTTTATGAGACTCTCAGGTAATCTCATCTACTCATCCCTACCCACCTGGCAATATGGGATTTGTTCATTGCCCTCCTCGTAGACTATGAGATCATCTTATCCCATCTCTGTTCCCTTGCCCACCTGGAAAATTGGAAACTCTCGGTTGCCCTCCTGGAAGTCTATGAGATCCCGTAGAAATCTCAATCCATTGCCCACATAGCAATGTGAAATTCCCTGGTTGTCCTCATGATAGTCTGTGAAATCCTCAGTTGATCTCAACTCTTTTCCCACCTGGCAATTGGGAATTTCCTCTCTGCCCTCCTAGTAGTGCTTGAGATCTTCAGCTGATCCCAATTCATCCTCAGCCTTACTGAGATTTCTCCCAGTCTCTGGTTCACATATCTAAACCCCTTCTTCTAGTCTATTGAGGTTTCTAGCATGCCTCAACCACCTTTTCAATAGCCTACGCTGTCTTCTAGCCATCAACTCCTTGAATAGCCATTTTTCTTTTGTCCTCATGGGCCATTCATACACCCATATTGACCTTGCATTCTGTTGCATCTCTAATGCAAGTTCATCCATCCTCACGTTCATCTCAGCGAGTTCTTCATCCCATTCAGCTTCGCTCATCAGCTCTGGGTATTTCCTTCCAACACTCGTATGGCGTTTAGTATCCATCTTGCTGTCCCTGTCTTCTCTCCTGGAAAATACACTGCCACTCTACAACAGACATCTACAGAGTCCTCCTGACTGTTTGTGGACTATTGAGTACCTGCAAACAATCCTTACAAAGTCTCTAGCACTCTGTCTTCCTTTTCCTTCTCCCTCTACTTGAAATATACAAACAGAGTTCCCACTCTGATACCAAAACTAATGCAGACACACCCTCTGCCTCATCAGAGTCTCTGCATGACCTCCTAGTCTTAAGGATCGTTCACTCTATTTCATGAGACGAATCGACTCTTTCGATTCCTTGCTGGAATCATGATTTATCGATCCACAGGTCCTTTGGGAACTCCCCTGTGCAAACAACACTTAAGCATGAGCTCCTATCTCCCCAAATGACCACAACGCTATGACCAAGGGCCTAACCCAAAGTCACTTGTCGTAACTCACGATCTCGCGAGTTCGTGAGTCGAAGCTCCTGACTCTTCCCTTNACCTCCAAGGAAACTCATCCTTTTTCCTTTCTCCCTCAGATGGAGAATTTATATGCCCTCTTGGCTAACCCCTGCTCAAACAACCTCTTGTTGAGTGTTTCAGGGTGTTCAACAACCCTGCGAAGATCCTTCAGTGGACTCTTCTTCTGTTTTCCCAAACTCAAAAAGTTCTTTTCTTCTCTGTGCCTATCTGCACACTGGCTTAATGCCCTCTTGGTAGAGTATCAAGAACCCTCAATGATTCTTGCTTCTATTTAAACTCACAACCGAGTTCTTCTTCTATGCACTCCTTGCACACTAGCTCAATGCCCACCTAGCAAAGCTTTCAAGAATCCTCGGATGATTCTGAATTCTTAAGAGTTCACAGTAGAGTTCCTCTTCTGTGCACTCTTTGCACCTACTAAATGCCCTCCTGGCAGAGCTCTCAGAATCCTTAGTGATTTTGACTTCAGTTGAACTCACAACAGAGTTCTTCCTTTATGCACTCCTTGCACCTGCTCGATGCTCACCTGACAGAGCTTTACAAAAATCCTCAGATATTCTGTCTGCAACTGTGTTCCTCCTACACAGCCTTTCCTCCTGATGAATTCAACAACCTCATAGGTCTTCCTCTGAATTGTTGATTTCAGCTTCTGTGCCCACCTGGCATGTCTTTGTCTGAATCCACAGAGTTCAGAAATGCATCTATGCACTGATATTCAAAGACACAGTACTCTGTCATGCCCTCCTAGCATGAAACCACAAAGAACCTTTCAAGCCTGAAAATCAAACAACTCCCTGCAAATGCCTAGCATACATCTACAGCATAACATGAACACTCAAAGACATTCATTCAACACAGGAAATATGCAGGAAAAACTGCTCTGGTTTATATTAATCAAAATGTCTCTTTACAAAGGTGTTCTGAGCATGGACTATAACAAAGTCTCGGCTCCTTCTCTTCTTCTCTCTACTCACAGACTCTCTCCCCCTTGAGATACAATTACAATGAAAGATATTTTACACGAGGGGGCTCTTTGAGTGCTTCCCTCCAACCTCACCTACCGTATTCAATTACATTGAATGGGATGTCTAGTCCGTAAATCGGATCTAGATCTTAGCCCTACAAACATTAAAGGCCTATCTACTCTAATGACTGTGCAAAGGCACGACTTCATGGCTCAACAGCCTAAACATTAAATTACATTCAAATTCAAAATGGATGAGGAGGGTTGCGCCTCTCATTGCCTTGAATGCACGCGCTGACATGGCTGGCTGGCTGGCTGGCTGACGTGGAGATATGCTCTTGCATCATACTCCTTAGCTGCAAAATTCATGATATCCTGCTCATGAGCTTCCACCCTCATCCATGGAAATCCTCCTGGATCCCAAACAACTGTTTGGAGTCTTCTTGCTCCACTTCTCTGCTGCTACTGCTGCTTCTGTGCTGCTGATGCTGCTTCTTCTTCTTCTCTGCTCAGCTTCTCCTTGCTGGCAGTCTCTTTTGACCTAATCATCAACTCCTTGATCTTCTCGATCACTTCGTCTAGCTGCTCCAGTGGCTGGCTCTGTTCATGCATTCTCCTCAACTGCAAAAATTTTCTGCAATTGGGCAGATCATCATGATCTCCCATGCCATCCTCATCTTCTTCTTCTTCTGTGGCCTTAACTTTCCACCCTGCTACAGAGTTCATCTCTGCAGTCTTCTCTTGACTGACCTATTGTTCAGTCACCTTCTCTGATAGCTCAACTTCTGCCAGTTCTCCTGCTAGCTCTGGATTGTTCAACCAATCCTCCAGCATCTCCAGCTCCATCTCCCATGGAGTGATCAATCTGCCTGCCTACTCTTTGGCTTCTTCTGCTTCCATCTTTAGTGTTGTAGCTTCCTCAACTTCTTGGCTAAAAGCATTGAGACACTCCTCAGAATGCTCATCTTCTCCTTCTTGGGCAACCTCCAAAGTCTTCTCCAATGCTTCTTTGACAGTTTTTGCTGGTTGTCCTACTTCTGCTGTTGCTGCATCTGCAACACAGATTTCTGCCTCCTTTAGGATAGGTGGTAGGAATATCCCAATTCCCCCAATCATTAGAAGGCTCCTCTGATCCTCCTCTTCTGTCAGCTGCATCTGTTAATCCAAACTCACCTCTGAGTTTATGAGACTCTCAGGTAATCTCATCTACTCATCCCTACCCACCTGGCAATATGGGATTTGTTCATTGCCCTCCTCGTAGACTATGAGATCATCTTATCCCATCTCTGTTCCCTTGCCCACCTGGAAAATTGGAAACTCTCGGTTGCCCTCCTGGAAGTCTATGAGATCCCGTAGAAATCTCAATCCATTGCCCACATAGCAATGTGAAATTCCCTGGTTGTCCTCATGATAGTCTGTGAAATCCTCAGTTGATCTCAACTCTTTTCCCACCTGGCAATTGGGAATTTCCTCTCTGCCCTCCTGGTAGTGCTTGAGATCTTCAGCTGATCCCAATTCATCCTCAGCCTTACTGAGATTTCTCCCAGTCTCTGGTTCACATATCTAAACCCCTTCTTCTAGTCTGTTGAGGTTTCTAGCATGCCTCAACCACCTTTTCAATAGCCTACGCTGTCTTCTAGCCATCAACTCCTTGACTAGCCATTTTTCTTTTGTCCTCATGGGCCATTCATACACCCATATTGACCTTGCATTTTGTTGCATCTCTAATGCAAGTTCATCCATCCTCACGTTCATCTCAGCGAGTTCTTCATCCCATTCAGCTTCGCTCATCAGCTCTGGGTCTTTCCTTTCAGCACTCGTATGGCGTTTAGTATCCATCTTGCTGTCCCTGTCTTCTCTCCTGGAAAATCCACTGCCACTCTACAACAGTCATCTATAGAGTCCTCCTGACTGTTTGTGGACTGTTGAGTACCTGCAAACAATCCTTACAAAGTCTCTAGCACTCCGTCTTCCTTTTCCTTCTCCCTCTACTTGAAATATACAAACAGACTTCCCACTCTGATACCAAAACTAACGCAGACACACCCTCTGCCTCATTAGAGTCTCTGCATGACCTCTATTTCATGAGACGAATCGACTCTTTCGATTCCTTGCTAGAATCATGATTTATCGATCCACAGGTCCGTTGGGAACTCCCCTGTGCAAACAACACTTAAGCGGGAGCTCCTATCTCCCCAAATGACCACAACGCTATGACCAAGGGCCTAACCCAAAGTCACTTGTCGTAACTCACGATCTCGCGAGTTCGTGAGTCGAAGCTCCTGACTCTTCCCTTCCAATTTCATGAGATCTGAAATCACGAAACGATTATAGCTCTTTTTCTGTCAGTGCCTTCCTTGCGCGACCATTGGCTAGGCTAAGCACTAGCACTTCTCGCCTCTCGCGCCTTCACAAGTTCAAAGGTCCAATCTTGGAACCTTTCTTTCCCAAACCCCCGAGAGCTGATGTTGACTTTTGTCCTCTCGCTCTCGCTACTCGTGACTTCATGAGTCGAAGGCTCGAACCTTCGCTACCTTATCTCCCGAGTCCCCGAGACGCGAGAGGTCAACTAGGTGTTGAATCCTTCAAATGTGAGACGTGTGTCCACCTGTCTATCGCATGGGCCCTACCTTGAAGTTCTACCACGCATCCACACTCATGCCTCAGCTCTCAGCACTTCGCGACTTTTGCAATCGAGAGTAACTCCTCTCAACCTCCAAACCTCTGAATGCACGAAACGTGATGGGGTTTCTAATCCAACGATCCTCCCTTGACCCTTGACTTAGAGAACCCAACTCTTGGGCTCTTACCCTACAAACTTCCAAGTTCGTGAGATCCCTAGATCTTTGCCACCTGTCCTCCACAGATGGACGGTCCCTATCTATTCACGACTTCGCAACTCGTGAAGTCGAAAGACTTCCTTCTCTGGTGTTTGGTGTCCCAATCCATGATATAGGTGATCCCTCAACACGCATCCTCCCTCAGATGGACGGCTACGATCCAATCTCGTTGTTGTTGGGAAAAATACCCTACGGACTAGCAAACTAGGGTTAGACTTGCATGCAGATTTTGACCGTAAAGAAATTACTTTTTAACCTACCACCCAAAACTTAAACCCCTCCTTCACAATACATGCATGGAAAGAAAATACTAACCTTTTTACTGATGTTTGGTGTAGATCCTCCATTGCGCTTTGCCCGCTTACTTGCGCTGCTCCTTCCAAAGATAATCCTGCAATCAAGACAAAAAACTATGCATGCATGCTACTTTTCTACTTGAGGGTTAGAAATTAAGCATAAATTAAACAAATCATAGATAAATCATGCATTGGGATGGGAAAAGTATTCTTTTATTATTTTCAAAATGAATCAACTTACAATCAAAGTCGAGACCAGCCACCGCTCCTTGATCCTGATCCTGGGCTCCTCCTCTTCTTTTGTCCTCCAACTGCTTTGCGTTAATTCTCCTTAGGCTCGAGGAAAGGCTAAAGGGTTGGGACAATGGATTCGGCAAATGGGCAGAGTTTCTTCGCTATATTCTTCCTCCTCCAAATGGTACCCCTAACCCTTCTTTTATAGGCTAGAAGGAGCTAGGGTTTTGGACGAACTCTCGACCATGCATGGCTGGGAGTTTCAGTTAACTGACCCATAGCTTTTTGTCCCGTCGGCAACTTTCCTATTTTTTTGTGATTCTGAAGGTACACGCAGGCTGTAGTGGGCCTGCTAGCGTGTACTTTTAGATACACGCGGGCTGTAGTGGGCCAGCTAGCGTGTACTTTTAAAAATGGAGTTTTTAGAAGAGGTGTTCAGTAGTTTTTTGGAAAAGAAGGGATATGAGTTGGCCTAATTCTAGGTAAGCATGTGTGGTGCAATTTAGAGTTATAACACTCACCTTTTCACGATTTCTGAGGTCGAGTGCTCAGACTCTCATCCTCCAAACCCCCAAACTCTGGAACGCCGATGTCCCGATACAACCTCTTCGGGACTTCACCTTTCGTTGCTCTTTGCGTGAGGTTTAAAACTCGTGCATCTTCTGTTATATATAACGACTGACGGTTGTTCGTTCAAGATATGATGGCTTCAGATCATTTCTCCTATACTCTCTTCCTGTACTTCCTTCTGGACGTGAAAACCTTCAATGGTCAAGATCTTCTCGGATTAATCCGATGGTAGCTATTGCTCCTCCTGAGCTTCAACGCTTTCTTCCTACACTTGGAAGAATTTCAAGTGTCCAAAGGCCTCAAACTTTGTCTTCTTTCCTCTGTGATCTCTTCTACTTGAGTCCTCACCTGCGCGTATAAGAATGTTGTTCCTCTTGAGCTTATCCTTCGAACCCTCAAGGGATTCTATGAATTCTGCACCTCTGCAGAGTCTTTGCGCACACAAGGCATTATCCGTCCTGAGCTTTCCTGTAGCTTTGACCTCCAAGGAAACTCATCCTTTTTCCTTTATCCCTCAGATGGAGAATTTATATGCCCTCCTAGCTATCCCCTGCTCAAGCAACCTCTTGTTGAGTGTTTCAGGGTGTTCAACAACCCTGTGAAGATTCTTCAATGGAATCTTCTTCTGTTTTCCCAAACTCAAAGAGTTATTTTCTTCTTTGTGCCTATATGCACACTGGCTCAATGCCCTCCTGGTAGAGTATCAAGAACCCTCAATAATTCTTGCTTCTATCTGAACTCACAGCAGAGTTCTTCTTCTGGGCACTCCTTGCACACTGGCTCAATGCCCACGTGGCAGAGCTGTCAAGAATCCTTGGATGATTCTGACTTCTTAAGAATTCAGAATAGAGTTCTTCTTCTATGCACTCTTTGCACCTTCTCAATTCCCTCCTGGCAGAGCTCTCAGAATCCTTAGTGATTCTGACTTCAGTTGAACTCACAACAGAGTTCTTCCTTTGTGCACTCCTTGCACCTACTCGATGCCCACCTGGCAGAGCTTTACAGAAATCCTCAGAGATTATGTGTGCAACTGTGTTCTTCCTACATAGCCTTGCCTCTTTAGGCATTCAGCAACCTCACAGGTCTTCCTATGAATTGTTGATTTCAGCTTCTGTGCCCACCTGGCACGTCTTTGTCTGAATCCGCAGAGTTCAGAAGTGCATCTATGCACTGGTATTTAGAGACCACACTACTCTGTCATGACCTCCTAGCATGAAACCACAAAGAACCTTTCAAGCCTGAAAATTAAACAACTCCCTGCAAATTCCTAGCATACATCTGCAGCATAACATGAACACTCAAAGACATTCATTCAACACAGGAAATATGCAGGAAAAACTGCTCCGGTTTATATTAATCAAAATGTCTCTTTACAAAGGTGTTCTTAGCATGGACTGTAACAAAGTCTCGGCTCCTTTTCTTCTACTCTCTACTCACAGACTCTCTCCCCCTTGAGATACAATTACAATGAAAGATATTTTACATGAGGGGGCTCTTTGAGCGCTTCCCTCCAACCTCACCTACCCTATTCAATTACATTGAATGGGTTGTCTAGTCTGCAAATTGGATCTAGATCTCAACCCTACAAACATTAAAGGCCTATCTACTCTAATGCCTGTGCAAAGGCACGGCTTCATGGCTCAACAGCCTAAACATTAAATTACATTCAAATTCAAAATGGAAGACGAGGGCTGCGCCTCTCTTCGCCTTGAATGCACGCGTTGACGTGGTTGGTTGGCTGACATGGAGAGATGCTCCTACATCACTTGAGCTTCCTTACCTCTTTTCCTTGTCTAGCTATAATAGACTGATCAAATGCTGGTGGCATTTCACATTCCCTTATTTCTGGTTGTGCCTTAAATGAAGAAGCTTGTCCTTCTACAAATTATTTTCTTGCTTCCTCAAAAGTATTCCTTTCTCTTCTTGGATCAAAGAATTTTTCTTTCTCTACAACTCTTCTAATTCCTAATCCCTCTGCATTATTTCATGGAGTCACTCTTTATTCTCATGTAACTGTGCCTCCTCTAGTAATAACAATGACTTTGGGGTGTTCACCGCGAGCTTCTCCTGATATTAGTTGAACTTGCTAGTTTCCTCCTCGTCTCTCCTGGAGTTTGGCTAAAAATATTGGCAGTCTTCAATGACATGATCAAACGAATTACATTAGTTGCAAGTGGTACAAGGGTTATAACAATCCCTTGCCAAATGTCTCGACTGTGCATAGTTATAGAAGATGACATGTCCTCTACCTTGAACCATACCTCATCCTCGTCCTCATCCTCTGAATCCAACACGAGGGTTGAAGTTTCCTCTACCTGGGGATATGAACTGGCCATTGTTTCCTTCTTGTTGTACTTCTCCTTGAATTCTATATGTATCCATTGATCTTTCATGCATTAGATCGTAAGCCCTACAATCCTTCTCATCATACCCCACAGACTTGAAAAATGTACAATAGATATTGGTAGGTGTCTGGACATATTTTTTCATATAATAACATTCACCAGGGAGATTTCTAGTTCTACATACCTCACACCAAGGTAAAATAGCCTGCTTCAAAGGACTAGGTACTCTAGAGGCCAGGTATTCATGAAATAGGGAGAAAATCTCTTTGTCATGGCTCTCTGATTTACATCTGATACACCAGATATCTTCTCTTTTCTCTTTTCCTTTGTCTTTTTTCATAACTTCGACCTGTAAAGATTAACTGGTTAACTAATTCAAGATTTGGCTCATACCTGGGTTAGATTCTCCTACAGGGGTTGCTTCTAGTTTCATGGTGATTTCCAATTCTTCAGCCTGTGAAACGATTTTTTGTTGCATCAAAGGAACTTTAATATGTGGCAGGAGGGAAGTGATGAACCATTCTTTGTTCTGTTCATCTGGAATCTGAAAACTCAAATGATTTGTCAAATTATTAAACCTATGATCAAACTCCCAAACATGTTCAATTACCTTCTGCTTGATTTCTTTCAATTATGTAATGCACTGCGACTCCGACTTAGGTTTCTTGAATTCTCCACTTAGTGTATTCTTAATGTCATTCAATGGTTTAGGCTGTCTAGGTCCTGAAGAAAAAATTGTATACCAATTCATAGCACGATCCCTCAGGGTAGTACTAAACTGAGTTCTCTTAACAGCTTCGTTAGTGACTTGCTTGATACTCCATACAAATTCACATAAGAACCAGTGTTGGTCAGGATCTTCAGATCCATCTCCTCTGAAGATGGGTAACCTCATCTCATCTGCCATAGATCTACCTCGGTTTCTCGACTGAATATGTGCTAGACTGTTGGTAAAATTACTCTGATGGGTCTAACTACTTTGGTTACTATGGTTACTTAATGCTTCTAAAACAATAGGAGAAATAATAGTACTTACTTCAATAGTATGCACAGTTACTGAAGTTTCTGGCTCTCCTCGGCGAAGTTCTTCGGTCTGTACTTCCTCTATTTTTGCAGACTCTGAATACTCTTCGTCTGTTAGATCTTCTTCTTCTCCACTGTATAATCCCTCGTGTCTGTAGTTTTTCTTAAATAGGTTCGCAAGTGGAACCGCTCAGAACAGTATCCCACTGCACGTGAGTCCAGCCTCTGTGTCATTGTCATTGTCTAAAATCTTGAACATAATTTAGATTTATTGTATATTTAGGATATTCTTCTCATGCAATAACATATTAATCCTTATATTCAAGAAGTGAAGAAATTTTCCTCTAGGTCCCTTAAAGAAATACCTCTCTTCTTGACTATATGATTCTACTTTGTCAATGGAAAACTCAGTAATGTACCCTCCAATAGTGTTATCAAACCAGAGATCCACCACTCTAGACACAATGTTATCAACTCTCTTTACCTTCTTGATAAGCATTGTTGTCCAAACCACATGTGATCTAGATCTGATCTCAAACTGGGTATCTGCTAGTCTGGCTAACCACTCGTATAACTCCTTATGAATTCCTCCAAAGAAAATATCCTATATGTCAATAAATATGTGCCTCCCCAACCAGTATTCTGTACTAATGCTAGGGTTCTTGTTCTGGGATTCGGTGAAGTCCTTTTCTTTTTCCTCTATCCACTTCTGAATTTATGTCTTCGATGGAAACCACCTTGACATTCGCTTAAGAAGATCTTGGTCCAGAAAATAGAAGCATTTGTTGGCACAGGGGAAGACCCAGGGTTCAACTCTAATAGTGCACCAACAAGCCCTAACTACTGGCCCTTTTGACATCACTTGCAAAGCAAATGTAATCTTACCCAAAGTAGTAATAGGGGGTTGTAGGACACAGGTGTCTACAACCAGATGAAATGAAAAGTTGGTCCAGGATAATGACACACATCAATCTAGATATTATTTGCCACTCTTAAGCTTACTTCGCAAGTTATATCTTAGATCTAACACAGCAATGCAATAACAGGATAACATATAGCAAGTAACACAACATAAATCACAAAGAACAACAATATATATGTGGTTCACCCTCTCCCTAGGGTTACGTCCACAAAACTCTGTTTCTTGGTATATTATATGAAAACATACAGTTCTATTTGCGCACTTAGCTACAGATCTCTTTCTCCCTTCCCTCCCTACGCATATGGTTGTAGGGTCGATCTTTGCACCCAGTTGAAGATCTTACAATACAGTCTCAATACTTCTCTCAACAACAATAATCAACAAACATCAACATTCGAACTAGAACCAACTTAGAACGAACCCTCCCAGGTATTCTAAACATTTATTTATACATTACATGACCAAAGTCTAGGTTTCAAAACCCTAGACCCAAAACCCTACGTGTCAAATCCCTAGGTCCACTTGACCTGTGTTTTCAGGGCTTCGCCAACCTATCATTCCTTCTTTTTTGCAAGGTGCTCCAAAGCACTCATTGATGTAATTTTTCGCTTGCTAAGTTGTCCACAATCCCTCTTCTTTGATACTTTGTCTTCCTTGATATTCTCTTCCAACGACTATATTTTCCATTCTTTTCTCCTTCTTTTCTGCTTATTTTTCCACTTCGACCCTTCCTTGGCTTACGTGCCTTTCGTGCAACTCGTACTTCTCCTTTCTTCCATAAACAAGGGTCAACGGTGACCTGTTATTTATTTTTTGATTGTTGACCCTTTTTCCAATGAGATACAACTTTCCGTTTGATCTAGGTGGATACCGATGGCCACCCACCTATTCCAACTGGCTCAAAAACGTCTTCTGGCAACTTACTATTTTAACAGTTTTTGGTTCCTAAACTTCTGAGGCCTTTTTAAGGGCCTAAATGATGGATTTTTTGGGATCGAGCACCTCAATCATATCCAAAGGCTCTGATTGAGGCACCAAAATAAATTTCCTCGACGACACCTTTCCAATGAGCTATCATGCAACCCAAACGAAGATTGTATGCCAAAGTTATGCCCTTGGGAAGTTGATACACCAAACTACCGAAAACGAGTCCACAAAACTGTTGGCTTTTCATCTTTTGGGGTTATGGTTTTGAATTTTCTTTATGTTAAAAATTTTGTTAGAGTGTCATTGTAATCCATCTTCTTGCGAATGTGAGTAGCCATCACATCTCTTCTTAGAGATAAGCTTACACCATTCTAGTGAGTCTTTCACTCTGTATGTTTACAGTTCTGTACATTTCACACATTAATAGAAATTATGTATTATTGTATCTCTATGTTTATATCTCTAATATATTTATGTTATATTGTTGAATATCTTATACATATTTGTACATTTCTTTATTATATCTCTTCTTTCATTTCATGCCAAAAAAAAATCTGGATCAGTGGTATCAAAGAAGGTTGCTCTTGATCGTTTTTCAATGTATGTCCCTAACAAGGTCTAAGTATAGAAAGTTGGGTCTCGAGATTTTATCTCTTAAGGAATATCACTCTCTCATGCCCAAGAAACCCTCCATGGTGGAAGAAAATAAAAACGATGGAGCAAAATATTCTACCAATATGTTGTTTGAGCAAGCTCTCGTGTGACAGAGGGACGAAATGATGGAGAATTTTTCCCACATCCTTCAACACCTGCCGATAGAAGAACACACATATTCATCAAGAAACCACTTTGGAAGCACGTCTCCTTTCAAGGTACATGTTAATTTTGATATTCCCGTATTTGAAGGTCAAATAGATGAAAATGCCTTAGAAAAATGGTTAAATCTACTAGAAGGTTATTTCTCTGTTCATAATTTTTTTGACAAGGAAAAGATCACCTTCGCACTCCTTAAGGATATCCCCCATGTCTAACATTGGTGGGAAACTTACTGGGAGAAATGTTCCATAGAGGAGTATGGAATATATGGGGTCGAGCCCACTTGGGATTTTTTGTGTGGATGCGGTCAAGGAACAATATTACCTTGTTGGAAACTATGAAGACCAGTACATGAGATGGACCATGCTATGTCAAGAGAGGGGACAAGCAGTGTTGTAGTTCACCAATACCTTCCATACCCTACACACCAAGTTGGGTATCAAAGAATCTGGAAGAAATTTGGTTATGAAATACCATGGGGCTCTACACAGATACATCGAAACAGAAATGGATTTTCTGGACATCTCATCATTGGGTGTTTCTTATTGATATGTTGTTAAAATCAAGAAGAAATTTACACACCAGAACAAGCAGGAGTTCAGGTCTACAAATCTGAAACAACCAAAGTATGGTAAAGGAAGCCCTAACAACCAGCCTTCAGAAAACCAGTCCAAGACACAGGAAAAAAAGGGTAACGAAAAGATGAAGGAGACTATAAAATGGTGTGAATTCCACAAAATCCCTGGAACAACATCGATGAATGTCGCTCAAAATAATCATCGGTGGATGAGATCAAAGATAAGGAGCCAAACCCTGACTTAGACTCTAATTCAGAAAATAGTAGTAGAAGACAGAAGATTGATGCAAACCGCACTGCTATTGTCACGACCAAAATAATTCAACTAGAAGAACCAACAGATCCTGAAGAGGGGGAGAGCCTCTTTCATTCACAGATGTGGGTGAAGGGGATCCCATTTCATTTCATTATTGATAGAAGAATCCAAAAGAACCTCATCTCAATAGAGGTCGTCAAACAGTTGGGATTGTCGACAACACCACACCCACAACCATACAACATTGAATGGCTTCACTAGGGACGAGATCTTTGTGTTAGCCAACAGTGTTTATTTTCATATGGCATCCAAACCTTCAAGGATGAGGTATTATGTGATGTTTCCCCACTGGATGTTTGTGATGTTCTCTTGGGCTAGCCATATATGTGGAAGCGCCATGATATTTATGAGTCTCGATCTCGTAGTGTCATTATTACTATGGGGGCTCATCTCTACAGGATACCAGAAGTATTTTTGACTTTGATCCCACCTAAGCAGTGTCTCAAGGTAGTATCTCATACTACAAAATTTAGCTTCTTCACAATTTGTTCAAAAGGTGAACATAAAGACACTACAATGACTGCAGCCTCGATCCAAGCACCTTCAATCCAACAGAAGCAAGTCGACAAGATTGAAACAAAGCATAAATATTATTTCTAAACACATGCATCTCATGTAGTCAGAATAGTTAAAAAGTTCCAACTCTTCCAACCACAAGTTCATGACAACCTTCAACAAGCTAAGTAGTACAACTTCTCCAGCAAGGCAAGCAACTCATCAAGATGCATGTTTAGTAAACGTGTTTCCCTCTCCCCCAGGAACTCAATGCAATGGATATGATTTCTTCCTAAAGAGGGAATATTGATCCAAGTGAATATCGATGTCCACCCACCTATTCCAAATAACTCAAAATAGCCTTCCAACAACTTACTAGTTTTAGCAATTTTTGGTTCCTAAACTTTCGAGGCCATTTTAAGGTCCTAAATGAATTTTTTTGGGGATCTATCAAGTCAATTATATCCAAATTCTCTCATTGAGCCCCCAAAATGAATCTCCTCAACGATACCTTTCCAACAAGCTATCGTGCGCTCCAAATGGAGATCGTATGCCAAAGTTACACCCCTCGGAGGTTGATACACCAAACTACCCAAAACGGGGTCTACAAAAATGTTATCTTTTCATCTTCCAGTGTTAGGGTTTTGGATTTTCTTTATGTTAACAAGGTTGTTAGAGCCTCATTGTAATCCATCTTCTTGCGAATCTGATTAGTAATCACATCTCTTCTCAGAGATAATATTCCACCATTCTAGCAAGTCTTTCACTCTGTATTTTTACAGTTATGTACATTGTGCACATTAATAGAAATTGTGTATTACTGTATCTCTGTATTTATATCTCTGATACATCTATGTACATTTCTTTATTATATTTCTACTCTTATTTTGTGTCGAAAAAAAAATCCAGATCACCGATCCACTGCAAATTTCTATTGTGGTTCATCCTCAATGCACTGTGTTTTCCTTCTATCCATTATATCCCTGTGTGCAATAAATTTACTTCTTTGTTGTGCTAGTTTTTATATCTGTTGTGTGTTTCTTTTCCTACAACCAATTTCCTATCTTTTTTAATTTTTGTACCCTTTTTTTTTACACTATACGCAATGATTCTTTGTTGCGTTGAAACTACTGAGAGTTAGTAGGTCGATTGTCACTATACAGTTTCAATAAACCACCATTCACCAGACCCTGTATTTCTTTTCCTGCCAAGCCCTTTAGCACAAATCCTCCATCTGTGACATACTTCACTTCATATGTCCCTAGCCAATGTATTATAAACTTTCCTAGATGGTGAAAAATGTTTTTGTCATAGAGGAGAAATATATCTCCCTCCTTAAAGATCTTCTTTTTGATGTGTTTATCATGCCAATATTTGCCCCTGCTTTCTGCACTTCTTGGTGGAATCCTGCTATAATGATATCTTCTTCAATTTCCATGAGTTGACTTAACCTTTCTTTTATTGTGCCTCTTTTTGTCATATTTGTGATTGTTGCAACATGGAGACTGGGTACCAAAAATTCATGGTTTGTAGCAAGGATAAAAGGCTTGAGGTTTGAAGGTCAAACTGGCATAACAGGAACCAATCCCACCCAATGTCACCACAATGGGATGGTTCTTTCTATTTAGGGTGGTAAGGCTCAGGGGAGATGTCCCCAGTGACCTAGGGTTTTGAGAAGGCAAAGGATTATAGGATAAAGTAGCTATTCCCCCCTCACAATTCACCACCAGGTAGATAGTCCGACCAAAGGCCAATAATAAAGTAGAACCCCCAAAGAGATACACCTGCCTAAGACAAAGCAACAATAAAATGATATATGCAAGCTTTGATCAATGGGTTAGTACTTCATGTAAATCAATGACTATCTGATACATTTATAAGCAATTTGATAATAAATATTGACAGAGTCAATGTTTATAAT
>JZKD02S1741132.1:51104-87518 GCA_000966675.3 Picea glauca | reverse complement strand
GCTCCTCCTCTTCTTTTGTCCTCCAACTGCTTTGCGTTAATTCTCCTTAGGCTTGAGGAAAGGCTAAAGGGTTGGGACAATGGATTCGGAAAATGGGCAGAGTTTCTTCGCTATATTCTTCCTCCTCCAAATGGTACCCCTAACCCTTCTTTTATAGGCTAGAAGGAGCTAGGGTTTTGGACGAACTCTCGGCCATGCATGGCTGGGAGTTTCAGTTAACTGACCCATAGCTTTTTGTCCCGTCGGCAACTTTCCTATTTTTTTGTGATTCTGAAGGTACACGCGGGCTGTAGTGGGCCTGCTAGCGTGTACTTTTAGATACACGCAGGCTGTAGTGGGCCAGCTAGCGTGTACTTTTAAAAATGGAGTTTTTAGAAGAGGTGTTCAGTAGTTTTTTGGCAAAGAAGGGATATGAGTTGGCCTAATGCCAGGTAAGCATGTGTGGTGCAATTTAGAGTTATAACACTCACCTTTTCATGATTTCTGAGGTCGAGTGCTCAGACTCTCATCCTCCAAACCCCCAAACTCTGGAACGTCGATGTCCCGATACAACCTCTTCGGGACTTCACCTTTCGTTGCTCTTTGCGTGAGGTTTAAACCTCATGCATCTTCTGTTATATATAACGACTGACGGTTGTTCGTTCAAGATATGATGGCTTCAGAT
The DNA here is from genome assembly GCA_000966675.3 of Picea glauca. NCBI lineage: Eukaryota > Viridiplantae > Streptophyta > Pinopsida > Pinales > Pinaceae > Picea > Picea glauca. The sequence goes on along the minus strand of JZKD02S1741132.1, from coordinate 86,854 downwards.
CATTTCTCCTGTACTCTCTTCCTGTACTGCCTTCTGGACGTGAAAACCTTCAATGGTCAAGATCTTCTCGGATTAATCCGATGGTAGCTATTGCTCCTCCTGAGCTTCAGCGCTTTCTTCCTACACTTGGAAGAATTTCAAGTGTCCAAAGGCCTCAAACTTTGTCTTCTTTCCTCTGTGATCTCTTCTACTTGATTCCTCACCTGCGCGTATAAGAATGTTGTTCCTCTTGAGCTTATCCTTCGAACCCTCAAGGGATTCTATGAATTCTGCACCTCTACAGAGTCTTTGCGCACACAAGGCATTATCCGTCCTGAGCTTTCCTGTAGCTTTTACCTCCAAGGAAACTCGTCCTTTTTCCTTTCTCCCTCAGATGGAGAATTTAGATGCCCTCCTGGCTATCCCCTGCTCAAGCAACCTCTTGTTGAGTGTTTCAGGGTGTTCAACAACCCTGTGAAGATTCTTCAATGGAATCTTCTTCTGTTTTCCCAAACTCAAAGAGTTATTTTCTTCTTTGTGCCTATATGCACACTGGCTCAATGCCCTCCTGGTAGAGTATCAAGAACCCTCAATAATTCTTGCTTCTATCTGAACTCACAGCAGAGTTCTTCTTCTGGGCACTCCTTGCACACTGGCTCAATGCCCACGTGGCAGAGCTGTCAAGAATCCTTGGATGATTCTGACTTCTTAAGAATTCAGAATAGAGTTCTTCTTCTATGCACTCTTTGCACCTTCTCAATTCCCTCCTGGCAGAGCTCTCAGAATCCTTAGTGATTCTGACTTCAGTTGAACTCACAACAGAGTTCTTCCTTTGTGCACTCCTTGCACCTACTCGATGCCCACCTGGCAGAGCTTTACAGAAATCCTCAGAGATTATGTGTGCAACTGTGTTCTTCCTACATAGCCTTGCCTCTTTAGGCATTCAGCAACCTCACAGGTCTTCCTATGAATTGTTGATTTCAGCTTCTGTGCCCACCTGGCACGTCTTTGTCTGAATCCGCAGAGTTCAGAAGTGCATCTATGCACTGGTATTTAGAGACCACACTACTCTGTCATGACCTCCTAGCATGAAACCACAAAGAACCTTTCAAGCCTGAAAATTAAACAACTCCCTGCAAATTCCTAGCATACATCTGCAGCATAACATGAACACTCAAAGACATTCATTCAACACAGGAAATATGCAGGAAAAACTGCTCCGGTTTATATTAATCAAAATGTCTCTTTACAAAGGTGTTCTTAGCATGGACTGTAACAAAGTCTCGGCTCCTTTTCTTCTACTCTCTACTCACAGACTCTCTCCCCCTTGAGATACAATTACAATGAAAGATATTTTACATGAGGGGGCTCTTTGAGCGCTTCCCTCCAACCTCACCTACCCTATTCAATTACATTGAATGGGTTGTCTAGTCTGCAAATTGGATCTAGATCTCAACCCTACAAACATTAAAGGCCTATCTACTCTAATGCCTGTGCAAAGGCACGGCTTCATGGCTCAACAGCCTAAACATTAAATTACATTCAAATTCAAAATGGAAGACGAGGGCTGCGCCTCTCTTCGCCTTGAATGCACGCGTTGACGTGGTTGGTTGGCTGACATGGAGAGATGCTCCTACATCACTTGAGCTTCCTTACCTCTTTTCCTTGTCTAGCTATAATAGACTGATCAAATGCTGGTGGCATTTCACATTCCCTTATTTCTGGTTGTGCCTTAAATGAAGAAGCTTGTCCTTCTACAAATTATTTTCTTGCTTCCTCAAAAGTATTCCTTTCTCTTCTTGGATCAAAGAATTTTTCTTTCTCTACAACTCTTCTAATTCCTAATCCCTCTGCATTATTTCATGGAGTCACTCTTTATTCTCATGTAACTGTGCCTCCTCTAGTAATAACAATGACTTTGGGGTGTTCACCGCGAGCTTCTCCTGATATTAGTTGAACTTGCTAGTTTCCTCCTCGTCTCTCCTGGAGTTTGGCTAAAAATATTGGCAGTCTTCAATGACATGATCAAACGAATTACATTAGTTGCAAGTGGTACAAGGGTTATAACAATCCCTTGCCAAATGTCTCGACTGTGCATAGTTATAGAAGATGACATGTCCTCTACCTTGAACCATACCTCATCCTCGTCCTCATCCTCTGAATCCAACACGAGGGTTGAAGTTTCCTCTACCTGGGGATATGAACTGGCCATTGTTTCCTTCTTGTTGTACTTCTCCTTGAATTCTATATGTATCCATTGATCTTTCATGCATTAGATCGTAAGCCCTACAATCCTTCTCATCATACCCCACAGACTTGAAAAATGTACAATAGATATTGGTAGGTGTCTGGACATATTTTTTCATATAATAACATTCACCAGGGAGATTTCTAGTTCTACATACCTCACACCAAGGTAAAATAGCCTGCTTCAAAGGACTAGGTACTCTAGAGGCCAGGTATTCATGAAATAGGGAGAAAATCTCTTTGTCATGGCTCTCTGATTTACATCTGATACACCAGATATCTTCTCTTTTCTCTTTTCCTTTGTCTTTTTTCATAACTTCGACCTGTAAAGATTAACTGGTTAACTAATTCAAGATTTGGCTCATACCTGGGTTAGATTCTCCTACAGGGGTTGCTTCTAGTTTCATGGTGATTTCCAATTCTTCAGCCTGTGAAACGATTTTTTGTTGCATCAAAGGAACTTTAATATGTGGCAGGAGGGAAGTGATGAACCATTCTTTGTTCTGTTCATCTGGAATCTGAAAACTCAAATGATTTGTCAAATTATTAAACCTATGATCAAACTCCCAAACATGTTCAATTACCTTCTGCTTGATTTCTTTCAATTATGTAATGCACTGCGACTCCGACTTAGGTTTCTTGAATTCTCCACTTAGTGTATTCTTAATGTCATTCAATGGTTTAGGCTGTCTAGGTCCTGAAGAAAAAATTGTATACCAATTCATAGCACGATCCCTCAGGGTAGTACTAAACTGAGTTCTCTTAACAGCTTCGTTAGTGACTTGCTTGATACTCCATACAAATTCACATAAGAACCAGTGTTGGTCAGGATCTTCAGATCCATCTCCTCTGAAGATGGGTAACCTCATCTCATCTGCCATAGATCTACCTCGGTTTCTCGACTGAATATGTGCTAGACTGTTGGTAAAATTACTCTGATGGGTCTAACTACTTTGGTTACTATGGTTACTTAATGCTTCTAAAACAATAGGAGAAATAATAGTACTTACTTCAATAGTATGCACAGTTACTGAAGTTTCTGGCTCTCCTCGGCGAAGTTCTTCGGTCTGTACTTCCTCTATTTTTGCAGACTCTGAATACTCTTCGTCTGTTAGATCTTCTTCTTCTCCACTGTATAATCCCTCGTGTCTGTAGTTTTTCTTAAATAGGTTCGCAAGTGGAACCGCTCAGAACAGTATCCCACTGCACGTGAGTCCAGCCTCTGTGTCATTGTCATTGTCTAAAATCTTGAACATAATTTAGATTTATTGTATATTTAGGATATTCTTCTCATGCAATAACATATTAATCCTTATATTCAAGAAGTGAAGAAATTTTCCTCTAGGTCCCTTAAAGAAATACCTCTCTTCTTGACTATATGATTCTACTTTGTCAATGGAAAACTCAGTAATGTACCCTCCAATAGTGTTATCAAACCAGAGATCCACCACTCTAGACACAATGTTATCAACTCTCTTTACCTTCTTGATAAGCATTGTTGTCCAAACCACATGTGATCTAGATCTGATCTCAAACTGGGTATCTGCTAGTCTGGCTAACCACTCGTATAACTCCTTATGAATTCCTCCAAAGAAAATATCCTATATGTCAATAAATATGTGCCTCCCCAACCAGTATTCTGTACTAATGCTAGGGTTCTTGTTCTGGGATTCGGTGAAGTCCTTTTCTTTTTCCTCTATCCACTTCTGAATTTATGTCTTCGATGGAAACCACCTTGACATTCGCTTAAGAAGATCTTGGTCCAGAAAATAGAAGCATTTGTTGGCACAGGGGAAGACCCAGGGTTCAACTCTAATAGTGCACCAACAAGCCCTAACTACTGGCCCTTTTGACATCACTTGCAAAGCAAATGTAATCTTACCCAAAGTAGTAATAGGGGGTTGTAGGACACAGGTGTCTACAACCAGATGAAATGAAAAGTTGGTCCAGGATAATGACACACATCAATCTAGATATTATTTGCCACTCTTAAGCTTACTTCGCAAGTTATATCTTAGATCTAACACAGCAATGCAATAACAGGATAACATATAGCAAGTAACACAACATAAATCACAAAGAACAACAATATATATGTGGTTCACCCTCTCCCTAGGGTTACGTCCACAAAACTCTGTTTCTTGGTATATTATATGAAAACATACAGTTCTATTTGCGCACTTAGCTACAGATCTCTTTCTCCCTTCCCTCCCTACGCATATGGTTGTAGGGTCGATCTTTGCACCCAGTTGAAGATCTTACAATACAGTCTCAATACTTCTCTCAACAACAATAATCAACAAACATCAACATTCGAACTAGAACCAACTTAGAACGAACCCTCCCAGGTATTCTAAACATTTATTTATACATTACATGACCAAAGTCTAGGTTTCAAAACCCTAGACCCAAAACCCTACGTGTCAAATCCCTAGGTCCACTTGACCTGTGTTTTCAGGGCTTCGCCAACCTATCATTCCTTCTTTTTTGCAAGGTGCTCCAAAGCACTCATTGATGTAATTTTTCGCTTGCTAAGTTGTCCACAATCCCTCTTCTTTGATACTTTGTCTTCCTTGATATTCTCTTCCAACGACTATATTTTCCATTCTTTTCTCCTTCTTTTCTGCTTATTTTTCCACTTCGACCCTTCCTTGGCTTACGTGCCTTTCGTGCAACTCGTACTTCTCCTTTCTTCCATAAACAAGGGTCAACGGTGACCTGTTATTTATTTTTTGATTGTTGACCCTTTTTCCAATGAGATACAACTTTCCGTTTGATCTAGGTGGATACCGATGGCCACCCACCTATTCCAACTGGCTCAAAAACGTCTTCTGGCAACTTACTATTTTAACAGTTTTTGGTTCCTAAACTTCTGAGGCCTTTTTAAGGGCCTAAATGATGGATTTTTTGGGATCGAGCACCTCAATCATATCCAAAGGCTCTGATTGAGGCACCAAAATAAATTTCCTCGACGACACCTTTCCAATGAGCTATCATGCAACCCAAACGAAGATTGTATGCCAAAGTTATGCCCTTGGGAAGTTGATACACCAAACTACCGAAAACGAGTCCACAAAACTGTTGGCTTTTCATCTTTTGGGGTTATGGTTTTGAATTTTCTTTATGTTAAAAATTTTGTTAGAGTGTCATTGTAATCCATCTTCTTGCGAATGTGAGTAGCCATCACATCTCTTCTTAGAGATAAGCTTACACCATTCTAGTGAGTCTTTCACTCTGTATGTTTACAGTTCTGTACATTTCACACATTAATAGAAATTATGTATTATTGTATCTCTATGTTTATATCTCTAATATATTTATGTTATATTGTTGAATATCTTATACATATTTGTACATTTCTTTATTATATCTCTTCTTTCATTTCATGCCAAAAAAAAATCTGGATCAGTGGTATCAAAGAAGGTTGCTCTTGATCGTTTTTCAATGTATGTCCCTAACAAGGTCTAAGTATAGAAAGTTGGGTCTCGAGATTTTATCTCTTAAGGAATATCACTCTCTCATGCCCAAGAAACCCTCCATGGTGGAAGAAAATAAAAACGATGGAGCAAAATATTCTACCAATATGTTGTTTGAGCAAGCTCTCGTGTGACAGAGGGACGAAATGATGGAGAATTTTTCCCACATCCTTCAACACCTGCCGATAGAAGAACACACATATTCATCAAGAAACCACTTTGGAAGCACGTCTCCTTTCAAGGTACATGTTAATTTTGATATTCCCGTATTTGAAGGTCAAATAGATGAAAATGCCTTAGAAAAATGGTTAAATCTACTAGAAGGTTATTTCTCTGTTCATAATTTTTTTGACAAGGAAAAGATCACCTTCGCACTCCTTAAGGATATCCCCCATGTCTAACATTGGTGGGAAACTTACTGGGAGAAATGTTCCATAGAGGAGTATGGAATATATGGGGTCGAGCCCACTTGGGATTTTTTGTGTGGATGCGGTCAAGGAACAATATTACCTTGTTGGAAACTATGAAGACCAGTACATGAGATGGACCATGCTATGTCAAGAGAGGGGACAAGCAGTGTTGTAGTTCACCAATACCTTCCATACCCTACACACCAAGTTGGGTATCAAAGAATCTGGAAGAAATTTGGTTATGAAATACCATGGGGCTCTACACAGATACATCGAAACAGAAATGGATTTTCTGGACATCTCATCATTGGGTGTTTCTTATTGATATGTTGTTAAAATCAAGAAGAAATTTACACACCAGAACAAGCAGGAGTTCAGGTCTACAAATCTGAAACAACCAAAGTATGGTAAAGGAAGCCCTAACAACCAGCCTTCAGAAAACCAGTCCAAGACACAGGAAAAAAAGGGTAACGAAAAGATGAAGGAGACTAGAAAATGGTGTGAATTCCACAAAATCCCCTGGAACAACATCGATGAATGTCGCTCAAAATAATCATCGGTGGATGAGATCAAAGATAAGGAGCCGAACACTGACTTAGACTCTAATTCAGAAAATAGTAGTAGAAGACAGAAGATTGATGCAAACCGCACTGCTATTGTCACGACCAAAATAATTCAACTAGAAGAACCAACAGATCTTGAAGAGGGGGAGAGCCTCTTTCATTCATAGATGTGGGTGAAGGGGATCCCATTTCATTTCATTGTTGATAGAAGAATCCAAAAGAACCTCATCTCAATAGAGGTCGTCAAACAGTTGGGATTGTCGACAACACCACACCCACAACCATACAGCATTGAATGGCTTCACTAGGGACGAGATCTTTGTGTTAGCCAACAGTGTTTATTTTCATATGGCATCCAAACCTTCAAGGATGAGGTATTATGTGATGTTTCCCCACTGGATGTTTGTGATGTTCTCTTGGGCTAGCCATATATGTGGAAGCGCCATGATATTTATGAGTCTCGATCTCGTAGTGTCATTATTACTATGGGGGCTCATCTCTACAGGATACCAGAAGTATTTTTGACTTTGATCCCACCTAAGCAGTGTCTCAAGGTAGTATCTCATACTACAAAATTTAGCTTCTTCACAATTTGTTCAAAAGGTGAACATAAAGACACTACAATGACTGCAGCCTCGATCCAAGCACCTTCAATCCAACAGAAGCAAGTCGACAAGATTGAAACAAAGCATAAATATTATTTCTAAACACATGCATCTCATGTAGTCAGAATAGTTAAAAAGTTCCAACTCTTCCAACCACAAGTTCATGACAACCTTCAACAAGCTAAGTAGTACAACTTCTCCAGCAAGGCAAGCAACTCATCAAGATGCATGTTTAGTAAACGTGTTTCCCTCTCCCCCAGGAACTCAATGCAATGGATATGATTTCTTCCTAAAGAGGGAATATTGATCCAAGTGAATATCGATGTCCACCCACCTATTCCAAATAACTCAAAATAGCCTTCCAACAACTTACTAGTTTTAGCAATTTTTGGTTCCTAAACTTTCGAGGCCATTTTAAGGTCCTAAATGAATTTTTTTGGGGATCTATCAAGTCAATTATATCCAAATTCTCTCATTGAGCCCCCAAAATGAATCTCCTCAACGATACCTTTCCAACAAGCTATCGTGCGCTCCAAATGGAGATCGTATGCCAAAGTTACACCCCTCGGAGGTTGATACACCAAACTACCCAAAACGGGGTCTACAAAAATGTTATCTTTTCATCTTCCAGTGTTAGGGTTTTGGATTTTCTTTATGTTAACAAGGTTGTTAGAGCCTCATTGTAATCCATCTTCTTGCGAATCTGATTAGTAATCACATCTCTTCTCAGAGATAATATTCCACCATTCTAGCAAGTCTTTCACTCTGTATTTTTACAGTTATGTACATTGTGCACATTAATAGAAATTGTGTATTACTGTATCTCTGTATTTATATCTCTGATACATCTATGTACATTTCTTTATTATATTTCTACTCTTATTTTGTGTCGAAAAAAAAATCCAGATCACCGATCCACTGCAAATTTCTATTGTGGTTCATCCTCAATGCACTGTGTTTTCCTTCTATCCATTATATCCCTGTGTGCAATAAATTTACTTCTTTGTTGTGCTAGTTTTTATATCTGTTGTGTGTTTCTTTTCCTACAACCAATTTCCTATCTTTTTTAATTTTTGTACCCTTTTTTTTTACACTATACGCAATGATTCTTTGTTGCGTTGAAACTACTGAGAGTTAGTAGGTCGATTGTCACTATACAGTTTCAATAAACCACCATTCACCAGACCCTGTATTTCTTTTCCTGCCAAGCCCTTTAGCACAAATCCTCCATCTGTGACATACTTCACTTCATATGTCCCTAGCCAATGTATTATAAACTTTCCTAGATGGTGAAAAATGTTTTTGTCATAGAGGAGAAATATATCTCCCTCCTTAAAGATCTTCTTTTTGATGTGTTTATCATGCCAATATTTGCCCCTGCTTTCTGCACTTCTTGGTGGAATCCTGCTATAATGATATCTTCTTCAATTTCCATGAGTTGACTTAACCTTTCTTTTATTGTGCCTCTTTTTGTCATATTTGTGATTGTTGCAACATGGAGACTGGGTACCAAAAATTCATGGTTTGTAGCAAGGATAAAAGGCTTGAGGTTTGAAGGTCAAACTGGCATAACAGGAACCAATCCCACCCAATGTCACCACAATGGGATGGTTCTTTCTATTTAGGGTGGTAAGGCTCAGGGGAGATGTCCCCAGTGACCTAGGGTTTTGAGAAGGCAAAGGATTATAGGATAAAGTAGCTATTCCCCCCTCACAATTCACCACCAGGTAGATAGTCCGACCAAAGGCCAATAATAAAGTAAAACCCCCAAAGAGATACACCTTCCTAAGACAAAGCAACAATAAAATGATATATGCAAGCTTTGATCAATGGGTTAGTACTTCATGTAAATCAATGACTATCTAATACATTTATAAACAATTTGATAATAAATATTGACAGAGTCAATGTTTATAAACAACAATGAAAATTATGTCACTTCATCAATAAATGTTGAAACAATACAACATTCAATGTAATAAATCAACGCTTCATTCAATTAATGCCTTTAATCACCATTCAATTGCTTATAAATAAAAAAATGTTTGACTGCACAAAGGTGTTAATATCAAGAGATGACGACAACACTTTAGTTAATAGGGTTAGTGTAGTTAGGGTTTCATTCAATGTATTGAGAATAGTTTTGATCATGTTCACTTCAACGCAAGAGGTCTTTAGATCAGTGCCTTAGGGTTAATGGAGTCAAATAGTGAAGGACACAAGAGATAAATGAGGAAAAGGTAAAAAAATGGCTAAGGACTAGAGGGAGAATCTTTGAGGTGTTTCTAAGGCAAGGCCTCAAATTCCAAACCCTAGGGGAGAGAGGCTCACCTTGGTGTAGGATAACTAGGCCTCAGTGATCTCTCCTCCTTCCTTAACTCGGTGGAAATCACAGCTAGATTAAGATAAAGCATAAAACCAAGACAAGAAGGTTTGATGAAGCAGAGTGTTGCTACAGCAAGGCTCTATCAGCAAACCCTAGAAAAATCAGCCCAAAGTGTAGAAAACCTAGGCTTAAGATGTCTCCTTCTTCTCATCTTATGAAAGGTACGGCTAGAAAAAATGGAGAGAGAATGAGAGTGTAGCAATGGCTAGGCTCTTTCTTTCTTCAATCAATGGCTGAAAAATATCTCAATGGAGATATGAGACAAGGACCTACTTGTGTGCTTGTCACCTAGGTTTTTGTTCATAAAAATTATAAACATATGCAAGAAATAAAACTACAACCATTCATTCAAGAAGTTTTGCAGAAAAATACTTACATATCACCAAGAAAAAGCATTACAAACCCTAGTTGTAACACCTTCCATTAAGAGAAATGTCAAATTATGCCAAAAAATATCCTCCTTCAATAAGTGTGCATCACTAAATCAGCCAATAACCCAAGAGAGGGTGTAAATTTTAGACCTCCTTAAGGAGTGAGTAAGTTGTGATGAAAAAATGAAGGTGAAAATCCTTCATTTATACAGTATCATGACCTAAATTTACATTTTAGGTCATGTAAAAGGCTGAGAAGGCCAAAACATTAAATCATACTATTTTTACATTAAAATGTTAATCGAAAACCCTAATCAAGATGAAAAGAGAGATCAAGACCCTCTAAAGGAGACGTTAGCCCCTTTTACGGAAAATGGAGCATCCTAGAGAAAAACATTAGCCCTCCTTGGGCTCCTCCATCATGCCACACGTGCCAATACTACCCATTCTGCCTCCCAAGACATCTAATAGGCTAGATGATGTCATGGTCATAATGGGTGATGTCTCAGCACTTCCAAGGCCAACGTTCCACTGAAAGAGGGTCAATCCCCCTAGGTCAAGCTCTGCCAAAGTGCCTCTAGTGGAACATCCTCTTCTTCTCCGATGAAAATCCCCTGATCCATATATATCCTTTCTCTGCCCCCTTATGGGGTCTCAAAATCCACCTAATGGGCTTTTCAGCCCCATGGAGGTCCGAGTTCATCATCTCCCCATGTGTACCAGTCCAAAATGGTACCTATCCATCGGGCATGATCCTGCACATCAATTGTTACGCCCTCCATGGGCTCATCAGTCACAGGGATCATAGCAATGTCAGTCACATCTTATCATCAATATTATTAAACATGTGCATAAAATCCCTAATACATCAATTAACAGCTCAAAGACGTTACACAAGCCTACATTACAAGTTTGGATAAAAAGACAAGGTGTCCTATTGGGCTAGTGTCCACTGGAAAAGGAAAGTTCCCAGAAGAGACCTAATCCAAGCCATGTAAGTGGGTGATGTGGTCATGGGATGTCCAAGCATATGGGTGAAATGAGGGCCAAGGATGCTAGATATGTTACCTGTGGGTGCCTTTGTTAGAAGGCGAGCTGTACCTGTCCTGGATGTATTCTTTCCAAGCCCATTCTAGCCCATTCTTTCATTTTATTATTTTTGTTATTTTGTCTTTTATTGCTTTTTCCTTTTTTGTTCAAGAGCCAATCAGGGGACACTGCCCTGACATGGTGACCAGTGGTGGCAATGTTACCCACAAGTACTTTCACAGAAATGAGAAGGATGGTGTTGAGTCTCTATTTTGACATGTATAATGCTATATCTTAACTTGTATCCAAGCCTTTTTTCCTATGTTATAAGCCTATACTTGACTATTTCCTCTCAAACACATACCTAATATCCTTGTTCATGGTCACAAGAGGTAATTGATTATTTAAAGCATGTTTTGTTTAACTTTCTTGAATTAATTCGATTAAAGTGTTTTATTTTGTATATTCCTAATGGTTTGACTCATGAGAAGCCTATCTGGTACTTGCGCCATTCCAGTACTACCATTCATCGAGCAATCTAGTACTAAATCCATTCCGGTACCCAAGGCAATTTTGATTCAGTACTATCTGCTCCAAATCTATTCCGATACCAAGTCATGCGCTATTCTGGTACTGTCTGCTCCACGCCCATTCTGGTACTCAGATTCACGACTGTGTGTATTTCGGTACCAAAACCTCTGTTTCCAAAATGCACCAGTTGGACCAGTATGATGACAAAGATTTCGAGAAGGAAGTTTAACCAAAGCTTCCAAATCATTTTTCCATATTACGAGAAACTCCATCACTCATTGACTTCATTTCATGAGGATGGAGTCAATCCCTAAAGATTCAATGTAAATACCAATTGTAATATCTGTAAAACTGTTTAATGTTTATCCATAGATATTGATAGTATCAGCTTACCTTATATATAAGGGACGTTGTATAGGTGATAGAGTGTGTGGATAATAAGGAATGTAATGAAGTCTGTTGCCATAACCAGATAATACATATTGTTCCTATGTATGAAGTAAAGAACTGTTGATCCAATTTACCAGTTGAATTAATGCAAAAGATCTATTATGTCAATTCCTGAGTGTGAGTGAAACATTTTAGTCTATTACTTTCTTAGGAGGTTCCTTGTTGGTTCGGCAAGGGCCCACCGCCCCAACTAAGGTAAACCTCCCTGTATATGTTTTGTGTGTTTGTGTGAGTATTTTACGGTAGTGTGTGTTAATGATATTTAATCTATTCTCAGAGTTCAACATTGAGTTAATTGTTTCTGGACTAGTGTGAACAATCAGGTGTTAGATCAAAAAAATATTTCATTCTTAAACATTGAAGGTTTCCATTTAATTATTTGAAGTGTGGATTGATATCTTGATTTTATGATTGCAATAGATTTAATACATCAAGGAATCATAAGACTTTATATCTCATCTTCATGCTCTGTAATGAAGTCTCCCAGTTTTGTTGAATGTTCCTTGCACTGGTTCGTTTGAAGTGCATGAAGCTGGAATTGATTTTGATTTCAAGAGTGATTGGAGTTGGTTTCTATTTACTGTTTCGATTACTATAGGAGACAAGCTTCTCAAATTCATCTCTTTAATTCATGAGTCTGGAATGAATAGGCTTGTTTCTCTAGGATAGAATCCTTTTTGATTGGTTGTTTGTGTGAAGAAGTCTCATTATTAGTTTTCTCTTCTAAAGTTCAAGGGTGTTTGAAGTATTTCAATATCTTAGAAACATAGTTTTTATGTTATTAATTGTTTCCTATATGCAAGAGACTTAAGTAGGTTACCTGTTCTCGACACATATAGTGTAACAACTCTTTTGATTACGAATCCTGGATTGACATTTAAATGAGTGTAATATATATATTGAACATATTTATACACCAACATTTTGGAGCCATTGTCAGGGAGTTGTAAACGGTAATAGGTAGAATTTTGAGTTTTGATTGGTTTGATGAAGTTTGGATTGGATTTAAGGACAATATGAGGGCAGAGAGAAGATGGTAAGACGAGAGGTAAGAACCTACGCATCCACTTTGGTGGGGTTGCTCCAAAGTCAGGTTGTCCTTCTACCTTTGATAATTAGGAATCTGCATTTTTATTTATTTTATTTGAATTTCTTTTATGATTAGGTATAGGGATTATAAAGGTATATTTATTGCTCCGAAAATTTCAGAAAAGCTAGAAAATCAAACAACAACCCCCCCCCCCCAACACTAATTCATCTAAAATTCGTGCAGGAAAAATTCTCATAGGAGAGAGATCAAAGGCATCAATTGCAACAACAACAAAGGGCACTAAATATGAATCCATTGTTCAAATTGAAAACGTAAGACAACAAGAAAGAGAGAAAGCACTGGCGACCCTATCAAAAAGAGAAGTTGGAAAAGAAGCAAAGGTAGTAATAGAAGAGGTTGCATCTGTTGTTGGAAGGCCACACAAAACCTTGGAACAACTAGAGATACCAAATAACCTAGTGGTGGAACCATCACTTAGTGGAGAGACCTCACCACCCCCTACAAGTTGTTTGGAGATATGGCATAAGAAGAGGGAACTGTAGCTAATGAAACCAAGACATTTGGATTCCCCATATTGGATATCGCTAAAGACGTTGCTATGAAGAACATTCCATTATCTTCACTTCTTCATTTTAGAGGTATGTTGATAGAATACCCTGACTCATTTTTATTTGAATTGGACATATTGTGTAGGAGTTATAACTACATGGATAATGCTAAAAAATTAAATATTTTCCCAGCTACACTAAAATATTCAGCACTAAGGTGGTTCATGAGCTTAGGAGAACACACCATTTTGTCTTGGGATGGTATGAAGGAGACATTCCTCCATAAATACCAAAATTACTTCAGACTTAGGGATGCTAGGAATGATATATTCAAAATGCAGCAATCTGAAGAAGAAAGCCTAGAAGATTACCTAGAGAGGTTCTTATACAATTACCAAAAGACTAAGCAGTTTTCCTTAGACACAACTATAGTTAGGAATGTCTTTCTAAAGGGTGTGAGGGATGATTTCATTGAACTAATAAACCTAATGAGTTATGGGGATGTGTACCAAAATCCATTTGCAGACATAGCAGAGTATTGTAAAAGATACTCCCGCAGTCAAGCCAAAACTGGGAAATGTATAAGGGATCCTACAAACAGAATTGTTAAACCCACATCTGAAGGTGTCACTAGGATTGAACTGGGAAATATATTAGAAAACTTCAAAAAATATATCCTAAACACCATAAGTTCCCAACTTGATACCATGAAAATTAAAAGAAAACAGGAGGAAGAAAATGTTGCGTTGACAATTTTCTGTCATCAGTGTAGGAGGAAGCACCCTGAAAAGGAATGCCCCCTTAATGTTATTGAAATCTGTGGTCTTTGTACAGAGGACCATCCTACTAACGAATGCCCCTCTCTACCTAGACTCAAGGTCATATTCAAGGGAGGATGAGAACCTGAAACATCCTAACCCCTAGGAGACCGTGGAGACAACAAAACCCCAACATGTTTGCAGACCCAACTACACAATACCCACAACAGCAATGGGCACCTCCCATGTCTTATCCTCATTGGTCACCACAAACCCAAACTTGGCAACAAGGGTGGCAAGGACTTGTATATGGGAATGTTCCCTTCCAACCAACAAATTTTCCCACCTATCCACAATACCATTCGAATATTTCCCAACTACTCCCAGGATTTAACCCTCCTTCTCTTCTTCCACCCCCACAGTTACAAAATTAACTTGCACTACCCATGAATCCAAATATGTAGTAACAAATGCAAGATGCACCTATTCAAAACCCTCCTCGGCCTACCCCTATTCCTGCACAACCTATCCCTAACCCAAATAATAGGCCGACACAACCTATACAAAACGTTGAAGTACACACCTTGCCCACATATGTAATAATGCCAGCTCCATTCAATGGAATTGAATTAAGATCAGGGAGGGTTGTAAACAAAACAAATCCTACTATGGTTATCCAAGAAGAACAAGTAGATAATCACACAAATCAAGAAGAACAAATATATGTCCAAACAGATCAAAGAGAAGAACAAATGACTAATCCATTAAATGAAGAAAAATACACCCTAGTACAATAAGAAATTCCTTCTCCCAACTCCCTTGTAGCAGAAACACCTCAGAAAATAAATCCTCCTTATCCAGAAAGGTTGTTTGTAAAGAAAACCAAGGAACCTCTAAGACATAATCTAGATATTGAACTCTGAAACATATGTGTAAATATCCCACTACTACAGGCCATTAAGGACATACCTATCTATGCTAAAACTGTAAGGGATCTTTGCATTAAAAATCCACGGAGGAAGAGAAAGGAGCCTCTTGTCATACAGGTGGTAGGGTAGTTATCAGAGTTTATAACATAAATGCCATCTAGGTATAGTAATCCATGGAACGCAATGGTAACCATAGAAATCAATGGTGTTTCCTTACCTAACACATTGATTGATCTAGGGGTAGCAATAAATGTGATGTCAGTGAACACTATGAAAACACTACAACTAGATCACCTAAGACCAACACAAACTTTGCTGGAGCTTACTGAAAAATCCATCATCACCCCAACAGGAAGTTTATATGATATAATAGTTACATTGGCCTCTTGGGAATACCCTGTGGATTTCTTAGTAATTCATCCCAAATTCTCCAAACCAGGACATCCAGTACTACTCGGCTAACCTTGGTCGACCATTGCCGATGCATTCATTAATTGTCGATTTGGAGAGATGACAATTTCTGATGGCACTCAAAGTAAAAAACTTATCCTTTTTCCCCCTGCCCAACCAGCCATTGAAGTTCCTCTTTGGTTAGAGAATCCCTATGGGGAGGAGGACTGCACTCAACCCTTGTTGACACTTGAACAAGTAAAAGGAGTACAATATAAAACTGAAGAACAAATCTTAAGTCTATTCTTGGTTTACTTAGCATGCATTGATTATCCTCAATCTTTCCCTATCTACACACACATCTTTAGCCCCAAATTTCAAGAAATTTGGCACCCTTCCACTTCTACAGTAGCCACTGTTTCAAAAATAGAGGAAGGGAAAGAACCAGTTGTTCAATCTATTGAAATCAGTCATGGAAAGTCCTTATATATCAATGCTATTCTAGAAATAGATCAACAACAGAAGTTGATACAAATAATTCAAGGGAAATATGATGCTTTTTCATGGGATTACTCTGACATGAAGGGGATCCTCCCACACACCTGTATGCATCATATTTACACTAACGATCAGATTAGACTTGTCAGGCAGCCCCAAAGAAGAATGAATCCAGCCTTGAAATATATCGTAAAAGAAGAACTCCAAAAACTCCTACAAGCCAATTTCATTTACCCTATATCAGATAACAATTGGGTCTCCCCATTAGTTTTTGTACCAAAAAAAAACGGGAAATGGAGGATTTGTGTGGACTTTCGAGAATTAAACAAGGCTACCTATAGAGACTACTTTCCTTTGCCTTTCATAGATCGGGTCTTAGAAACTTTGTCTAGGAAGAGGTATTTTTCTTTCTTGGATGGGTTTAGTGGTTACAATCAAATCCAAATTTCACCAGCATATCAGGATAAGACCACATTCACCTGACCTTGGGGAACCTATGCCTATAGGGTTCTCCCCTTTGGGTTATGTAATTCCCCTGCTACCTTTCAAAGGGTTGTCTTGGCTATTTTCTTCGATTTAACCAATGATTGTGTGGAAGTCTACATGGATGACTTCACGGTATATGGGGATGATTTCCGATAGGAATTGGATAATTTGGAGAAGGTACTGGTTAGGTGTAAAGAGACCAACCTTTCACTCAGTCACGAAAAATATAGAATGTTGCTCACTGAAGGAATTGTTCTAGGTCACCACATCTCTGGTACAGGAATAAGAGTGGACCTTGCCAAGATATACATTATTTCCCAAATCAAGACCCCTAGCTCACAAAAGGAAGTCAAAAGTTTCTTAGGGCATGTTGGCTAATATAGTAGGTTTATTCAAAACTTTACAAACCTAGATAACCCCCTTTTCAAACTCTTAACAAAAGATGATGAATTCTGTTGGAGTGAGCAATGCCAAATCTCCTTTGAAATCTTAAAAACAATGTTGTCAAGTGTCGCTATTTTGAGAGGTCCAAACTGGTCTCTGCATTTCCATATTTGCACAGATGCCTCAGATACCGATTTGGGAGCTGTCTTAGGACAGAGGGAAGGGAAGATTCCTTATGCTATATACTTTGTTAGCAAGAATCTCTCACATGCTGAAGTAAACTATACTGTCACAGAAAAATATTTTTTATCAGTAGTACATGCCATCAACAAGTTTAGACACTATATAACAGGATACGAAGTTTTTGTACACACTGACAACTCAACTATCAGATTTTTAATGAACAAACTTGTTACAAATGATAGAGTGACTAGATGGTTGTTATTACTCCAAGAATTCAATATCACTATCATTGATAGGCCGAAAAAGATAATTTGGTTGCTGATTTTTTGTCTAGACTTATTCATACAGGTGACAATACTCCAGTAGATGATGATTTTCCGGATGAGAATATATTTTCCATTTCTACTTACACCCCTTGGTATGAAAATGTAGCCAACTATCTGGTAACCATAAATATGCCTCAAAGTATGTCATCCATAGAAAAATAAAGAATTATTCAGCTAAGTGCCAATTATATGTGGCATGAGGATAGCCTATACTGAACTAGACCTGATTTGGTAATCATAATATGTGTTTGGGAAGACGAAATGTAGGATATCTTCAGAGCTTTCCACGATGGCCCACGTGGAGGCCATTTTGCTAACAAAAGGATAGCTTACAAGATTATACAGCCTGGATATTATTGGCCAACCATCTTCAAAGATGAAAAGAAATACATGTCTAGCTACGATGATTGCCAAAGAATGGGAACACCTACAACAGTCGACGAAATGTCGCTCCAAGCCCAAGTAGTGATTAAACCCTTTGAAAAATGGGCCTTATATTTTGTAGGACATATCAATCCCATGTATCGCAGGAAAATGTACATCTTAGTTTTCACAAACTATGTAACAAAATGGGTAGAAGCCAAGGCTTTGTATTCAGCCAATGAACAATCTATTGTAGACTTTCTCTTTGAGGAAATTTTCACTTGTTTCGGGGTACCTCGGGAAATAGTCACTGACCAAGGGACACAATTCACCTCAAATTTGGTCAAGTCTCTTACTGAATAGTATAGGATCAAACAAAGAAAATCTTTGCCCTATCACCCTTGAGACAATGGCCAAGTGGAATCGACCAACAAAGTGATAGAGGCCATCCTCACTAAGACTATTCAACTGCATCAAAAAGACTGGACTGATAGGTTGCTTGAGGCCTTGTGGGCCTATATGATAGATTGGAGGAATACAACGGGCCATACACCTTATGAGTTGGTGTATGGGAAGCAAGTACTACTGCCCATAGAATTTTAGGTAAAAACCTCCAGAACTGCCATACAATTAGGGATTGTTAAGAACCAAATATCAATATAGCATAGAAAAACCTCAGAAGAAGAGATAATTTCAGATAATAAGCCTCTTCGAAGGGTAAACCTCCTTTTACCCCACATAAATGTTCAAGTATAAAATGATTCCAAATGAAAATGTCTACTTGGTATATATATGAGACTAGGAGGTATAATTACAACTAATGGAATAAAGCCGACATAAATAAAATAACATTACTAATGTAATATGCATCAATTAAGGGGTAATGAGCCAATATTAGGGGTTAACATGCCCCTCCCCTTGAGACAAGTGTTTTCCACAATGCTTGAGTAAATCTGGATGCTTCTGTATAAAATACTCATCTTCCCAAGTGGAATCTTCAACTGGTAGTTTCCTCCATTTAATGAGATACTCTGAAATGGATCTATTCCTCAGCTGGTGAATTCTTGTGTCAGTGATGGCTTCAKGATCTAATATGATTTTTACTTTCTCGTCAAGTTCTGGAAATATAGTTTGAACTGGGATATTTTCTCCTATAACCTTCTTTAAGCATGAAACATGGAAAATTGGGTGTACTCGTGAAGATGCAGGCAACTCCAATTTGTATGCCATAGTACCAATATTTTGCAACACCTTATAATGGCCATATTACTTTGGTGATAATTTATTATCCTTCTTGGCTTGCTTGAGGGACATATGTTTATATGGTTGTAGTATTAAAAACACCCAGTCCCCTACTTCAAAACTTATTTCACTACGATGTTGATCTGCTTGTTGTTTCATGTGATTCTGTGCCAGGGTAAGGTTGTCCTTTAAGATTTGGAGAACATGTTGTTGATGCTTGATGTGATCTTCCACTGCTTGAACCTTAGATTTTTATTTTAGAGAAGAAGTTATGGAAGGAGGGTGGTATCCATAGAGTGCCATAAATGGTGTCATTTTTTTTGCAATATGAAAGGAAGTGTTATACCACAATTCTGCCAAGGGTAACCATTTGAACCATTTTGTTTGTTTATCAGAGACAAAGCAATGAAGGTAGCCTTCCAGACATTTGTTCACTATCTTGGTTTCTCCATCAGATTGAGGATGATAGGATGAGATATGAGCCAATTGAGTACCCAAACAAGAAAATAATTGTGTCCAAAAATGTCCAGTGAATATGAGATCTCTGTCGCCCCCGGGGGGGCAACTCAATTGGCAAGTGCTGTGAAAATGAAGTTCCATGAGGTTTCGAGTTCAGCTCACCCCGAATTACCATGTGTGCTGCGTAAGGGGTATCGTGGGCACACCTGGAGGTTATAGTGGTAGAAGTTGGATAACAAGTCCACGTGTAACGCGAGCACATGCCCAACTAGTTGCTGATTCCGCCAGACATAAAAAATTAAAAAAAATTAAAAAATAAAAAAAGATGAGATATTTTTCACTTACAATAATATTTGGGCTGCCATGTATCTTTTGAAATGTCTCCATGGATGTGGTGGAAAATGTGTTACACATCAAAATTAATCACTTCGATGGTGTCGCAAGTGTCGTCATTACAAGTGTCGCAAGTATCGCATTTTGGTCGTAAGTGTCGCAAATGTTAGAGAAAGCATACTACCATAATTCCTATGTCATGCTTATAATGACATTGGAAGGACACTTGAAACACCTCAACCATTTGATTTGGAAGAAGAGGAATGGGTTAAAAGGGTTATGAACCTCTTGCCATTTGAAAGGATCATTAAAAATTGAGTTTTCGAGGAGAACGCTCCCCTATACCACTGTTAGGAGTGTTGGCGCTCCCCTGTACACTCTTAGGGAGTGTTATAATGCTTGTTTGCCCTTTTTGTGGAGCGCTACTACTGTCAGGAGTGTTGGAACCCCCTATACATTTCCATGGGGCGCTATAATACTCTGACACCCCTTTTGAGTGAGTGCTACCTATTCTAGGCAAAAACTTGGTTTGTTGAGAAGAACTAGGGGAAGATCCTCTCAATATATTGCAGTTGGATTCGAATCCTTAGCCAAGCCATGATCACAAGGTAGATCCATAACTAGAGGAGGAAAATCCTCAACTTACTCCAAAGATATCTCAAGTAGTTGGGCCTCTCCAAGCCTATTTAAATAGGCCTTCTCATGGTGAAAAGGGATGGAAAGAATTGTGAAGTATCTGACCTATGGTATCATGGAGAAGGTGTCTTTCAGAGCATCAGTATTCGATGTGTGGACTGTTTGATAAAGGGTTCGGACAATGAGGGCTTGACGGAGTTTCTACACTCACATCTATGGTTGTAAGTATCCTCCGTTGCTGTTGTCTTTAATATGATATGCTTGGCCTATTTATTTCAAATCTGTGTTTGATCTCACATTGATTTGTCTCTAATAGATAGGTCTATTTTGAACTAATATCAATAGAGTAGGAAGTGGTTGTACTTTTGTTTGTCTATAGGTCTTATCGAGGAGCGAAAGATTGGAGCTCAACTCGAACTTTGCAGGGACACACATCGGTAAAAGGTACTTATTTTCTCCTTCCTCCTCACACATTAGATTATATAGATATAAAAGGAATTCAGTGACCATGATAAGCATATTTTGTCATAAGAGTTAATAGTCTATCTCTCAAGAGGAGATCTACCTGTCCACGGGGAGATTTTCCTTCAACAAAAAACTGGCGACTCCACTGGGGACGAATCGAAACTTTCAGTTTTGGTTTTCCTCATAGACCTTGTCTCACCCTTTGTTATTTTAGGCCATGTTCACCCCATATGTCTAATTTCACTTGATGATTAAATCCTTAGTCCATCACATGCATCTTGATTGACAAAAATTTGATTGGATTTTTGGTTTTTTTGTCAATTTTCTTAGTTTTTTAAGCCTGGCACCCCTGTGCCTATGTTAGCTCAGCACCAACACTCCCTAAAGGTCTTATATAAATCTTTATAATTCTCTGGTGTCCCTTACTCCAGAGCACCAGCCTCTCCTTTTCAAGAATACCTTCCAAAATTTTCTTCATTGAGGTCCAGACCCTGTCTTTTCACTTGCTGAGATTCTTTGTGATTCAATGCTTCTTCCTATTGAACTTTGACATCCTTCCTTCTAAGAAATAAACACTTTTCTATTCAAATTTTGTGGCCTTCTTCCTTATTTTGAGTTTTTTCTATTGTTGAGAACTTGGAATCAATCCACTACTTTCTTCTCTCCTACTCGATTGAGCGGGAACTTTGGTGAAGGGAATCAGAAATCTATGAATCATCTCACTTGTTTTTTTGAGGTCATTGTTCTTAAACATCTTTCTTTTGTGTGAAATTTTTTATTTTATTTGTTATCTTTTGTTTTCTTTATTGCTTCTTGTTTTCAATCATAGCAAGAGGGTGTGTTGTTTGTGCAAAACCTGCTTATGCTTGTCCGAGTCTCCTTGATCTAAAAGGTTAATTGGCAGGAGAATTTTCGTATTGAATTAATCCTTATTTGCATACAAACAATAAACATACATCTTAGTGATTGATTTGCATATTAGAAGGCATTTCTGAAAAGTTTTAGCATTACATTGGATTTGATTGAGGAAAAATTGTTTGAGGACATTCCTTATTAGTGTTTGATAGTGAAAACAACTCTCTCTCTCTCCCTTAAATAGACATTCATTGAAAAGAAACAACTGCTTATCATCTTTTATGCATTTTTTGGGAATTGAGTCATCATTCCATCTGTTTCACTTTCATACACCCCTTTTGAGTAAAGAACAGTTGTAAAATGAATGCTAATTAAAAATTATCTAGAACATTTTTTATTTTTAGGATCTTCCACCAATATTAGACTAGGATTAGCACTTTGTATTAGGTTGTGAGCATAACTCTCCAAAGTTTCCAAAACAAACATTATCATCCTGAGCTAGGGAGAGTCAAATCCAATTGTCGCCTACGTTTTCTGGGATCCCCCTCTCACATAGGGGTTATGCACGAGGTCGCACTTGGGAAAGCTACAGATATTATCCCTCCATGGTTTGACTGATTGTAGTAGTTGGATTGTATTATGGGGGTCTCTTGAAGGTATACCCACAATGTTAAGTGGAAGCATTTCAAGTTGATTTCAGGCTAGATACCCTGCCCTTACGTTCGGACTGGACTGTCGACTGTACCCGCCCAGGGGTTGATTATGATTTGGTGACCTTAGTAGACACAATCTTTAGGGTCTTACACAAGGTGACAGTGAAGGGAAGTCTCACTATACCTGAAGCAGAAATTGGTCAAACTCACTCGGGCTCCTTGGAGGGTAAATCCACAACTACTACGTGGAATCTTGCACCAAGGTGAAAGTCTGTTAAGAAGGTCGCCATTGTAACTGTTCCACCATATCCTAGCCCCTTCTTGACTTGATCACGTGATGTTGGATTTCATCACCAACTAGCACGGTCATCAAGAGAAGGTTTTGTTTTCTTGGTTTTGATTCTTAGATTCTATCAGCGTATGTTGTTTCTTTTCGGTGCTTGGCCATAGATTTTTTTCGTCGATTTTTTTTCACCAACATCGACCCTCCACGTCGTTCACGTAGGGTACAGGGACTTCCTCTAGAAAATATGGAAGATACTACCCCTTTACTCCCTCATTCTATGGAGGGATCTCCTCAACAGAGAAAAGTTCACGACATTATAAGCTCCCGGGAGGAATTTCCCACCTCTTTAGAGAATTTTCGAATTGTTTCAGAGTCTCTGGAGGCTTTCCGCATTCTTGAGGGATATGAGAGACGTTTTCTACAACTGAATTCAGTCGACGAACTTGTCATTGTTAATCCTTCTGATGTTCTAACTGGGTCTCATTCAAACCCTCTAGTCGAAGACCCCTTTTGGATTGTGGATGTTGTTCAAATCCCACCGTGCATGGTGCACAATCTTTACGGAACAGGAATAGGTGTCGATATACCTGTTACCTACACCATACCCTTAGATCATTTTACCGGTATTACCATTTTTTCAACTGCACCATACGTTGATCCAAACATGTCATCTGTTGGCCTAGGTTCCACTTTTTCTCTCCAGATGGCCCATTCTACAATGGTCCCTCACGTTCTGACTATTCCCGCCAGTAATGTGGTGGTTAGCCAAGCTACAATTGGCACACCACTAACACCTAGACCTTCATCATCACTTCCTTTTGGGTATAGACCACTGAATTCTTCCGTTTTCACCACTACCCAGGTTATGCCTGGAATTTCTATACCTATACAACAACCCGGAGGGACCGGTCTTGGTGGTTTTAATCCATTAAGCAACACCGGCCAGTCATTTATGTTTGGTTCCCAAATTCTAGGAACTCCATTTCATGTTGGGGGGCAACCTCCATTTGGAGGTCAACCGCCTTTCAAAGGGAAACCTCCTTTTGGGGGGCATCCTCCCACTAGAGGACAACCTCCATTTGGAGGGCAACCTCATGCTAGGGGGCAGCCTCAAACCGGAGCCCACCATCAACCGCATGGACAAAATGCGTCTACAATGCCCAATCCATGGAATATTCCTTTTCTAGGAAACCCACAGTTCTCGGGAAGACACAATCCTCAAGCTCCACAACAACCTCTTCCTCCTAAAGGGACTCATCTATATCCTCCTTATGGACAAAATGTTTATCCCCCCTATAGGCAAACACCAAATCCAACTTATAGTCCTCAAAACCTATCCGGTTATCCTCCGCTCACACGTGTTTCTTGAACCCCCTCAAATCCTATGTACCCTGGTCAACATCAACCTTATGCAGGAGGACCCACTAGTTACAATTATTCACCTAACCTAGTATATGGTCCTATTAGTGTTCGTATACCACACCAGTATCACCCGCAGGTTAACCGACAATTACCTTTCCTTGTGACTTTGGATCTCCCAAACTTGTCTCGGTTAATGAATGATCCTATTTTACATTCTTCGGTTTGGCCATCTATTCTAGCTAAAATTCCTTCTGATATTCCAAAATTCGACGGAAAGTCCGAAGAAGACCCAAAAAACCATGTGATGACTTTCCATTTGTGGTGTTCATCGAACTCCCTCATGGATGATTCTATACGTTTGCGTCTTTTCCAACGAAGACTTACAGGTTTTGCAGCAAAGTGGTATATTGAACTACCACGTGCTTCTTTTCAAGATTTCAACTCCCTTGCCATGTCTTTCCTCACACACTTCCAACTACCCATTCGATACGAGACGGGTACCGAACTATTCACCTCCCTTTGTCAGACGAACTCTGTGCATATCTCTAATCATATTCATGAATGGAGATGATGACAAAGGTTGATCAAAGTGATCATTCCTGACCAGTTATTAGTGGAATGTTTCACTAAATCATTGTTACCCCCGATTTCTCATGATGTTTCCATGGGTGGTGTAGTCATCGAGGAAGAAGCTATTACTCGAGCTCAGTACTTAGATTTGGTTTATTCACAATCTGGTACTATGTATGAATTGATACCAAATTCTACCTATGCCACTACTGATCCATCCAAACCATCGTCTACCTCACAAGCGGATGGAGTTATTGGCTCCGTAAAAACCCAATCTACTTCCCAGTCGACTGGAACAACCCATCGGTCCGCTTCGATGTCTTCTCCCAGTTTGATCACACCCTCTTCTACCTCCCCTCAAAATCAGGTCTCTGAGGTGAATATAGTCCAATCAACCCCTTCACAACAATCCAGAGGTAAGAAGAAGACGAGAAATAAACCGAAGAAAAACAATAAAATGAACAACCAAAAAATCAAACTCAAACACCTGCTGCTGGAAAACAACCACAACGGAAACTAAAATTCCCATGTCTCATTTGTGGTGATGATCACTACACCTAATATTGTCCACGTCATGATGAAGTGGCCAAAATTTTTAAAGAAAATTCACAACCCGTTGTGCTTACTTAGCCTTTTCCACAAAAGCAATCCTTGGTTGCTCAAATCCCCACTCTAGGGGGCAGTTCCAGCCAATCCCATGATGAAGCCTCGACAAGTGCCCATATTTACATGTTTAAGGGGATTAATCTGACCACTCGCACTACAACATACAACACACTAGTTAAACCTGATAAGTCGAAGACCACTAACGGTTCTTTACCGGACCCATCACCATCTTCCATTAGTCCTTCGTCTGCTAGCCCTCTGTCTAGGCCACTCTAGATCGAGAAAAATTTGTTTGACTCCATCTTACACCCTCCTAAGAGCACTATTCGTAAATCTACCTTCAATCCTAGTTCATGGGCTGCCCAAAACTACAACATCATTGAAGATTTGGCTCAAGCACCATGTGCTATGTCTGCTTTGGAAGTTCTACAACACTGTCCCAGTAAACATAGAACTCTCTTGGCTGCCATTGGTGCTTTTGATCCCGAATCATCTAAGAACCTCATGTTTAATATAGATGATCATCAGCCTTGACTCTTCCACCAACTAGCTTTTCAAATCGATGTTGTTGTTCAGAATCAACAAATCCACCGAACTATCTTGAATGAGGGAGCCTCTACTTGTGTCATGTCTTTGGCTTGTTGGAAAGGCTTGAAATCAACTGCCCTTAACAAATCCCCTATGATGTTACACACTTTAGATGGGCATGGTTTTCATCCTCATGGAATTTTACAATCYTTAGCCGTTTAGTTGGGCGGTAAAACTGTTACTGTTGATGTCAAGGTGGTCGATCCCCCCTSCATTACAACCTATTACTCGGAAGAAGTTGGTTCTACGCTATGACTTCCATCGCCTCGTYGGTGTTTCGATGTGTACAATTCCCTCATCAAGGAAAAATTRTCACTATTGACCAACTAGATTTMTGTACACCYGATGCTCGTKCTCTTGCTACCAACAACATCCCCTTCTTGGGAGACCACAAGATTACGTATGAAAGMATTGGTGTTGGCTTGTTGAAATATTCTAGCCTTATGGGTACCTTCCCTACACCACTTCCACCCACCACACATCATATTGCCACCGTCAATATGATTTCGACTATGGCTTATCAATCTTCAGAGTCATCTGACCCTTGGATTGTACCTAGTCCTATGGAATTCGATGTACTAGGTGACACCATGCCACTTAGCCTAGCCAAGGCCGCATACATTGCTATTCAATCTGCCTCTCCCTCCCCAGACAACCCAAATCTATTGGCACCCGATGCCTACTCGATGTCATCGTGGTTGGATTCCCTATCGTCTGCAATCGATTACATTTCCCAAATTTTTCCTTCTGATGAATCTATAATAGAAATGCTTAGTATTGATGACGTACCATGGGATGATAACCATCATCGATCCCTTTTTCTTCCACCTCTAGAAGAAATTCACAAAGACATACACTCTGTCTTCCCTCCTGATATTACCAATTCTCTGCATTCTCCCATCCTCACACATGATACTCTTTTTGAAAGGAATCTAGGTAATATTTCTACTACGATCGTTATTGATATTTCGATCAAGAAAGGCATTGTGGAAAATGTTAACCTTGGTGCTAATTGCACACCCGAAGAGGTGGTATCTTACACCGCTCTATTTAAATAATTCATCGATGTCTTCGCTTGGAGCTATGAAGAAATGCCAGGGATCGACCCCTCGATCGTCATGCATGAAATCAAGACTTACCCAGGTGTGAAGCCTGTTCGACAGAAACTCCACCTGGTTCATCCCAAGAAAATCGCAGCTATAAAGGCAGAAGTTGAGAAACTTTTGAAATCTGGCTTTATCTATCCTGTCCCCTTGACAGAATGGGTCTCCAACCTTGTTCCAGTTGCCAAAAAATAGGGGACCATTCGTGTCTACGTTGACTATCGAGATCTCAATAAGGCTTGTCCAAAGGACAACTACCCTATTCCCTTCATCAACCAGATCATTGATAATTGCGTTGGGAGTGTAATTTTCTCTTTCATGGATGGTTTCTTCGAATATAACCAGATTGAAATTTTACCTGTTGATCAACATAAGATGACCTTTATCTTCCCATGGGGAACTTTCACCTATCGGAAGCTACCATTTGGTCTCAAAAATGTTGGTGCTACTTTCCAGTGTGCTATGTCGTACACTTTCCACGATATCAAGCATATTACAGAACCTTACCTCGACGACTTACTTGCCCACTCATCCAATCAATCAGATCACATTGATCACCTATGGGCTATTTTTCTTCTATGTCGATTTTACCGTATCCGTTTGATCCCACATATGTGTATTTTTGCTGTCGAATCCGGTTGACTCCTCAGTTTCATTTTCTCTAAGGACAAGATTTGGGTGGATCCCTTAAAGATTAAGGCTATTCTGGCCTTACCCCCACCTACTAGTTTGACCCAACTCCAAAGTTTGCAAGGGAAAGAAAACTTCCTTCGTTGTTTCATTTGTAACTACACTGTGATAACTAAAGGATTCATTCGATTGTTGTAGAAAAATGCCCCTTTCATCTGGGATGACATTGCTCAACAATCATTTGATTCTCTCAAGCATGCCTTGACCCACGCACCTTTGTTGCATCCTCCAAATTATACAAAGGACTACATCCTTTACTTAGATGCCTCCACTTCCACTGTTGCGATCGTGTTAGTTTAGGAGGACCCCAATGGTGAGGAACATGTGATCTATTACTTGAACAAGAGTCTATCTAGACCCATACTCCGATATTCACATGTAGAGAAACTGGCTCTGAAAACCGTCATCGTTGTCCAAAGATTCCTCCTTTACATCCTGCTACGCACCACCACTATTATCGTGGACTCGAACCCCATGTATCATGTCTTGACACGTCAAGTGCTTGGGGGAAAATACTCCAAATGGATCGTCATTCTTCAGGAATTCGATCTTGAATTTGTGAAGTCTAAAGCCAAAAAATACTTGGTGTTTGTAGAGCTTATCTACGACCTTCCCCATGCTGATAAAGATATTGAGCCTAGAGATTCTCTCCCTGACGAAACTCTTTTCCTCATCATCACATCTGATCCTTGGTATGGAGATATCCTCCTTTATCTCCAAACCCAACACTTTCAGCCTAACATTTCCCATGAAGAGCGTCAACATATTTTCCACCATTCTCGTCGTTACATTATCGCCGACGACACCTTGTATCGTCGTGGTATTGATACTATCCTTTGACGATGTTTGATTCATGAAGAGGCTGAATGAATTCTGAATGACTGTCACCTTGAAGCCTGTGGCGGTCACCTTTCTGGAATGGATACAACCCAGAAAATTTTACGTGCTGGCTATTTTTGGCCCTCGATTTTCAAAGATTGTATTGTGGCAGTCAAACAATGCCCACCCTGCCAAGTTTTTAACAACAAAGAACACACCCACCCTGCTATGTTTCACCCCGTTATCGCCATCATCCCCTTTTCCAAGTGGGGTATCGATTTCATGCAATGTAAGCCTACCTCAGTCGGGGGGCATCGTTATATAATCGTTGCCATCAATTACTTTACAAAATGGGCTGAGGCTATGCCTAGCTTTCTGAATGTTGGTCATACCGCAACTCCTTTTTTTTTAACCACATCATAACTCGTTTTGGTGCACCACGTGCCATTGTCATTGATCACAGTTCACACTTTAAGAACCAGATGATGAGTGAATTGCATGCCAAGTTGGGTTTTCTCCATGAAAACTCATCCCCATACTATCCTCAGGCCAACGGACAAGTTGAAGCCATCAAAAAGGTCCTTAAAACCATGATTCAATGTATGGTAGGGGAAAATAAGACATCATGGCATCTACAACTTTTCTCCGCTCTCTGGTCTTACCGTACTTCTGTGAAAACCACAATTGGGTTCACTCCTTTCCAGTTGGTGTATGGCATCGAAGTTGTTTTACCAATCGAGTGTGAGATTCCATCTCTGAAACTTAAAGTAGAACTCCTACCCCATACTTCTTCTAAAGAAGAATGTTTCTTATATCTGACCAAAATGGATGAAACACATCGTGATGTCTCTCTCATTAACGAGGCACATCAGAAACAGATAAAAAATCAATACAACAAATCTGTCCATCCTCGGAGTTTTGTGGAAGGAGACTTAGTCCTCGTCTATGACCAGGCTCATGACAAACTAGGGACAAGTAAGTTAGAACCTCTATGGCATGGCCCTTACATTGTGAAATGTGTTTTTCATAGAGGTGCCTACGAGTTAGTCGATTATGATGGAATTTCCCTGGGAGAGCCCCAAAATGGGCTTTACCTTAAAACGTACTATGCCTAGATCACCTAGCATGTGTACTTTGTACATTATTGTATTTTGGTTTGGTGTGTCTCTTTATTTTGCGTGCTCGAGTTTTTACCTTTTCCACTCATAACCGTGTCTTATGTTTTCATGCACAGATGGCGTCTTCCTTTCCTATCTTTGTCGGGTTTGCAGATGGCACTATTCGACACACCCAGAACATTGCTTCTGCAGCATGGGTCATTTACCAATTTGACGAGTTGGTGAGTTCAGAAGGTATTTGCTTAGAACCAGCAACTAACAACATGGAAGAATATCATGATGTCATCGGAATTTTGACCCAAGCCTCCTCCCTAGGTATCTCTCACATGATTGTTAACCTAGACTCGCAAATCGTGGTCTGCCAACTTAATAGTGTCTACGCTATTCGTAATCCTATCCTGCTACGTCTCCACCTACAGGTTCATCATATTGAACGAATATTTGATTACATCGAATACATAGATATTCCAAGAGAACTCAACAACGTTTCAGATTCGTTAGCCAATTACATCATGGATCGGTATCTCGTCCATAGATAAGG
This sequence comes from Picea glauca, assembly GCA_000966675.3. NCBI lineage: Eukaryota > Viridiplantae > Streptophyta > Pinopsida > Pinales > Pinaceae > Picea > Picea glauca. The sequence goes on along the minus strand of JZKD02S1741132.1, from coordinate 56,565 downwards.
TTTCATGAAGGAAAATAAATTGTACACCACATGTAAATTAAAACACATCACATTAAAGACATCATCATTTACAAATATTCTAGCACTGTAAAAACTCGTAACTGTATATATATATATATATAGCATGACTGAAAATGTTTTGATTACATCAAAAAATTATTTGGAAGAGCAAAATTTTGGGTCTTCACACCCATACAACATGATCCGACAAGTCATACAAAACATACAATCACCAGAGAGACTTTAATCTCTCTGTACTGCATTATGTTGAGAGTAACACATCACTGTGCAAACTACTTGTCTCAGTAGAGATTTAACATTCTTAGGCACCCCCACGGTGTGTCTCTATATATGTAAGGGCACTTCTCCCCTCCGTAGTGGATGGATACCCATCGTAAGGCCTTGAAGGTTTCTTTCAACCTCCCGGAGACCTATCACTGGTGCCCCCAGATCTACTGCAACCTGAGTGTCCCTGTGACATCCTGATACTAGTATCTCATCTAGACACACTTCTCCCTTGTCTGCATGTTGAAAACAATACATCCATTACAAACTCTTCTACGTACCCAAACAAATTTACATACGTTAAAAAACATAAAAGCACTTGACAAGGTATTGTTTGGTATCTCACCTGACACATCCCAACCTTCTCTCGATGGTAGAATTAGATCCATACTCCCACAAAATTCCACCTCGGCATATGGAAATTCTTCTATCCAAAGATTGGCATCTTAGCCAAGCGAAGAAGTCACCAGTGAAGTGAAATTCTGACCCTGCCACTAGTCTTGGAGACAGACTAGTCCATAGTTCCATCCGTGGTTATCCCACTGGTCGTACCACCAATGCAATCTTAGGTTGAATTTGAGGGATGCGCTCTAAGAAGAATGATACCAAGAAAGAACCACATCCAAACTACTTCTACCCCCACTCTACATCTCGAAATATGTTCCTTCATGTTCCGAAGAAACCCTGCGCTCCAGTTAAACAATGTTGGCTCTAAACACTGTACACCATAAGCTACCTGTGATCTTGATGCCATATGCGTGCTGGTGCTTCCTGTCACACTCATGATAGCAAACACAATAGACCGAAGGGGTAATTCTCTGCTATCCTTGATTGGGATTCTGCCTTCCACCAGTCTCTCTCCTGGGACACAATGACGTGCTAGGTACACATCCATAGGTTTAGGAAGCACCCTCTGTCTGGAAAAAGCTATAGGAGCCCCTCTTTTTGAGAGGCTATTCAAGAAGTATACATATTCCAAATTGATGGTTAGAAGATCCATTCCTATTTGAAACCCTTACTCTGTGACATCCCACAAACTGATCATATGCTCAAGTAGAAGGATCTCTTTCTTCATATTTTATAGTTTGAAGAATTTGAGAAGACCACAATATCTCAACGTGGCCTGCATGCAAGGACTCCACAAAGTAGCCAAATCATTGAGCTCATGCTCCCGTTCCTTCCATTCAATCATGGTTGTTGCCGAAATCACCTGCAAACAAAAAAAAGAACAAAATCTTCATTATTCACACTTTCGACAATTTTTTAGGTAATTGAAAAAAAAAAACTTCAACTTCATTGTATATGTTGTTCAAAAAGAACCACGCCCCTTTTTATTACTCAATATTACTACGCAACCCCATAGCCTACAACAAAATGTTTTAAATTAAAATAACTTTCATCCACAGTTCGATGGCTGAGTGGGCATTTTTTGGGTTTCTTATTGTGTTCCTTAGAAAAAAAAACCAATCCACTCAAGCATCAACATGTTGGCATCCATGCTACAACCTCTTGAAGGCGTTTTTGTAAACAGGTGGTCTTTTTCCATCATTTTGAACAGGGGCCAATTTGATCTTTTTTTGGACGACCTAGGGCTTCAGTTTTTTATTCAAGTATTGTTGTGAAAACAAATTTTGAACCGTTTAATTGAAAGAGGAGGAAATGAATATTTACCTGGTCCAAACAGCGAGAGAAATGATCAACCGTAGCTCTGGTGCCAAGCAAAAAAAGATCCACCTCCAAAATGAGAATCTCCACTGCTACAAATCCTTATGCAAATGAAATGGTAATTGAAGATTTTTCCTTGTACTACTATTTACAAATTTCCATTTTTTTATAAAGTATAGTTACTTTTATGTTTCTTTACAAATATGATGGCCTCACTAAACCTCTGGATTGCAATTTTGACATTACATATTTCGGAGCAATTTTGATCGTTTTTTACCTTGTCATATCCATGAGCGTAGTCTTAGTTCATTCTCAAGCTCAAGAATATAAGAATGTACCAGGTAAACTTTTATCTCTTTTTCGGACCTGTATGGATACACGAAAAAGGAACCCCCTAGAGTTGTCTTTAAACTCTTTTCAGACTCTCTAAACATGAAAATATCGTCGAGTGATCTTGCTTCCTTTCACACTCATTAAAAGGTACGAAAGGGTGTCTTTCGAGTGGTATTTTATCTTTTTTTTGGCCTCGTGAGACTAACTTTACGAAAAATAAACTGAGAGAGTTCTCTTTTAAGTGTTTTTCCAGACTCTATAATCATGAAAAACCTTCGATTTTTCTATCTTTGGACTCACTAAACAAACATCGACAGGCCCATACAGGACCGAACCCTTACTTCTTCTAGTTCATTAAACAAAGGAAGAGGAACTTACTGAAGGTGAGTTATATCGAGCATGTGTTACCCTCCTCGAGCTCGTTAAATCAAAAAGAAGTACTCATCTATCTAGATGGGGGGAAAAATTGAAAGAAGCAAGCTAAGCAGTTTTTGAGAACATCACCAGGTAACTCTTATGGTCACCCTTGAACATGACACTTTGTCTTTGCATGCATTTTAATCCGCTGAACCTCTGCATTGAGCCAATCCTTTGAGTTTCCTATACTCCTTTGGGTCACCTGACATAAGTCACAACATCCACTGCATCATCAATTTTTGACCCATGTCATGTTTCTGCTGTCGTGCCTCAGTGTTCAAGGGAAGTATCTGCCTCGAGAGTCAGCCATCACGAATATCTGGTCTCAATACCTGTGTAAGTCCATGTTCATTTGATCTACCAATTACATCTCTGTGTCTGTTTCATGTCATTGATGGGGGATACATCAAGGCCCTCCTTCAATGAGTCTATTCCTGTTGACTTCAACACATTATCCAGGAACTAGACTTAGAAATGAATTAGTACTTTGGGACCTGCATGCCTCAATGGCAGGCCTCATCACATCCGACAGTGGGTTTACATCATCAACCTCTGATCGGATGATTCCACAGATGTTAGACTTCATCTCATCCATTCAAATTCATCGAAATGTACTAGAGTACCTTGGGAATCACTGACATCAATGGTGACTTCCCTCGCGCTTGTTAACAGTTTACATCATTGACCGGTAATCAAGTGGTTTCTGCCATGTTCGACATCAGGACATCTATTCACATGGTTATATTCGTACTACATCAGGATCGCTAAGAAGACCCTAGGTTGAGTGATCACTTTGATATGTACTTTACCCAGGTTGCAATGGAATTTCTCCTGAAGAAATGACACATATATTGTCACATAGATCCACGTTGTATTGGTCGTGGCTATGTTTTGTCATCTCATAGATCCACTATGTATTCTCCAAGGCTACGATCAGTTCAGGTCATAGGATTATAGATCCACACTATATCCTCAGTGGCTATACCTTTTATCAATACAATTGTGGATCCGCAGTGTATTTTATGGTGGCCATACCTTGCAAGTCTTTATCACCCAAGCATACGTATGCTTGCCTTGGGTTTGAAACATGTCATAATATTTGTTGGATGTTTGTGTGAAACTTCTGTCAATTTCTCTGCATCTATACCCTTGCTTGAAAGTCTACAAAGCATTTTAGTTATCATTCCTCGTCTTCTAACTTCATATTTTGGGGGAAAATTTGTTACACATCAAAATTACTCACTTCGATGGTGTCGCAAGTGTCGTCATTACAAGTGTCACAAGTGTCGCATTTTGGTCGTAAGTGTCACAAATGTCAGAGAAAGCATACTACCATAATTCCTATGTCGTGCTTATAATGACATCGGAAGGACACTTGAAACACCTCAAACATTTGATTTGGAAGAAGAGGAATGGGTTAAAAGCGTTATGAACCTCTTGCCATTTGAAAGGACCATTAAAAATTGAGTTTCAGAGGAGAATGCTCCCCTATACCACTATTAGGAGTGTTGGCGCTCCCCTGTATACTCTTAGGGAGAATTATAATGCTTGTATACTCTTTTTGTGGAGGGCTACTACTATTACAAGTGTTGGCGCCCCCTATACATTGCCATGGAGCACTATAACACTCTGACACCCCTTTTGAGAGAGCGCTACCTATTCTAGGCAAAAAAATGGTTTGTTGAGAAGAACGAGGGGAATATCCTCTCAATATATAAAGGTAGTTGGATTCGAATCCTTGGCCAAGCCATGATCACAGGGTAGATCCATAACTAAAGGAGGAAAATCCTCAACTTACTCCAAAGATATCTCAAGTAGTTGGGCCTCTCCAAGCTTATTTAAACAGGCCTTCTCATGGTGAAAAGGGATGGAAAGAATTGTGAAGCATATGACCTATGGTCTCATGTAGAAGGTGTCTTTCATAGCATCAGTATTCGATGTGTGGACTATTTGAGCAAGGGTTCAGACAAGGAGGGCTTGATGGAGCTGCTACACTCACATCTATGGTTGTAAGTATCCTCCGTTGTTGTTCTCTTTAATATGATATGCTTAGCCTATTTCTTTCAAATCTGTGTTTGATCTCACATTTATTTGTCTCTAATAGATAGGTCTATTTCGAACTAATATCAATAGAGTAGGAAGTGGTTGTACTTTTGTTTGTCTACGGGGCTTATCAAGGAGCGAAAGATTGGAGCTCAACTCGGACCGTGCAGGGACAAACATCAGTAAAAGGTACTTCATTTCCCCTTCCTCCTCACACATTAGTTTATATAGATCTAAAAGGAAGTCAGTGACCATGATAAGCATATTTTGTCTTAAGAGTTAAGATTCTAGCTCTCAAGAGGAGATCTACCTGTCCGCAGGGAGATTTTCCTTCAACAAACTGTACTAGCTTTGAAGGGATCAGAGAGTGCAAAAATGTGTGTGTACTTGGTCAGTCTATCAAAAATCACCATGATGACACTCTTTACTTCAGACTTCGGTAACCCTATGATGAAATCCATGGAAACCTCCTCCCAATGCTGACTTGGGATGGCTAAGGGTTGTAAAAGACCCGGGGTCATAATTGTTTCCACCTTATTTTGTTGGCAAACCAAAAACTATGCCACAAACCTTTGAACATCAGTTTTAAGGCCATCCCAAAAAAAAACCTTCTTGACTCTATGGTAGGTTTTGTTTGTTTCCTTTGCTTACTAGATTTTTAGCGTGTGTTGTTTGTTTTCCCTAGAAGACTCTAGGTTGGATTTATTTAATGGTGTCA
>JZKD02S1741132.1:27921-44547 GCA_000966675.3 Picea glauca | reverse complement strand
TTGGAGTTTCTCCATTCTTGATTCACCTTCCTTGTGTCCTCATCATGAATTTCATGGGATACATTTTCAATTTCAGGTGTCCTCTCTATTAGTAAATTTTTCAATCCTTCCATGATCTCCACTTTTAAAGTGTCCATCTTAGTATTTATTGCCTCAAACTTAGCTTCTGTTGAATCCATCATCTCTTGTAGTTCATTTTTTGTTACTGTCTTCTTTTGTAAATCATTTATTTCCCTACACATTTCTTCAGCTTCATAAAGAGTCCAAGTAGGATTGTCTGGAGGCTTATTTGGTGTAGAAGTTCCCTTTTTTGGTGGCATGTTGGCCAAGTATCACTTTAAACCTTGATTTTGAGGTGGTTCTGATAGAAAATCTTCCTTTTATTGTATCTCCAAAATTTAAGCCCTTCTGAGTATGAAATTTTATTTTTTATAGGTCTCTGATATTTCTTCTCTTCAATGCCACAGGTATGATAAAAATTGGATGTGCCAAGTGGAATTTATGGTAACTTCCTCACAACTTGCTGATTTATGGGATTTCCAAGAGATCTCAATTGTATAGAGTTCTTCGCACAAAATCATTAATATAAAATTATGAACCTCATACCATAACTACTATGGTATTTCCACTATCCAAAGCAATTGGTGTCACTCAATTTGGATACTATAAGAAGAATTTATGATTGTTTTACCTGGAACACCGGCTTGCGATTAGTCAATAGGACTAGTCAGATACCCTATCTTCCATAGGGTGTATCTACAAATTTACGATGACCCAAAATATGAAATTTCTACCACAAACACCTTATGAATTTATGAGAATATCCTCTAGAGTTTAGTGTCTGAAACATTACAGAAAAAATATTATAGCGAAAATTCTGTAATGACTCAATTTAGGATGATTCCAGAACCCCATATTACAATGGTTGTATATCTGAAATTATAAGGATCCAAGAGCTAAAGTTTAACCCCAATGTACCTTGTTCGGTTTACTAAATATCCTCCAATTTGTTACTTCTGAATCATTGTAGAAAAATAGTTATAGCGAAAATGCCACGGTGTCTCAGATGTAGCAGCGAAATCCCAAGACCTTGAGCTCTGATACCATATGTTAAGAACCAAGTATCAATATAGCATAGAAAAACCTTAGAATAAGTACTCAATGCCTTTAAGAAGTAATTTCAGATAATAAGACTCTTCGAGGAGGCAACCTCCTTTTACCCCACATAAATGTTCAAGTACAAGATGATTCCAAATGAAAATGTCTCGTTGGTATATATAAGAGATTAGGAGGTATAATTACAAATAATGGAATAAAGTCGGCATAAATAAAATAACATTACTAATGTAATATGCCGCAATTAAGGGGTAATGAGCCAATATTAGGGCTTAACAGGGATGGATATGAACGAAGCTAAAAAACAAAGACTATTACAATTAAATGAGCTTGATGAGATAAGATAGGATTATCTACAAAGAACCGCCCTGATAAAAGAGAAAAGGACAAAATGGCACAACAAGTAAATCAAAAGGATGTCCTTTCAGTTAGGATATTGGGCCTTTATATATGATAGTAGATTCAAAAATTTTAAGGGTAAATTGTCTACTAGATGGTTGGGACCTTATAAGGTTGATATAGTTTATGACAATGGTTCAGTAAGGATAAAGACCATTGATGAGAATCAATCTTCCTTTGTCATAAATGGGCATCGTCTAAAGGTTTATCATAAGCCTCTGTCAAAAGAGGATTTTTTCAAAAATGTTCTTCAGAGTTCTGAAATGCAACTAGTAAGCAAGAGGGTTTCTCCTCCTGCTGACCTACCACAGTAAGTTCAATTGTATAACTTCATTTTCTGTACATAGGTCTGTCATTAGATAAATTTTCTCTTTTATTTTTCTGATATAACTAACAAAAAAAAAAAAAAACTGGTTGTGTTCCCATGTAGATAAACAAATAAGGAGGAAATTTACCAGATGGAATCTTCTTTAAGTTTTTTAGACTCCTTATAATTGAAAACACCGGCAAACAGGAACTGGCCCGGACTCGAGAAAAATCCACTGGAAAGTATAAAGAGTTTCCTTTAAGTTTTTCAAACTCTTTAAAATTGAAAACAACGGCGAGCAGGAATTGGCCTGGGCTCGAGAAAAATCCACGGGACAATATAAAGAGTTTCCTTTAAGTTTTTCAGACTCTGTAAAATTGAAAATACCGATGAGCATTAACTAATCTGGGCTCGATAAAAATCCACATAAAAGTAGTTGTTAAGATTATTATTGTTATTTTTGTAATAAAGAGGAAATGCCAACAGGAGTTGTGATCACCTTGGTTCCAAAAGAAAATGGTTCTATAATCTCAGCAATTGGTCATCTAATTTCTAGAATACCCTCCTGTTATAGAGCTCTTCTTGCGTTATTCCTATGCAAATTCAGAAATCCTAAGATTTGGTATCTACATGGATTTTCAATCAAATCTGATCACAGAACACCAACTGTTTCTACAAGTCACTGCCACCAGAATATGTGTCAAAAATCTCTCAAGCACCAGAGAAAAATGTTCATATTTGTGCTTATCAATTACCAATGGTCATCACTGCACTATTCTTATCCGGTACTAAACCCCATCTAGTATTAAATAAGGGACCCTGTGTTATTCTGGTACTAATTACAAACTCTACACACAGGTGATCTGGTACTCAAAAAATCTGGCACTCAGGTAATATGGTACTCAGATGATCCCATACTAATTTCAAATCTGCACACAGATGATCCGGTACTGGTAAGGATGTGACTGGTAAATCTCATCATACTTCCAAGTTGTTGCTCAATTATTAGTGATAGGACATACAACTTCAACAATTTTTCGTTTTATTAAAAGGATTAATTAGATAAAATATGCATTTAAAACATTTGGTTTCTCTCAGATCATGACATACCCCCTTTCATGAACTTCTATAAAAGCCTCGACCACATTTCTGTAAGAAGAGGATATCCTTATTCCTCGAATATTAAGAGTGCAAGGTCATTATGTATCTTACTGGATCAAACTCATACTCCTTCTATCTATCCAGTAAATAAACCCCATAAACTTATGATTCGCAATCGTACTATATGAAGTGACATGAACCACATATCTAAGCATATCAAATAATGATCCCAATCTATTTTACACTCATAAGTCCCGATCAGAATGACCACACCCTTCCGTGAATATTGTCTGATGTCAATTTTCCATGAGTCCATAAGTCGTTAGAGGATCTGACTTGCCTCACCATATCATCATGACTATCGATGTGACCGTTGTAATCTACACTTCCATTTATAAACACTCTTTTGGATGTCTTTTCCATCTAGATGAGCGTTATTTACCATTGTTGTCACACCATATATAGACATCCTGTGCGTATTCCTTGCATATTTTTCCCCATCTCGTACTCTATCACAGTCTATGTTTATCTGGTACTCAAACCTCTATCCTATGTCCATGCCTCATCCGCCCGAGAGAATTGTTTAAGATAGCATGGGGGTTGATAGGCATGAGCCCATATTTCAATTGTACAGGGAAACATCAAAATATCAGACCTGTAAGGAAAAATATGAACAGGCAGGATGGGTGCCATTCTTGGAAAAGTTTAAAGGACATCACGAGGGAATTTCTCTTGGCTTCACACGAACATATGATGGAGATATATGGAGAGAGTGTGAAGTTTGGATACATGAAGATAACAATTGCAGAAGCCACTATAGCAGAATCTATGGGTCTCCCGATGGCTAGAGAAAAATTCTTTAAGAGAGTGATCGTCGACAGGAAACTCTGTCAAAAATTCCTCAATCCAGAACATCAAGACCTTGATTGGACCAAGTGTGTCCCTTAAATCTATGTCAAAGAGGAATATTGGGCAATTCTCCTAAGTCTGCAGAAGTTCCTCACCTACGAAGGAAGGTATGCAATAACCTTCATTTATCATTTGAAGCTTTTATCGCATTTCGAGGGAGGACCACAAATTGATTTTCCTCACTTCCTATGGATGAGTTTAAAGAAGATGGTGAGAGGAGTGAGGTCAGTTTCCGAGAAACCTGAGACTAGCCTTCATCACCATGGTTTAATAAAACTTCTGGTTGTTCATTCTTTGAGAACAAAAGGCGGTAGTTGGAAGCAATTACTCCAACAGAATTTCGCTCAAGAAAGAATATCCAAAACTGTTGAAACACAGGAGACAAGGATACACAGTGAGGGTTTAAGCAAGAGGGTAAAGGAATATAGAAGGAAGGAATCAAGAGGAAAATAATACACTGTTATGCCCAGCTCATCCCATCCCATTGAGAAATCAGTGACAGAAAAGTCTATTGTAGGGGAACCTACTACATCAAGGAAGAAGAAAGTCATCCAATCCTAGAAAATAATTCCTACCTCGATTCAAAAAGATAAAAGAAAAAAGGAAGACTCTAAGCTAGGAGGATGATAAGACAACGTTCTTGAAGAAATCATGGAGGCATCATTAGAACCAGACAACTAAGTAGAGAAGACCCTTGACCTCAACATTTAGAACAAGAAAACGTTTGCACAGTCTAAAGCATCTGGTTCAGTCCTGCATCCTAAAGATCAACTATCACAAAGTAAGAAATGAAAGAAGGAAGAGACAGATCAACAAGATATTTTACATGAATCAACCATCAGACCCCCTCCAGCATCCGTTAAGGAATTGGGAAACATCCCTGAGGTAGTTACTCAGTCTTCCCAGAAACTAGTTAGTGAATTGAAAGAAACTGTTAAGGTGACAAGAAGAAATAGAAAGAAGCTTGAAAGGGAGGAGGCACAAAGGGAACAAATTCTAGAACCAACACCTCAATCTTCCAGGATAGAAATAAGGGCTGGTCAACAAAAGCAGACTCCAGAATTCACAACTCGGGACCTCAAGATGAAAGTCAAAATGACAAAGGAGAAACAAATGTCCAGACCCACCACCGTTACTAAAATAAAGAAGAGGAACTTGTTTGAGGAAATTTCTACCCATGTCAGTAAGTCTAAAGAGGCCCCGCTCACGGTACAAAGGACTACCATAAGCATGGCCAAGCAGGTGACAGTTCCAAATATACCTTCTCTTCAAAGGGAACCCATGGATATTCTGAGTTCTCTAGAGAAAGGAAGTGGCTGTGGAGATACAGTAAGCGAGACAGAAGGATTGGTAACATAGACTTTGAGGAGTTTGAGGAAATAAAAGGAAGCCCGAGAAGAGGTAACTAAGGAGGCAATCACATCTAGCCCGGACAAGTCTCTGAACAAACAAAAATTGATAGCAAACATTGAGAGGCTGAAGCAAGAAGTTGAAGAATACAAAGTATTGGACAGGCATATCAAGGCAAAGAATGCACAATTGAAAGAACAACATGAAGAGGTCTCTGCCAAACTTAACAAGGTCTTGCAATTGATCCAATACACTAGGGTAATTAATAAGGAATTGAAAAGTGAATTTTATGGTTTTAACATCCTGCAGCCTGAGAAATGATAGAGAAGGATTTAATTTTGCAGAACATTTTTTCGGTAACAGTTTTTGATGATGTTGCATGAGGACATGCAACACCTTCAGCATGGGGGAAATGTTGAGTATCTATTTTGACATGTATAATTCCCTATCTTACCTTGTATCCAATCCTTTTTTCCTATGTTATAAGCCTATACTTGACTATTTCCTCTCAAACACATACCTAATAGCCTTGTTCATGGTCACAAGAGGTAATTGATGATTTAAAGCATGTTTTGTTTAACTTTCTTGAATTAATTCAATTAAAGTGTTTTATTTTGTATAGTCCTAATGGTTTGAATCATGAGAATCCTATCCAATACTTGTGCCATTCCAGTACTACCAGTCATTGTGCAATCCAGTACTAAATCCATTCCGGTACCCAAGGCATTTTTGATCCGGTACTATCTGATCCAAATCTATTCTGGTGCCAAGTCATGCGCTATTTCGGTACTGTCTACTCCACGCCCATTCCGGTACTCAGATTCACGACTGTGTGTATTCTGGTACCAAAACCTCTGTTTCCATAATGCACCAATTGGACCAATATGATGATGAAGATTTCGAGAAGGAAGTTGAACCAAATATTCCAAATCGGTTTTCCAGATTACGAGAAACTCCATCACTCATGCACTTTGTGTCATGAGGATGGAGTCGATCCTTGAAGATTCGATGTAAATACCAATTGTAATATCTATAAAAATGTTTAATTCTTATCCATAGATATTGATAGTATCAGCTTACCTTCTATATAAGGGACACTTTATAGGTGATAGAGTGTGTGGATAATAAGGAATGTAATGAAGTCTGTTGTCAGAACCAGATAATACATATCGTTCCTATGTATGAAGTAAAGAACTGTTGATCCAATTTACCAGTTGAATTAATGCAAAAGATCTATTATGTCAATTCCTGAGTGCAAGTGAAACGTTTTAGTTTGTTACTTTCTTAAGAGGTTCCTTCTTGGTTAGGCAAGGGCCCACCACCCCAACTAAGGTAAACCTCCCTGTATATGTTTTGTGTGATTGTGTGAGTATTTTACAGTAGTGTGTGTTAATGATATTTAATCTATTCTCAAAGTTCAACATTGAGTTAATTGTTTCTGGATTGGTGTGAATAGTCAGGTGTTAGATCCAATAGATATTTCATTCTTAAACATTGAAGGTTTCCATTTAATTATTTGAAGTGTGGATTGATATCTTGAGTTTATGATTGCAGTAGATTTAATACATCAAGAAATCATAAGACTTTACATCTGATCTTCATGCTATGTAATGAAGTCTTCCAGTTTTGTTGAATGTTCCTTGTACTGGTTCGTTTGAATTGCATGAAGATGGAATTGATTTTGATTTCAAGAGTGATTGGAGTTGGTTTCTATTTACTATTTTGATTACTACACGAGACAAGATTCTCAAATTTGTCTCTTTAATTCAAGAGTCTAGAATGAATATACTTGTTTCTCTAGGATAGAATCCTTTTTGATTGGTTGTTTGTGTGAAGAAGTCTCATTATCATTTTTCTCTTCTAAAGTTAAAGGGTGTTTGAAGTATTTCAAGATATTAGAAACAAAGTTTTTATGTTATTAATTATTTCCTATATGCAACAGACTTAAGTAGGCTACCTGTTCTCGGCACATATAGTGTAACAACTATTTTGATTACGAATCCCGGATTGACATTTAAATGAGTGTAAGATATATATTGAACATATTTATACACCAACAAATGGCTCATGATGAGACCACCTACCCTTTGCTTAGTTCTTATTTTATTATTTTTATGGGTCCCTCTTGTTTCTTGCTGAGAAGCCTTTTATTTCTTTCTCAAGGATCCCTGGGAGAAGCATCTTGAGGTTTCATTTTTACGCTTTTATCTTTTACCATCTTGCTTTTACCTTCTAGGCCTTTAGCCCCTTCTTCCCACAAGATAAGGTGAAGTCCTGAAAATAGGTCAACCGAGTGCCCAGTCAAGTGGAATGGGATAAGTGAGCGGGAAACAAGATGAAAAGGTGATGTTGTGAAGCGAGCGGATGATGGACTTTCAGAAATACCTCCAGTGGAAAACCAAAACCTACAGAGACAGGCTTACTAGGGCACTCTATCAATCCCTCTAGACATGGTCAAGTGGGAAAGTGTAGGATCCAAGTAGTCGTTAGAAAATAAAAGGAATAAGATGCATAAATTCAAGTTTTTTGATGATCAAAGTGACACATACCATGATACCTGGACTAATTACCTCATGGAGCAAGAACCATCTCTAACATAGGACCAAGCCGATGGTAGTGGATGTTGATGTTGCTGACAAGATAAAGATGTTGGAAGATAGAAAAGGTGGGCCCTTTAGGGCCATGCTAAAGTCAATCCTGCCCTCGATACTCCATGTCTAGGACCTATGGGCCTCGAGACATGATCTCCTACTTATCCCTGAAAGTGGGGGATAACAGGTCCTATAAAATCTATTTCCCACTTGTCAAATACCTGAAGATTTACTTGGGGCCTTAGGGGCATCTCATCCCTCATGTTGGGTTTACCAAACCTTTGATAGACATCATAGTTCTAACAATATTCCTTTGCATCCTTATGCATTGTTGGAAACCATAAGCCTACGTGCAATACCTTCTGTGCGATAGCCTTTCCTGTGTAATTTCCTCCATCGATACCTCCATGAGATTTTGTTAGAACCATAGGTTGTTCATGATCCATCACACACCTTCTCAATATGATGTATGTTCCCATATTGTATAACTAACCTGCAATCAATTGATAGTTTGCAGCTATGACTACTATGTTTTTCTTCTGCGTGGTAATAAAATCCTCTGGCGTGACTCCTATATGTAATAATTCAATGATATCAACAAAGTACTCATCTTCTATCTGTACCAAAAATTTCTGCACATAAGGGAAGTTGTCTTCTAAGTTAGTTGGTTCTTCTCCATTGGGTATCCTTGATAAATGGTCTGGTCCTACATTCGAATTCACTGGTTTAAATATTATCTCAAAATAAAACTCCCAAAACAACAATATAAATCTACAGATACTCCTTCCAACACTGGCTTGTTGACTAGATATCTGAGGACAAAACGATCTATGAACATTTTAAAGTGCTTTCCCAATAAGTAGTGTTTGAATTTTTGTAGTGCAAACACCATGGCTAGGCCTTCTCTTTCTGTTGTGTTGTAATTATACTCTGAATATGATAACTTCCTTATTGCAAATGATATAGGGTGATCTAAGTCACTTGATCCTAGCTACGACAAAATTGCTCCATGTACTAATGTTGATGCATCTACATGTAAATGAAATGTTTTTTCCCAATATGGAAACACTAAAATAGGTGTTGTCACCATCTTCTCCTTCAAGGTATCCAATCTTTGTTGGAAATCCTTGTCCCACTAAAATTTGGTATCCTTATTCATCAACTTTTCCATCAATGTAGTAATTTGTGCATACCCCTTGATAAACTTCCTATAGTACCCGATATGTCCAAGTGTAGCTCTTAACTGGCACACTAAATTTGGTGATGGTAAGTTCACAATTACAACAATCTTAGCATGGTCAACCAATAAACCTTGTCTACATACCACATGTCCTAAGATTATGCAAAAGGGTTCACTAAAAATGCATTTCTTGATGTTCAATGAAATCTGACACTAACTACACTTGTCCAAAATTAGTATTAATACTTATACATGGTATTTCAATAGACTAAAAACAATCCATTCATCCAAATATACTTCTAAGAACTTATGTATGAAATATTTGAAAGTGGATACTACCACCCTTGAAATAATAGCTCATGCATTCTTCAGTCCAAAGGGCATAACTGTATACTGATAAGATCCCCATTCTTTAGAAAATGTAGTCTTATGCATATCTTCTGGAGCTATTTTAATCTGGTGATAACTTGATAATCCATCTGTAAAGGAATATGCTTCCTTGCTTCTCACATTCTCTAAAACCTGATCTATAAAAGGGGTAGTGAAAGGGTCATGTAAACAAGCATCATTCAATTTCCTTAGACCTATAAAAAATCTTATTCCCCCTTTCTTCTTTTACTAGACCACCATGGGACTAATCCATTTAGATTCCTCCACTTTCTCTATGATACTAGCTTCTAACATTCTGTCAAGTTTTGCTTTCAGTTTTTTCTTATAAATTGGATTCAACATGTAAGGTTTCTGTCTGATAGGTCTAGTATCCAGTTTCAATGGTATCTTCATATCTCCTAGCTTACTTGCTATTCCTTTCATCTCCGTAAAATTTGTTGGAAATAGGTCACTATATTCGCACAATAATTTTGTTATCCTTTCTAGTGTCTTGTCATCCCAATAGTCTCCAATAATTTCCAATTTAGGGTTTTCTTTTGTCCCAGTATTGACTTTATTGAATTTAATTGGTGCAACAAATGTTTTTGATTCCAATGAAGGACATTCCACCTCTCTTTCTCCTTCAATATTTGTTATCTGAATGTTGTGTAGATATTATTCTTCTAGTGTTTCCTCTACAACATGATAGCAAGAGAGTAAGTCCTTGATTGTCTGTATGTTTTGCTATTGATATTATGTTATGACTTCAACCTCAGGTTCCCCATAAAATATCATTCCATGTATCATCTTCAGGGATGAATTGATCATAGGATTCTCATGCTCAAATTAGAAATTTATCACAATTTGTTTTTGTATCACTATCTAGTTTGTAGTGCCTCTGTGTAGTTCCTATTCTATGTACCAGTTTTCTAGTATTCCTTCCAATGTATGAAAAAAGTAATGAGTCCATTATTCTGATGGTGTGTTGGCCCTTGACCAAGTTTTGAAGTTACTTGGTCATATTTGACCGCTTTTGGGACTTTGACAACCTGCCGAAGATGGAGCGGCAGACGAAGCAGAAATCAAGAGATCTTGGCCCACTTTCGGGTCCCATTTTGGGTTTTGGGACAATGTAGTGGGAAAGGGATGTCGACCCATGGGTTTACCCACGTTTAGGCCCACTTTTGTAATGTATAATAAACATCTAGACATCTAGTAGAGGGGGGATTGTATTTATGTGATGTAAGCTAAGTGATAATAGTCTATGTAAGTGATTTGTGCATGAATGTAGAAGGTTTACAGAGCTAAGTGCAAGTTGTTGTAGAGGTTATAGAAAGTTCTCTGTTGTAAGCACAAGGAAGAAGGATCTAGCGAGCTGCGTAGATCTTTTGTCCTATGTGAAGAAGGGTTTTTGGTGGATTTGTGCCTGTAACTGATTGGAGACGCTAATAAAGAAGAAGAGTTGGTGGATGTAGCCCCAGGGTGGGGGTGAACCATGTAAATCTGTTTGTTATGCTCTATTCTTTGACTTGATGTGTTTATCTCTACTTTGGCTAAGTGCTTTGATATAATTAGATAGGTCTACTTATTTTTTGTGCTTCATTAGATGTGTATGAATAGTATATTTGATATGTATGAAGATGCTTAGTACTGATCTACTATATCTGATCTATTTTATTGTTGCTAAGTGATAAATTACCTTATATCTAAGTGAATACTACAATGCTCTGTGCTATTTGCGAAGTATAATAATGGTCAAATATTGATGAATGATTGATGCTAAGCGCTCTCTAAGTGATATAATCATAGATGTGTGTCCCAGCTAAGGTTGTAGACACATGAGTCTTGAAACCACCCCTTCCTCTACCTCGGGTGAGACTTCATCTACTTCACAGGTGTTGCTGAAAGGGTCTGTAGTTAGGGTTTTGTTGGTGCATTGTTGTAGAGTTGAACCCCGGGTCTGCCCCTATTCCAACAAATGGTTCCATTGTTGGTACCTGAAAATGTGATTGTTGGGAACTGAGGAAGAAGAAGCTTTGTGAAAATATTCACCCTGAAACTGTGGAAGCTCTGTGTGAGATATGTGCCCTAGAACGTAGTATTCCACTTGATCTAAAAAGATTTGTGCTAAATAAAGAAGGTCAGATCTGAAGAAAAGAAGTGAGATCTGAACACTTTGTGCTCTGAGAAAGGTAAAAGTGTAAGTTTATGCAAAAAAGAGATCAGATATGAAAAAACGAGGTAAGATCTGTAAGCTCAGTGCTCTAATAAAGGTAAGAATAGTTAAATGTTTTTTAGATCTGGAAGCTTTGTGCTCTGCAAAAGTAAAATAAGTGAATTTTTTTTTTTGTAAAGTTTGGATCTAGGTATGTTTTGTCCTATCCTGAAAACTAGGGCACTAATAGATGAAATAAGGTTTGATATGAGTAGATCTGATAAGAATAATGATAGATATGTTATACCTATGCATAGAAAGAAAGTTTGGACTAACAAATGGATGCAGGATCCTAGAAAGAATTTTTTGCAGGCTAGCTACCATGATCCTAGTGCGCAGTATAGAGGAGGCTGGGGATCATTTAAAAGAAATCAAGGATTAACCCTATGTTACAGTTGCACAAGACCAAGACATCTTGCTAAGGAATTCCCTGGTGGAAGACCTAATTGTCTCTGTTGCAAAGATTTGGACCATGAAGTATTGGATTGCCCTAGAATGATTCCTAAGATTGAAAGAATGAATCTAAATGAAGAAAACCCTAAGGCATCTCTAGAAATAGCCGAACCCTAGAAAGAATCTGAGAAGGTATTACTAGATATGCAAGACACCTTGAAGGACCACCGAAATTTTAGGTTATCAAGTATATTTAAAGAAAAATAATGCATCGAAGTAAGAATAGGGGACTTCGACATTGACTGTGTTCTTGATGAAGAAACACCAGTGAAAATTATGCCTGAGAGAACTTGGGAAGCTATAGGAAGGCCTGCTATGATCCCTTTATTGAAAGGAATAAGGATATTCAAAGGAAAACTGGTGAACCTATTTGGAAGGCTCACTCAAATATCTATGAATGCTAATGGAACTTCAATAGAGGAAGATTTTGAGATTATAAAGTTTATTGAGGACAGTGCCCCGTTTACTGTGTAACTTGGAAAAACTTGGATTGAGAGAGATCAAACCAGAAAGAAGGAAGAAGAAAAGGTTTTGGAATAGCAGAGACAAGAGTTAACAAATTTCATGACCAGAAGGATAGCGTAGTTGATTGAAGAATAGAAGAACAAATCGAAGCTATTTGACACCTAGAGCCCAGATGCCAAATTTGCAAGAGCACTAGAGGACTCACAGAAGATTACAATATCTATCTCAAATATAGAAGAAGTATTACCCCTGAGTATTAGGAAAGAATCTCAACAGCGCGAAGTGACTATGTCCAAGGAAAATAATAATCAGAATGGGAAGAGAATAATCAAGACAAAGCTCACTGGAAATAAGGCTAGGAAGCTAAGTAAAAAGAGAGATAAGATTGACAGGCTACAGAATATTCCAAAGAGAACCTCGCAGAATGGAAAACTTGCAGAAACTTAAATTTGTCGAGATATCATACCAGTGACATAGGCCACTTCATCGAGGCAAAGCAATATAGCCATTGGAAGCCTATATAACTGTTCGAATGCCACTCCGAATAGGTAGAAAAGCATTGATGGTTCACCACTAGACCGTCAAACTGCGCCATAATAGAAAAAACATGAGTTAATGATGCCTCATACCCATTGCAAGAAGAACTATGCTAATTTCCTTAATTAGTCCACTGCGCCACGAACCAAGAATACTTTTTTATAACTAAGAATTTGAGCCCACAGCCTGAGATTATTTTTCACTGTGATCATCGGCTTGTTCCCGTACCCTCCATTACAGTCTCTAAATTCAGTTCACACCCTATCTAATTGACCCTGAGCTTGTATGTTGGATGAGCTCAATGCCACAGAGAAATTAGTTGAATAATTTTTTATTGACTTAATGACTGAGAGAGTCATGTCGGAAAGAAGGATGTCTGCAGGTGTACAAGAATCATCAACAGGAGGAGTCCAAGCTTCTCCCTCAACTGCTTGTGGAGCAGGAACTTCTAGAACCATGGCAGAGACAAGAACAAAGCACAGAGATGACATTGCAAACACCAATATTATTCTATGCATTCTATCAGCTTACCTACCACCTCTCAGTGGCACCATCAACCGTGAMATTGTCCCTTAAGACTTCGAGTATACTTTGATCACCGTGTACCTTCCGAAAGGGGTGCACGCAGTTCGTTCCAACCAAGATAAGCTTGCAKCATTGAAGTTTAGTGACTTCAACCTTGTAGATCGGAAGGCTTACAACATGCTAGCCCCACACAAGTATCTAACCAGGACTAAAGGCAATAATTCCAAGATCRTCCCAYAGTCATGGACCCAAAACTTCGTGTAGTCCACACTGCTCAACGTGATGAATATTTCGCACTTTGGACGACATCAGGATGTGAATGCATGTGTAAGGTTACTGTTGTCATGCTATCAYGGTGAATAGCTATGGTTGAACTGATACATCACTGTGGATCCAACCTTGATCAATTAGATCAYAGGGCTTAGTATGCAAGGCCCTGACCCACAAGAGTTCTACCCTGGAAAAACCTCAGACTGAGCATTAGCACAGAKAATTAAAGAAACTTATGGCGATGTCAAGAAGGGAATGTGAGGCTACAAGGTAGCCTCTATATAGAGTGGCACARTGCACCTTTCCTGTCAGTTGATCRCGGRCAAGCTAGTTCGTAAGAATAGACCAACTCAAGCGACTGGATTCATGGTCGACCTCGCAAAGAAATGCACAGAGGGACTACAAATGAACTGGGCGCAGTACCTTGTCAATGAACTAGAGATTGATTGTAAAGAAGCACAAGACCAAGGGTACGAGTTCCACTTTAGTTGGTTTCTGATACTGATCGTTTTTATTGCCTCGGAGCTACCAGAAGGTACCACTTTCCTAGATATCGAACCCTTCGAACCATTGGCCGCAAAGTTCTGTATGTTGTGGTACTCCAGTGACATGAACAAGCAGTGGTAGTCCAATGTCGTCTTCCATGCCTATTACAACCAGTTGAAGATTGCAATCCAGTCTACACCGTGCATCACCCCGAACACACTTTATAGGTTTAGACCCTTAATGAAATTCATCATGGACTGCCACTTCACCTATATTACAATGCGTGTTGATGAGAATAAATAGTAGATATAGTCATATTACAAGTTGACAGAAGATGACTTGGAGGATATTAACAAGGAATGGTCATTGGACCTCCTTGTTCTAGTGGAACCCGCAGAGATGTCCGATGTGGATAGCTCTGAAACTATGCCAGACACACCTGTACCAAGCAAGATGAAGAAAGATGATGAAGTGCATGATGTCCATATCACATCGACGAAGACCACTTCAATCTCACCTAAGCAAGGAGATGATGGTGGAGAGCTAGGTGGCACAGAAGTCGAGTAAAACAAAGGTGAAGTTACTCCGCCTAGAAAGGAGGAGGATCCATCCAAGAAAATAAAGGTTACCCCACCAAAGCATTCATCCTAGAAGAAAGATAAATCCACCAGGACTACGTTTAAAACTACCCTCACCCTAGACGACTTTGACTTCTTAGTCGCTGCATTGAATGACGCTTCACTAGAGATCGCAAAAAAGAAAGAAGTGAAGCAGGAGGATTTATTCAGCCGAATCAAGGGTGAACTTCAAGAGGTGCAACGGGCACTACAATCTAGCTGCACAACTTCTATTGCACCCTTGACAAGTGGAACAGAAGAACCAGAACATGATCCAATCCAATTGCACAAGATCACCTATAAATTTGAAGCTCACCTTCGACGAGCTCGGGAAGAGACAGTGCAAGCCACCCAAGCTTTGGTGCAGGCATAGAAGATATGCTAGAACAGCGTAGTAATGCAGAAAGAGAAAAAATAACTCTTTAAGAAAAGTGGGAGGAAGAGAAAGCAGTGGTACAACAAGACAACGAACAGTTTCTCGCAGAGCAACTGGAAGTACAGGAACGGGTTCACAAATAACTTCTCTCTATGACAGTCATCAAAGTCCAGGCAGAAGAATGGGTTCTACAACAGGTGGCGCAACTGGAAGGAGTGATCCAGCAGCTTCAGCAGCGCATCATAGACCTGGAACTTCGCACTGTGCCTGAGACTCCTGAAGAAGAAAGATATCTAAGAGAGGCAACTTCCCATAGCGCAGTTGGCATATTGAAAGACTTTTCCTTGGAATACAAGTAGATGATATCCATAAGCTCTTAGATGTATGAAAACCTCACAGAAAATCCAGAGTTACAGGCACTAGAGTCACAGCTTCAACACACAAAAAAGTAGGAAGACATGTTACAAGCACAACTGAAGGCCTTGTCACCAGTTGAGAGAATGAAGAGGTTTCCAGATAAATGCACAGCCTAGTAGTAGGTACACACACTTCAGAGTAAAGTAATGGAAGTCTATCAATGACTTCAACCAGTGCAAGAAAAGGCATGCCAACTGTTCATTGAAGTTGAAAACCAAGGAGTAGAACTTGAACATGTTGTGAGTACAAAAAAACAATGCCTATAGGGACCAGTCAGTGATGCATGCATCCAAGAGTTCACTGAGCAAGAGGCAGTCACACTACAGTAAGTCGAAGCATCTTGAGACAAGCTTGAGGCATTCGAGGCTAAATTTCTCAAACCAAAGTGACTTGGGACGAGTCACAAGTGAGTGTTGGGGACATGTTGGCCCTTGACCAAGTTTTGAATTTACTTGGTCATATTTGACCATTTTTGGGACTTCAACATCTTCTTGAAGATGGAGCACCAGACGAAGAAGAAATCAAGGGATCTTGGCCCACTTTTTGTTCAGAACCAAATACCAATATAGCATAGAAAAACCTCAAAAAAAGTACTCAACACCTTGAAAAAGAGATAATTTCAGATAATAAGACTCTTCAAGGGGGCAACCTCCCTTTACCCCACTTAAATGTTCAAGTACAAGATGATTCAAAATGAAAATGTCTCCTTGGTATATATATAGGAGACTAGGAGGTATAATTACAACTAATGACCTAAGGCCGACATAAATAAAATAACATTACTAATATAATATGCCCCAATTAAGGGGTAATGAGCCAATATTAGGACTTAACATGCCCCTCCCCTTGAGACAAGTGTTGTCTACAACGCTTGAGTAACTCTGGATGCTTCTGTATAAAAGACTCATCTTCCCAAGTGGAATCTTCAGCCGGTAGTTTCCTC
>JZKD02S1741132.1:9752-27911 GCA_000966675.3 Picea glauca | reverse complement strand
AAAAAACTGCTAAAAATAGTAAACTATGCGAAAACTGAAAAACTAAAAGAAGCAATGGTGGGGGTCCAAGTGGAATAGGTGGGTGGCCACCAATATCCACCTGGATCAAATGTTCTCCTTTAGAATCTCATGTCTGGCCTCCTTAAACGTCTCCTCTTCTTTCTGCGCATCAAAAGTATACATGGCGATGAATATGGACACCATGTAGAATTTATGGGTGTGTTCCTAATAATAGTCTGCAGTCAACATCGAATATTGGTGATGTGCGCTAAGCATGTGTTGAATATAAGCACCAAAAAGAGCATAATTATTGGTGTGTGCATAGTGTTGGTGAGTGCACGTGGAATATTGGCACTGCGTGGAGAATAATTGGAGATGTGCATTGAGTATTGCGTGCGAGAGGGTGTGTGGTGAATGTTGGCATTACGAAGAGAAAAGTTGCAATTTGTGTGGAATATTGGTGCGCGACACAAAATTTATGCGCACTAGATAATGATGCATGGAACCCAAAAGTTGAGTGTGCTAAATATTAGTGATTGATATAAAATTTGTGCACATCAATTACTAGTGTGTTGTATGTGTTCTTGGTATTGCATGTGTAGAGCATGCGTGCATGATGAATATGGGTGTATAACATAGAATTTGTATACACATGAGCTTTGAAAGAAGGAAAAGGAGAGAAAAGAGGAGGAAAATTCATGGACCAAGGAGTTTAAATATTCACCTAGAATTTTGAATTAGGCTTGTAAATTCACGAGGAATAAGAAGAAAGGATCTAGATACACTTATGGAATACAATTGATCCAAATTATTTTGGGCACGAAATGAGAGCGGATATATAATAAATAAATCTACATAGATATCTCAGATATCCAATAATATAACATAAATGTATCAGAGATGCAACTATAAACACAGAGATACAATAGTACACAATTTTCTATTAATGAGCGAAAATGTGCAAACACTGTAAAAATGCAAAGTGAAAGACTCACTAGAATTGTGGCATCTTATCTCTAAGAAGAGATATGTCCACTACTCGCATTCGCAAGAATATGATTTTACAATGAGGTTCCAAAGGCCTTTTTATAATAAATAAAATCCAAAACCCTAACCCCGGAATATGAAAAGCCAACAATTTTGTGGACCCCGTTTTGGGTAGTTTGGTGTATCAACGTCCTGGGGGCGTAACTTTGGAATACAATCTCTATTTGTGGCACAAGATATCTCATTAGAAAGGTATAATTGAGGAGATTCATTTTGGGGTCTTAATCAGAGCCTTCGACTATCATTGAGAATATCGATCCCAAAAAACCTTCATTTAGGCCCTCAAAATGGCTGCAGAAGTTAAAAACTACTAAAAATAGTAAATTGCCAAAATTGTCAGAAAACTATTTTGAGCCAGTTGGAAAAGATGGGTGACCACCAATATCCACTTAGATCAATCCTCCCTCCTTAGGAAGTAATGGAATCCATTGCATTGAGTTCCCGGGGGAGAGGGAAAAGCATTTGTTGAATTTGCATCTTAATGAGTTGCTTGCCTTCTTGGAGAAGTTGTGTTGTGTAGCTTACTGAAGGTTGTCACGAACCTATGGCTAGAAGGGTTGGACCTTTTTAACCAGTCTGTCTACATGAGATACTTATGTGCAGAAAGAATCTTTACACTTTGTTTCAATCTTGTTGACCTGCCTCTGTTGGATAGAAGGTGCTTGGGTCAAGGTTGTAGTGGTTGCAATATCCTTTTGTTCACCATTTGAACAGATTGTGAAGAAGATGAATTTTATAGTATGAGATACTACCTTGCGACATTGTTTAGGTGGGACAATAGTTGGAACTACCTATGGTATCCTGTAGATATGACCCCCAAGAGTAACAATGAAACTACGGGGTCGAGACTCATAGATAGAATGGTGCTTCCACATATATGGTTGGCCCAAGAGAACATCACAAACATCCAATGGGGAAAAATCACATAATACCTCATCCTTGAAGGGTTGGATGTTGTATGAAAATAAACAATGTTGGCTGACACGAAGATATCTTCCCTGGCGAAGCCACCAGATGTTGTATGGTTGTGGGTGTGGTGTTGTCAACAATAACAAGTATTTGAAAACCTCTATTGGATGTTATTCTAGCTTTCGCTATCAAAAATAAAATGCAGTGGGGTGCCCTCCACCCACATTTGTGAAATAAAAATGTTCTCCGCCTCTTCAAGATCTGTGGGTTCTTCTGGTTGAATTGCTTCAGTTGTGACAATAGCAGTGGGGTATTTTCGATGATCTGTCTTCTATCGATATTTTCTTTAGGGTTTGGCTCCTTGCCTTTAATCTCAGCCAACAATGACTATTTTGAGCGACATTCATCGGTGTTGTGCCAGGGGCTTTTGTGGAAATCACACCATTTTTCAGTGTCCTTCTTTGTCTTTCTGTGACCCTTCTTTTCCTGTGGCTTGGACTAGTTTTCGGGAGACCGTTTGTTAGGTCCCTCTTTATCATACTTTGGTTGTTGTGGATTTACAGACCCAGACTCCCATTTGTTCTGGTGCTTAAATTTATGTTTGATTTTAACAACATATCGATAAGCAACACTAAGTGATGAGATGTCCAGAAAATACATTTCAATTTAGATGTATCTGTGTAGAGCCCCACAGTATTTCAGAACCAAATGTCATTCAGAGTCTTTGATACACAGTTTGGTGCGCAATGTATGGAAGGTATTGGTCAACTCTGAAACTGCTTGGACCCTCTCTTTCCACAGTGCGGTCCATCTCATGTACTGGTCCTCATAGTTTCCAAAAGGGTAATACTGTTCCTTTATTGCATCCACAAAAAAATCCCAAGTGCACGTGGCCCCATATATTCCAGACTCCTCTATGGAAATTTTCTTCTAGTAAGTTTCCCACCAATGTTTGACACGGGGGAGAGGCTTAAGGAGTGAGAAGGTTATCGTTTCCCTGTCGAAGAAATTATGAATAGAGAAATATCCTTCTAGCAGATTAAACCATTTTTCTAGGGTATCTACATATATCTGTCCTTCAAATATGGAAATATAAAATTAACTTGTACCTTTAAAGGTGAGGTGCCTCCAAAGTGGTCTCTTAATGAATGCGCTCCAATTTTTATCAGCAAGCATTGAAGGATGTGGGAAAATTCTCCATCATTTTGTCCCTCTATCACATGAGAGATTGCGCAAGCAACAGATTAATAGAATTTTTTAGTCTGTCATTTTTATTTTCCTCCATGGAGGGTTTATTAGGTGTGGGAGAGCGATTTTCCTCAAGAGAGACAAGCTCAAGACCCAACTTTCTATACTCGAACCTCGTCAGGGACATGCACTGAAAAACAATCAATAACAGCCTGCTCTGATACCACTGATCCAGATTATTTTCGGCACGAAATGAGAGCAGGGATATAATAAAGAAATGTACATAGATATCTCAGATATACAATAATATAATAGAAATGAATCATAGATGCAACCATAAACACATAGATACAATAGTACACAATTTTCTATTAATGAGCGAAAATGTACAAACACTATAAAAATGCAGAGTGAAAGACTTGCTAGAATGGTGGTAGCTTATCTTTGAGAAGAGATATGTCTACTACTCGCATTCACAAGAAGATAATTTTACAATGAGACTCCAAATGAATTTTTATCATAAATAAAATCCAAAACCCTAACCTCAGAAGATGAAAAGCCAACAGTTTTGTAGACTCCATTTTGGGTAATTTGTTGTATCAACTTCCCGGGGGCATAACTTTGGCATATGATCTTTGTTTGGGGTGCACGATAGCTCGCTGGAAAGGTATCATCGAGGAGATTCATTTTGGGGGATCAATTAGAAACATTTTCTATCATGGAGAATCTTGATCCCTAAAAACATTTATTTAGGCCCTTAAAATGGCCCCGGAAGTTAAAAACTGTTAAAAATAGTAAATTGCCAAAATTGCCAGAAAATAGTTTTGAGCTAGTTGGAAAAGGTGGGTGGCTACCGATATCCACCTAGATGAAGAATGTGAATATTATTTATGGTTTTCATAAATTATTTATCCTAACAAATATTATTTCCTACACATTTTGCAGATTTAACAACAATTTGATCAGTACCGGATCAACAGATAGATCATAATCATGGAAGATACAGAAAGAACCTACAGCCATAAAGATGAGGTTAGAAGGATGTATGAAAATATAGGTGATGAGGGTACAAATTCAAATGGACGTGGATAAGGAAAGGAATAAAGCATGAATTTTTTGAAGACCACAAAGTGTTTTCAAAAGGAATTCCAAAGTTACAAAGTTGATAATGATAGGATTATGAAAGCCAAGGAGGAACAAGATGAATTCAACATCAAGCTTCTACAGAGCTTGGATAGAATTGAGAAAAATATGTATAAGGATATCGAATCAATCAAATAAACGAGACATAAGTCTCATTGTTGAAATGGATACTTGACATTGAGAGGGGGGGGTGAATCAGTGTCACAAAACTTTGGACAATTTTCCACTTTTCACAAATTAACTGAACAAAAAATATTTATTTCATTTTCTCAATCAATATATATAAAAGAATAAATATTTTATTTATTTAAATAACTTGAATGAATACATAAGATCAATCTTTGAATATCATGTTCATACAACTATGAGAGACCCAACTCTTTGTTACAAGACCCAGCTTGTAGTTTTCAAATCCAACTGAGAAATGAGGAATCCAATCCTCATAACAAGTCCCAACTTGTTGATCTCAAATCCAACTGAGATGTGAGGAATCCAATCCTTATACAAGACCCAACTTGTAAATAGGCACCAACCTGATAGAATGAACCTTCATTCAATCCATTATATATAAATATATATACTTCAACAAATTCAACTACACATCTTCACACCATTCCTTCTTGTTTATATATTCTTCCAACTGGTGTGAATTTGAATCATTGTTTCTATTGATATTTGAACCATTGTACCTTTTCATTTAAAATGATAATATTAATCTTTAATGAATATCATTTTTCCTTTTATCCTTTATTCATAATGCTCATGAATTAACTCTCTTTTAATCATGACTGTGTGTCGGTTCTTTTGTCTTCATGAGTTGATCAAAGACATGGATTGGCTCATTATATCATACTCATGCTTCTATTGTGTTCTCGGTTCACAAACAGATCATATTTTGATCTTTTATCAATTCTCTTTATTATTATAGTGTTAACTCTCTGTCGAAATAAATCTTTAAGAGGAACTTCCTTCAAACCATTTACATATGACCATATGCGCAAAACCACGAGATTATTGATTTGAGCGTTGCCTCTTCTTCTTCCCTTTGTTTATTTATTCCATACGACCGCAGGTGGTGACCAAGCGCTAATATAAAGAAGTGATTGATCACTTGTCAAGATCGATAGTCATGTTTTAATGTCACGATGAGCTGGACAGTTCTCATTTAATTTGGAACTTCGACTATTCGTAGCTCCTGAATTATAGAGTAGAAATTCATCTGAGGTGATTACCTATAGAATGAGTCATAAAGTGGTGGTGACCGCTTGCTATCGGCTATCACCTCCTCTTACGCTATCCTTACACTATAGTTGATCATCGGTTGGGAAAGCTCCCAAACTAGATCAATGGTTAATGTTGACTTCGGCCTTCGGCGCTTTAGATGATTTCTCCTTCACATTCCTTCAATCTTCCGGAGTTCATTTCGCCGAAGTAGATCAGAATATTGGATTTTATTCACACGATGAAAGGTTCTCGTTCATTTCAAAACTTCAGGTATTTTTTGGTGGTGAAACTCTTGAAGTACAAAACTCTCTGAGTGACATAACGTATTGACGTCACTTGTTTACATGGAACGAGTCGAGTGGTTGCCACGTGTCACTCAGATTCATGATTTACACCTACCTAAAAGGTTGATTTCATCTTGACACTTGTCATTATATGACTGTACCACGTGTCCTTGCTGACATGGTCTGTTGATGTAGATCTCCCAATGTGGAACATATTCTTCTCCTGGATCTAACGGTTTCCCTAACTCCCAAAATGTAACTCAGATCGACCACTGAGAGTGACTTCAGAACTTTGGCCTTCGGGTGAACTCATATGTTCTGAATCCTTTTTTCTCCAAAGTGGTCAGCTCCGAAGTTGACCACTATTATGATCCAACAACCATCATGTATTGTCTAGATCCGATGGTCCTCATTTACTTCGAGACTTCAGGTTTCGGCCTTCGTCATTTCTTATCCTGTCCTTCCACTTTATAGATAGAATGATCAATATCACTCCTGGAATATTTCTCAGATAAGACGACTCATGTCCTCTTCAGAACATTTTTGGCTTACACTGTCCTTCCACTTTACTCGATCCAATGGTCAATAATTTATTCAAAGTGTTCCTTGGATTGGACGATTCATGTCCACTTCAGGACTTAGGCCTTCAGGTAATCTTACTTATTCTCAACCCTTTTCTGCCGAAGTGGTCAGCGTCGAAGTTGACCACTATTGATCTAATGGTTCCTCTTTTTTATTCCAGATCAATGAATAATACTTAACTCTAGATCAAATCTTGATCTAACAACTGAGAAGAATTCTGAAGCTTCTGCTTCAAATATGATAGTCCTTCTTTAAACCAAAAAATATTAACTCAATCCAACAACTATCGGGAATTCGGGTATTCAGGATCTCAACCCTTTTGTCTTGTTTATCCTATCCTTCCACTCAACTTGATCCAGTGGTTGAGAATTCTCACAGATTATATCAACGATTAGGGATGATTGCAGGATGCCAACTATCATGAAGTTTAAAACTATTTTTGAGCTTCGCAATGGAAATCGCTCGTTGGTAGTGGAATTGATGCCAACCGTAGATTTATTTGTCGGATGACGATCGACGGTATAGACTAATTGTGGGATTCGAATTAACGCATTGTTTAATTATCCCTTCACATTCCACAATCAATCCTTTCCCTTGATCTGGCGATTGCATATCTGATGGTCACAACTTGATTTGATCATTGACCCATCCTCCAATGATATTTCTCTTGTAATTCCTAGATCTAACGGTCTTGGTTTGTCCCATAATGATAATGGACGGATTATGTGCATCATTTCTTCTGAGCCTCCTATGCATCATCTCTCCTGAGATTTTTGGGTTTATACTTGGTTTCCAACTGAACCAAGGATATATGCATGATCTGATCTTGTGTGATCTAATACGCTTCCTCTCCTGAGCTTTGACATATGCATAATGTCTGACATTTTCATTCTTTGCATACTTCCAATGTGTTTTTCCTTTTGAGCTTTGATCTCTGCATACTGTTTGACATCAATGAAAATTTTGTCTATGATAACTTATCATCACATCATAATGACATCGACTGTTGACATCAATGACAACATATCAATGACAATATGTCCAACACTCATGATGAGAGAAGAAAAACACGAAGTGTTGACACGCATCACCATCACTCTCCAAGGCATTCAGTTGGGAGAGCACACAGTAGTTCAATCCCATATCCTGTCAGGAAGTATAAGAGGAGGTCTGGGGTGGACAAGCTACAAGGAGAAATGAATAAGATTAAGCCTCCTACTTTTAATGGTGAGAACAAGAAGGATGATGATGCATAGACCTGGCTACTATGCATGAGTAAGTATTTTCAGTTGCATAACTACTCTTCATATGAAGAAGGGAGAATTTATATTTGCCATCTCAAGAGAAAAGCATCAATGTGGTGGGATCATTTTTTGCAAGTGAAACACATTGATGAGATAAAGGTTACTTGGAGGGATTTCAAGAGCTATTTTCAAAATAAATACTTAACGAAACGTTACTATGATAGAAAAATGAAGGAGTTCTTTTAACTCAACCTTGGGAGTATGACAATAGATGAGTATGAAAAAAGATTTTTAGAGCTATTGAAGTATGTTTATTTCTTCAAGGATGAACTTGTTAAGATTCAAAGGTACTTGAGTGGGTTTCCATCATTTATCAGTGATAAGATATAGTATGATGATCCCAAGAAATTGGAGAAAACTATAAGGAGAGCCAAATGTCTCTATGATCATCATAGAGGAAGACCCACTTACCAAAAGGCTTGGGAAGACAAGAAGAAAGGAAATATGGAGAAGAGGAAGAAGGGGACCAAGCCACCATTCTTTATAAATAATTTTCATGGATAGCCAACTCCCAAGGATCCCATAATGACATAGGCAATGGGGCAATGACCAAAGAAATAGTCAATGAAGTGTTGAGGTTGTGAGGGAGATCATATTTGCATAGGTTTTCCTCACAGAGGTGAAAAAGTGAGGATTGTTCACAATGTACACAAAACTGATACAGTGGAGGAAATGGGAAAAAATGTACCTAAGACCTATGCATCCCTGGATAAAAAGCAAGTCGAGTTTGAGTCACATATGATTGAAGTGAAAGGTAAGATCAACAACCAACCCATTGTTATTTTAATTGATTCGGGCACTAGTCATAGTTATCTAGATCCTGAAATGGTGGAAATATTTCAATTGCCAAAAAGAAATATTAGGAAACCTTGGCTAGATATAGGAGAGAAAATAAGAATTAATGATATGGTTAAGGGATGTCCAATGGACATGAATGGAATGAACACAAAAGAAGATTTTAATATTATACCTTTGGGCTCATATGATTTCTTAATTGGTATGGGTTGGTTGGACATGCATCATGTTGTCCTGTACTATTATAATAAGTATTTTACTTTCTTGGATGAAGAAGGGAACTTGAAAATAGTACAGGGTTTTCAAAGTGTTGTAACTATTAGAGAAGTTTCAGCCTTGTATATGAAGAAAATCTTCAAGAAAGTATGTCAAGTATTTGTAGCACATATGGAGGAAGAACCTAAGGATAACATGCTAAATATTTAAGACTATGCAGTTCTAAGGGAATCTAAATATGCATTTATAGAAATATCAAGGTTGCCACCCAAGAGAGATATTGATTTATATATAAATATAATGCCTAGAGAAGCCCCAGTATTCAAGACTCCTTATAGGATGAGTATGCTAAAACTAAAATAATTGCAAATGTAACTTGAAGAGCTTCTGAAGAAGGGGTATATACACCCAATTGTGTCACCTTGTGGTGCCCCAGTATTATTTTTGAAGAAAAAGGATGGAACTTTGAGACTTTTCATTGAATTTGGGTAGTTGAATAAGGTAACAATGAAGAAAAAGTATCATTTTCCAAGGATAGATGATCTCTTTGACCAATTGAAGGATGCAAAAATGTTCTCTAAGATTGACCTCAGATCAGGCTATCATCAGGTAAGAATTAAAGAGGAAGACATCCTTCAGGATGAGGTATGGCCATTATGATTTTACAGTAGTGCCATTTGGGTTTTCAAATGCACCAGTTGTCTTCATGTGTATAATGAATGGTATTTTTAAACAATAATTAGATAATTTTGTCATTGCATTTTCGGATGACATAATTATTTAATCAAATTATGAAGAATACGATGAGAAGAACTTGAGGATGGTGCTACAAGTATTGAAAGAACAACCATTGTATGTGAATTTGAGCAAGTGCTCATTCTACCAGAGGAAGATTCATTACTTGGGTCATATCATTTTAGAGGAAGGGATAGTAGTGGACCTAGAGAAGATAAAATCCATTGAAGGATGGCCAACACCAAGGAATATCACAAAGGTGACATGTTTCATGGGACTTGCAGGGTACTACAGAAGGTTTATTGAAGGCTTCTCAAAGATTGCACACCCAATCACATCCTTGCAAAAGAAAGGTATGAGATTTGAGTGGACTTTTGAATGTAAAAGGAGTTTCCAACACTTGAAGAGTTTTTTGACAAGTGCACCAATTTTGAGAATTGTTGATCTTGATGAAGAATTAATTATATGCATAGATGCATGCAAGGAAGGGATTAGTGGAGTCCTTAGTCAAAATGGGCATATCATTTTCTACAAATCAAGGAAATTAAAAGAGAATGAAAGGAACTATGTTACTCATGATTTTGAATTGGCATCCATAGTGCATGCCTTAAATATGTGGAGGTACTACCTCATGGGAAGAATATTTGAGTTGAGGATAGACCATAGTGGTGTGAAATATTTTTTTGGATAACCAACTTTAAATGCTAGGCAAACTAGATTGTTAGAATTCCTTAGTGAGTATGACTTTGATATAAAGCATATCAAGGGTAAAGAGAATAACGTGGTTGATGCACTCAATAGGAGAGTGCATGAGATGCATGCTACAACCATTAGCATGTACAAATCATATTTGAAAGACAAAATGTTAGAGGCTGCAAAATTCGATCAGTACTATGTGGAAATAAAGACAAAGCTACAATAAGGTATTTTGCAATAGAAAAATTGAATATTTTGAGTTAAAAGAGGATGAAATCCTCATGTACAGAGGCATAGTTTATGTACTAGATTCGCAGTACTTCAAAAATATGCTATTAAAATAAATTAAAATGCACCTTATGCTAGGAACCCAGTGATCAAGGTGGAAAAATATTTTTCCACCTTGGAAGTTTTTTGACAATTTTTCAGGTTCCAAATTTTCGGGGTTGTTTTGAGGCCCTAAACGATGTTTTTTTGTGGATTTGGGGCCCAATCCATTATTGAAGGCACTATCATGGGCCAGTTGAAAATCATTCTTCTTGGTTATATATTTCCAATGGTGTATCGAGAGCCCCAAATAGATATTGTATGAAAATGTTACGCCCCTGGAAAGTTGACGTATCAACTACCCCCATCGGGGCCCACAAACCTTTTGGATTTTCAACCTCCGAGGTTAGGGTTTTGGATTTTCCTTATGTTAAAAAGGCCCTTGGAGCCTCATTGTAACAATAATCTTCTTGTGATTGTGATTAGTCATCACATCTCTTATCAGAGATAAGTTTCCACCATTCTTGTCTCTGAACATTTCTTTCATTAATACAAATCATGTATTAATGTATTTCTCTGTTTCTGGTAATATTTATGTGTATTTAATTGTAACATATCTTCTTTCATTTCGTTCTCAAAAATAAACTAGATCAGTGGTTTTAGAGTAGGATGATCTTGATCATTTTTCAGTGCATATCCCCAATGAGTTATGAGTATAGCAAGTTGGGTCTCGAGCTTATCTCTCTTGAAGAAAATCGCTCTTGCATGCCCAAGAAACCCTCCATGGTGCAAGAAAAGAAAAGTGATGGAGAAGAATATTATATTAATTTTGTTCTTGAGAAATCTCTCTACTTGACAGAGGGATGAAATGACGAAGAATTTTTCCCACATCCTTGAATGCTTGTCGATAACAACATGCACATATTCATCAAACGGCTACTTTGAAGGCACCTCTCCTTTCAAGGTACAAGTGAATTTTGATATTCCCGTATTTGAAGGTTAGATTGATGTGGATGCCCTAGAAAAATGGTTAAATATGATAGAAGGTTATTTATTTGTTCAAAAAATATTTTACAGGGAAAAGATCAACTTCGTACTCCTCAAGGGTCTCCCCCATGTCAAACATTGGTGGGAAAATTACTAAGAGCAAAGTTCCTCGGAGGAATCTAGAATATATGGGGCCAAGCCCACTTGGGATTTTTTTGTGGATGTGTTCAAGGAACAATACTACCATGTTGGTAACTATGAAGATCAATACATGAGATGGACCACACTAAAACAAGAGAGGGGCCAAACAATGTTGGAGTTCACAAATACTTCCATACCTTGCGCACCAAGCTGGGTATCAAAGACTCTGAGCGAAATTTGGTTCTGAAATACCGTGGGGCTCTACATAGGTACATCCAAACTGAAATGGATTTCCAATACATTTCATCACTAGGAACTACCTATCGATATGCTTTCAAAGTTGAGCAGAAATTTAGGCACTAGAACAAATGAGAGTTTGGGTCTACAAATATGCCACAACCAAAGCATGGTAAAGACGACCCTAACAACCAACCTCTAGAAAACCAATTCAAGCCATAGGAAAAGAAGGGTAATAGAAAKATGAAGAAGGACAYTAGAAAGTGGTGCAATTTCCATGAAATCCCCTGGAAAAACACTGATGAATGTCGCTCAAAACATTTATTGGTGGTTGAGATCAAAGAAAAAGAGTCGAACCCAGATTTAGAATCTKATTCAGAAAATACTGGAAGAAGACAAATCATCAATGAAGACCCCACTGTTATTGTCATGACCATGATAATTCAACCAAAAGAACYAGTAGGTCCTGAGGAGGGGGAGTGCCTATTCCACTAGCTCGAAAAATAGTTTTCCACCTTGGCAGTTGTTCAATAGTTTTTCGGGTTCCAAACTTACGAGGTTGTTTTGAGGCCCTAAATGATGTTTTTTTTGGGATTTGGGGCCCATGAGACTATCTAAGGCCCTAGCTTGGGATAGTCTAAAACCGTTCTTCTCATTTAGACTTTTCCAATGGTGTATCGAGTGCCCAAAATAGAGATCATATGCAAACGTTACGCCCCTAGAAATTTGATGTATCAACTACTCCCATCGGGCCCTGTAAACCTTTTGGATTTCCATCTTCTGGGTTAGGGTTTTGGGTTATCCTTATGTTTAAAATATTTTGGAGCCTCATTGTAACAATCATCGCCTTATGAATGTGAGTATATGTAACATCTCATCTTATAGATAAGCTACCACCATTCTAACGAGTCTTTATCTCTATATTTTTATAGTGTCTATACATTTCTTTCATTAATAGAAATCATGTATTATTGTATTTATTTGTTTCTAGAAATATTTATGTGTATTTCATTGTAACATCTCTTCTTTCATTTCATTCTCAAAAATAATCTAGATCACCCAGGCTACCAAAATACAATCGCAGTTGTCAAGAAACAATATTATTGGCCAGGTATGAAGAAATAAGTGGTTGACTTTATTTCCAAGTGTTTGAAATGTCAGAAAGTAAAGGTTGAGAACATACACCCAGTTGATTTACTACAACCATTTCCCATCCTTGAGTGGAAATGGGAAGTTGTAAATATGGATTTCATCACCAAGATTCCCAGAACAACCAAGAAACATGATTTCATCATGGTAGTGGTGGATAAGTTATCCAAAATGGATCCAAGAACCAAAATGGGTCTAGGAAGGCCTAAAAATCAAAGTGCTTAGAATAAATTCAAAACAAATGTGTGCATGGGCCTCATCATTACGAACCCAACGCAACTTGAATGAGATCAAAGATACGTCGTATGAGCAAGATATCATGTTCTTTTCATTTTGCCAAACATGCAAAATTTTGTTGACTATATAGTCCGTATAGTCGGATGTGGTAGCTGACCATATAGGTCATATGATCGTACAGTGATGTGGCAGATGTGTTGGCATGTTGATTGGTTAGTTGATGGCTGACAGGTGGATGAATCCTATTTTGACACGTGGCATATTTTTGGGCTAATGTAATGGTGCCACATGGCCTAGTCGTGGGCTACCACGTGGCACCCCTCCATTAGTTGGTTGTGGAATTTTTTTATGGAATCCATAGGAGTCAAACCCACAACCTTTGGGCATGGGGAGTGGTTTTGGTAGGGTCAAGCTACCATACCACCCACATTAATTCTTATAATATAAGTTTTAAAACTTATATTTAAGCTTGCAACAATGTAATTTCGGCGGAGTTTAGGGTCGGGGCTAGGCCCTAGCCCCCGATGTGTTACCATATGCCTATGTAATATGCCCACACTATTTACCTTTTGGCATGGATTATTGTTGTGGTTAAGCCCTGACGCACATTKCATGTAACTRTTGCATATGACCCTCCATTTAAACATTGGCTTGGGTTCAGGATAAGCCCTAGTCAGCGGGGGCCAGCCCYGTCTGACTAGGGGYTGGGAACCARGTGTTTCACCTCTTTTGTSACCTAAATGAGMAAGATAAGGGTGCTTACAAGCCCAKTTGGGTCAGCTAGRAAAGACAACAGTAGAGGAAAGAGTTAGAAGTGTAAATCATAAAAGATAAGCAAAGAATTAAACTAAGAAGGATAAAAGCAATTAAACTAGAGTGCATAAGGACATTAGAACAAGAAACAAACAAGACTCATGCCACCAATGGAAAGGATTGTATTAGTGGAAAGAAAGCACCAAAGAGAAAGGGAGACTTTGGGTCCCCTCTTCCTCCAAGGAAGGGCTCTTGGAGCCCCAAATATTGAGCTCTTCTTACAAATAAGGAACTAAAATGAAATGGTGAAGAGAATCCAAAGGACATTCAATCTAGAGGTGGTATGAATGGCTAATTGAAATGGTGCTAGCATGATATTTATGAGGAAAGAGGATCCTCCAAGAGAATATCAGCAACATAACAATACAAATGAATTCCTTGAAAATGTAGTGCACGCATGGCCTCTTTTTATAGCATAAATTTGAGGCATTATTCAACCAACTTTTAGTGTGAACAAGGGGCCATTTAGGGTAGCCTTAGGTCTTTGAACATCCACCCGTATGAATTCAGCCGAGATTTGGATGTCAAATCGACTTGGAAGTTGAACCAGAAGTGGGTGGGAGGCCGACCAATATCATAGATGCGCCTTTTTGAGGGATGCATGGTTTTTTTCATCCCTAGTCGCGCATCATGTGCATGTGTGCATTTTCCTGCGTTTCTGAATGGTGCATGTGCACGTGCTCCTTGTGTAGTCTTAACTCATGCTGATTTTATTGCTGATTGTATAGTTTTGGGCCTTTTGGGAATGCATTTTTGGTCATTTTTGGTCCATGGGTGATCTAATAGCTTTTTGAAGTTGCTAGTTGACTGTAACCATTTTTGGATGAAATTTCAGTTATAACAGATGCCCCCTTATGGACAAGGTTAGGATCATACGTATAGCCAAAATTCATCAATGTTTCTTCTACTGAGAGTACCTGTGTAAGAAAGAGCATTGTGGGGAGTGTCAAGAGCGACCCATTGGAAGGAGAGAGGAACCTGTAGGACCCAAGACTTTCCCAAACTGTGGGAGAAAAAATAAAACTGTGTACAAACGAGGAGGGCATGCCCCATGCTCATGTCATGTAATACAGTAACTAAAGTTGTGTTGTGGACATAGATCACTGCAACGCCTTCCGAGGTAGTTTGTTAATAATAGAGGACAATTCTGATGGTGAACAAAACTCTAAAAAATGGTAAGGACACCTGTGAGAAGTGTCGATAATGTGTAGACATTGATAGTCTAGAAAATTTCATAGGTCTTCGGCTAAGATAAAACAACTGCAATAGTCACAAAGTAAGACCCACCGCAACATGAGTTAGTGTTTAAGTTGAATGTTATGGGGGTCAACGACAGCATCGAACAATGGTGGTTTTCCCTATGCTGTCTGAAGATCCTCATTGTAAACATAATGTGAGTCAAGATATTGTCGCCCTTCTGGAAACTGTGTTGATGTCGACAGAAAGGGAGATGTGACTCTAAGAAGCAAAGAGATTTCTGAAATCCAATGGATGAGATCATGGACTAATGAGGTATATGGATGAAGTCAAGATGCGCTGAGACTCAAGACTTCCCTTGGTTGGGGAGATATGCAAAGTGGCAGCAACCGTAAAACTGAATCTAGCACCAGGGGGACGACTAGACGAGGATGTTATTGGAAAAATCGGTAGGTGTGGACACTAACTGATCTCCCTAGATCCACCTAGATATAGAACAAAACACACCAGAACGTGATGTTTTCCTTAAGTTTTATATATTGAATTTACTAACCAAAGAGGGATGGGTGACATACCATTTAAATGTCACTTTCCCTTGCCATCACCATCCTATCTCTATTCCAATGCTCATCCAATGATGATCCTGCAAAAGAATGCAACCAACCAAAGTGATAGAAATAGCATAAACTCAATATAAACCCATGTATGTGATCAAGGAATCATACAATAAAACACAACAAGCTTTATAGGAAAGAATCATATTACTGTATCATATTAAANAAGGACATTAGAACAAGAAACAAACAAGACTCATGCCACCAATGGAAAGGATTGTATTAGTGGAAAGAAAGCACCAAAGAGAAAGGGAGACTTTGGGTCCCCTCTTCCTCCAAGGAAGGGCTCTTGGAGCCCCAAATATTGAGCTCTTCTTACAAATAAGGAACTAAAATGAAATGGTGAAGAGAATCCAAAGGACATTCAATCTAGAGGTGGTATGAATGGCTAATTGAAATGGTGCTAGCATGATATTTATGAGGAAAGAGGATCCTCCAAGAGAATATCAGCAACATAACAATACAAATGAATTCCTTGAAAATGTAGTGCACGCATGGCCTCTTTTTATAGCATAAATTTGAGGCATTATTCAACCAACTTTTAGTGTGAACAAGGGGCCATTTAGGGTAGCCTTAGGTCTTTGACCAGCCACCCGTCTGAATTCAGCCGATATTTGGATGTCAAATCGACTTGGAAGCTGAACCAGAAGTGGGTGGGAGGCCGACCAATATCATAGATGCGCCTTTTTGAGGGATGCATGGTTTTTTTCATCCCTAGTCGTGCATCATGTGCATGTGTGCATTTTCCTACGTTTCTGAATGGTGCATGTGCACGTGCTCCTTGTGTGGTCTTAACTCATGCTGATTTTATTGCTGATTGTATAGTTTTGGGCCTTTTGGGAATGCATTTTTGGTCATTTTTGGTCCATGGGTGATCTAATAGCTTTTTGAAGATGCTAGTTTACTGTAACCATTTTTGGATGAAATTTCAGTTATAACAGGTGCCCCCTTATGGAAAAGGTTAGGAGCATACGTATAGCCAAAATTCATCAATGTTTCTTCTACTGAGAGTACCTGTGTAAGAAAGAGCATTGTGGGGAGTGTCAAGAGCGACCCATTGGAAGGAGAGAGGAACCTGTAGGACCCAAGACTTTCCCAAACTGTGGGAGAAAAAATAAAACTGTGTACAAACGAGGAGGGCATGCCCCATGCTCATGTCATGTAATACAGTAACTAAAGTTGTGTTGTGGACATAGATCACTGCAACGCCTTCCGAGGTAGTTTGTTAATAATAGAGGACAATTCTGATGGTGAACAAAACTCTAAAAAATGGTAAGGACACCTGTGAGAAGTGTCGATAATGTGTAGACATTGATAGTCTAGAAAATTTCATAGGTCTTTGGCTAAGATAAAACAACTGCAATAGTCACAAAGTAAGACCCACCGCAACATGAGTTAGTGTTTAAGTTGAATGTTATGGGGGTCAACGACAGCAGCGAACAATGGTGGTTTTCCCTATGCTATCTGAAGATCCTCATTGTAAACATAATGTGAGTCAAGATATTGTCGCCCTTCTGGAAACTGTGTTGATGTCGACAGAAAGGGAGATGTGACTCTAAGAAGAAAAGAGATTTCTGAAATCCAATGGACGAGATCATGGACTAATGAGGTATATGGATGAAGTCAAGATGCGCTGAGACTTAAGACTTCCCTTGGTTGGGGAGATATGCAAAGTGGCAGCAACCGTAAAACTGAATCTAGCACCAGGGGGACGACTAGACGAGGATGTTATTGGACAAATCGGTAGGTGTGGACACTAACTGATCTCCCTAGATCCACCTAGATCTAGAACAAAACACACCAGAACATGATGTTTTCCTTAAGTTTTATATATTGAATTTACTAACCAAAGAGGGATGGGTGACATACCATTTAAATGTCGCTTGCCCTTGCCATCACCATCCTATCTCTATTCCAACTCTAATCCAATGATGATCCTGCAAAAGAATGCAACCAACCAAAGTGATAGAAATAGCATAAACTCAATATAAACCCATGTATGTGATCAAGGAATCATACAATAAAACACAACAAGATTTATAGGAAAGAATCATATTACTGTATCATATTAAATGTGAAAGAGAGATTACAACCATGGCCTTGATGTCATAATGTCCCTTCCAACTATCCTTTGTTCCCCACACACTTCTTGCTCTAAGGATTCTGAGACCATGGATCTGATAGCTACTCACAATCTATCTTGATAAAGCAAATCTCAAAGCCACTCTAACCAAGCTAATAATTCCAAGCCAACCAAAAGCTCAAAAGATAACAAAAGATAACTTTCTCCATGAGAACTCCTCTCCTTTTATAAGTTGAAGAGGATAAGGTGAGTAGGTTAGGATGATCCCACTAAATCATGAAAGCGAGTAAGATCCAAACCATTCGGATGCC
>JZKD02S1741121.1:81691-92291 GCA_000966675.3 Picea glauca | reverse complement strand
CCATGTTAAGCACAAAATAAATTACACATCTACCTCATAAAATGTAACACACCATTGAAATGTTTTAACTATAAGAATTTTTTTACTTTCAGTAACATTTTTTAAATGTCACATGTCACCTTCATGTTGAGTATAGAAAGAATTACACATCTCCTTCACATTGGGTTGTAAAAAGTAACTTTACATTGAATTTTTTTACTTAATGTGGACATTAAAATATTTATTTATGGCTCACATTGAAATATTTTTTTTGTAATTAATATTTTTTTAAATACCACATGTCAACTCCATATTAATCATTTAAGGAATTACATATCTCTCTCATACTCAGAATTAGAAAACACTTATTGGTGGAATAAGAAGAATTTTTCTAGTTTCAATTTCTTTCTCTACTTTCAATTTTTCTACTTAATAATTATTAAGTAATTATGATCAATTATATATGAGCTTGAGGAATTACATATCTCTCTCATACTCGGTATTAGAAAACACTTATTGGTGGAATAAGAAGAATTTCTCTACTTTCAATTTCTTTCTCTATATAAAGTTGATATACAATTATTTACTTAAGATGAACATTAAAATATTTTTTTGTTATTAATTATTTTTTAAATGCCACATGTCAACCCCATGTTGAGTATAGAAAGAATTACACATATCTTTGGTTGTAGAAAGTACCTTTACATTGAATTTTTTTAATATTTTTTTTTATGGCTCAATTGAAATATTTTTTTAAATGCTACATGTCAACTCTGTATTAATCATTTAAGAAATTAGAAATTTCTCATATGGGAAGTAAAAAGCACATATTTGCCTAGGAATTATTTTTTCACTTTCAACTACTATCTCTCTTTAAGATGGAAATTGAAATATGTTATTTATAGAAGACATTGGAATATTATTTTGTTATTAATATTTTTTTAAGATTTCATGTGTAACTCCATGTTCAACACGAATATGTA
Organism: Picea glauca; assembly: GCA_000966675.3. Taxonomy (NCBI): domain Eukaryota; kingdom Viridiplantae; phylum Streptophyta; class Pinopsida; order Pinales; family Pinaceae; genus Picea; species Picea glauca. The sequence continues at coordinate 91,329 of JZKD02S1741121.1, read as the reverse complement.
TTTGAGTACAATCAGACACATCATATGTTTTTGATGCATTCATCCACATTCTCCTTTCACATCATATTATAATATATATCCAAATGATTATTTCATATTTATTTTATTTTATGGGTAAGTGCACTAGATTCGTGGCCTAAAAAGTGGCAAACCATGCAGCAGGAAAACGCACTGACAGTAACACGTGTATAGGCTTTCCACATAGGTTTACTAGCAAGAACCAGTGTGTGTTCTTAAGAACTCTTGCGGGTTCCTACACTTTTTAGTGCTCATTGTGCAGAAACCACACTCGCCTTTCTACTCTAATTGAGCTAATACGGGAGCTAGAGAGGAGCCACAGAGGAAGGATATTTCCACCATGTACAGATATGTTTGATTTATCTTATTTTTAACCCAATTTAGTTTTTGGCTTCAAAGAATCTAAATTAAAAAAAATGTAATTTTGCATTTTAATTAAAAAAACAACCTAATTTAGATGCCATGAATTTTAAATTTCACCATATATAATAAAATGGAACCACGAGACAATGAAAATTGTTCAGAAGAAAACCAAGAAGATCAAAACCCCAACCCACCACAACCACCCAATGTAAACACTCAAATTGATGAGCGGTTGGTTATATTAAGAAATCTTGAGGAACAATTAAGGGACACTACAGAGCCTAGTAGAGTCTCCTTGGCCACTTATTTGGACATCATTGTGAAGTCCATTGCAAGTGCCCAAGGGAAATTGACCTCTATTTATGATTATAGGGAAAGAATGTGTGAGTACTACAACACTGGTTTGGACAGAAACCAAGTCAAAGACTTGGGCATTTCGAAACCACAATTATTTTCTATTTTTAGGGATCCTAGAACTGGACAAGAACTACCATTGAACAAGAAACGCATCTCCTTTGACTGGTGCATCCATCCCCAGATTAGTCAAAATTGGATGGATAGGTGGTATATGTCTTTTGATAAACCTCCCTGCACTAATAGGGAGATGCCCTTATATTTTCTGAGAAAATTATGGGATGAGATTATTTTATGTAAGCATGTCAACTACTTTGACATTGGATACTTCCATGGGGTGGGTCTAGGGTCCACACAAGACCGAGAACATGTCAGGCATGACCCCGTGTTAGGTCCTCGTCCCTCTAGGTGAAGGCTTGACCCCCCTACCCAACATCCTCATGTTGCAGAAATCTTGCAATAGGTAAAGTTAGCCATTTCATCATTGAATCGTAGCTTAGTGCAACACAGTAGCTTTGTTGCACTATCTAGGTAGGAGGTGCTAGCGAGTGACATTGATAGATGGGTTGGAGGTTCAACATACACGACAAATTACAGTTAGGAGAGGGCACATGGACATATCAGTCGTCCATGTGAACCTCATAGATACTCAATCTTGGGCAGACATGCTATGGTCCTATAGAGCCCAGAGGATAGCATAGATTCATGGAGGAGGTTAGTATAATAACCCTCTTTATGTTCTTCATTGTTATGTGTATCTATATTTATTTTGTATTATGTGTATTTATATCGATATTTTATTTATGTTGTTTTGCAGTTGTTACGTCTTAGCAGTAGACCCTCTACACCAATATATGCATCAGTGCCTAGCCCCACCATTGATGTGACAGTAGAGGAAACTTGTTCATTGTGCTCACCCCACGCACAGGTATGTGTCACATATGATAAATTCACCATAGTCATTTATTTATTTTATGACATACTCAAATTTTTAATGTTCTTCTGTTTCTATAGGATTTGGGACTAGGCGATGTCAGGGAATGTCCATCTAGGATGGACAAGTCACTTGCGTCACATGTATCATGTGTAGATTTAAATATTGTATAATTCTCAAATTATTTGTGTTTATGTTTTTGAATTTTACTAGTTCGTACTAATAGTGCAATTTTATTAATATGTATCCAAGTTGTGGATATATTTGAGAACTATAGTACTATTGAACTCACTGAGCATTTGGGTGTTGCTTCTAGGTTTCCTTTCTCCATGCCTAGGGAGTTGCAATCACTTCTACATCGTGTGGGGGTCCATCACTGCCCACCCTAATCATTTCCATCGGCCCCATCGACCAAGACTACCACAATAGAGGTTGTCTCTGAGCAGGTTGTACGACCTAGTGTTCCATCTATCAATGAATCTCCATCGAGGCATGAGATATTCATGGTGAGATAATGCATTGATGATAATTTTTTATGTTTCATGAATTTGATTTTACGCATATTTGTTTAATTTTCTTGACTTGATCCTTTTAACTGATGTAGGGTAGCATCGTGGAGAGATTGGGGTCATAGAGGAAGGTAACACCCTCAAGATTGGAAGTAGCATATGGGGTGAGTTTTCTTAGGTTAAATTACAAAGTATCATTCTGTATGTTTATTAATTCATTGAGGAAAAAAAATTATAACAATGTTTATTCTTTGTGCAGCCTCCATAGCGTCGAAGCATGCCCAGACCTAGAACCTCTCGAGGTGCTTCCTCAAGCAAGAGAAGAAAGATTTACTTCTAGGATGATACTGAGGGTGGCGAGGGTGGCAGTGGTCAATGATTGACCAACTACTGTAATTTTGTATCTAAGCCACCATATTAGGCACGAGTTGTCATTTTGTAAAAGATGAAAAATTTAGACGATATATAAATACACACACATTTCATGGCACATTTTTTTATGAATCTCATTGTTTCTGCATTTTATGTTGATGAATATATGAATTTCAAAGTGTATGAACTTTATGTGTATTAATCCCTTGGATATTTTCTAAAGTGATTATAAATAACTGCATTACACATAAGGAATATTTTCTGGTGGAAAATGTTGCTAAGTTCTCAACCCATAAGAAATTAATGGTTCACAAGTAGCATTGCTTGCTAATAAACCATGTATCTCTACATAATCAATATATCATTCCTTTTGAATTATTTGCACGAATGTTTTGGATATCCATATTCTAACTCACAACCAAAAATGCATGGAATACCTCTTGAATTATCTCCATCTAAATCCAATGACAATCCACACTCAAATAGTGATCACCTGAAAATATTGTGATCTAAAAAATGGCATATTACAATAATTCATTACAGAAATAAATTTTCTCATTTATCTTCTACATAATTGTAAATCACTTAACAATCTCAGCTCAATGTTATGTCAAATTAACCTCCATAACTAATACTATAATTACTCAATTATGAAGATGACATAAGATAAAATTCAATTATGCAAGTACACAACATTTGGATAACCCAAACACTTCATATATATTTAGAATATGAAGTACATGAACCTACCAATATCTTATCAGGGGTTGTTATAAGTCATACTCTTCAAACCCTAGTGGTGGAAACCATAAGATAACATTAGCCAATAGCTCACTCGATTAGAGATCATCAACAAGGTAGAATACACAATGTTAAGTCCTTTTTGGAACCTACATTTGTATCCCACACTTGTAGAAGATCAACTCCCTCTATCTTCTTGATAACAAACAAATTAGGTAGCACTGGGGTTTTAAAATGCCACAAAACCATAACTTCTTCTCTTACCAAAGCTACACGATAAAAGTATTTATTTTCTCCTGTAGGTATAATTCCTAGTATTCCTAGTCTTCCCTTGACATTCCTTTGAGAATCCTAGTTGTAAGTTTCTTAGTTGATTCAATCCATAATATGACCATTTTCTCAGTCACACACATTATTCTCCTCTTTCTATGCATGACATATATAAAATCATTTGATTTATGTGTAACCCTTCATAAATTCCAAAAAGACAAATCAATGACTCATAAATGCACTCATGTTTGTTTATCTTGTGTAGTGGGTATATGTAAATATTGTTAAACCCATCAATTATTAATAGCATGTATTCAGTCTTCCATGATTTCCACTAAACTTATTGATTTTGATCAATAGAATGAGAGAGTTCACATGGAAACTAGATCTTAGAATGGGCATCATTTTCCACCTACAAATAAAGGTTTTTAAGTTACATTTCCTGACACACCATAGAATTTAATGCTATGCTACCAAAATTCCTCCAAGGAGACTTGAAACCATTATTATTTTCCCTTCATCATCTATGAGAGTTTATTGAGCATTCCTACCCAATTTTTGGGTTAGATAACACAAGGAGACAAAGGACCCTCCCAAACACAATGTGACAATTGTTGATGNGCAAGTGCCCAAGGGAAATTGACCTCTATTTCTGATTATAGGGAAAGAATGTGTGAGTACTACAACACTGGTTTGGACAGAAATCAAGTCAAAGACTTGGGCATTTCGAAACCACAATTATTTTCTATTTTTAGGGATCCTAGAACTGGACAAGAACTACCATTGAACAAGAAACGCATCTCCTTTGACTAGTGCATCCATCCCCAGATTAGTCAAAATTGGATGGATAGGTGGTATATGGCTTTTGATAAACCTCCCTGCACTAATAGGGAGATGCCCTTATATTTTCTGAGAAAATTATGGGATGAGCTTATTTTATGTAAGCATGTCAACTACTTTGACACTGGATACTTCCATGGGGTGGGTCTAGGGTCCACACAAGACCGAGAACATGTCAGGCATGACCCCGTGTTAGGTCCTCATCCCTCTAGGTGAAGGCTTGACCCCCCTACCCAACATCCTCATGTTGCAGAAATATTGCAATATGTAAAGCTAGCCATTTCATCATTGAATCGTAGCTTAGTGCAACACAGTAGCTTTGTTTCACTATCTAGGTAGGAGGTGCTAGCGAGTGACATTGATAGATGGGTTGGAGGTTCAACATACACGACAAATTACAGTTAGGAGAGGGCACATGGACATATCAGTCATCCATGTGAACCTCATAGATACTCGATCTTGGGCAGACATGCTATGGTCCTATAGAGCCCAGAGGATAGCATAGATTCATGGAGGAGGTTAGTATAATAACCCTCTTTATGTTCTTCATTGTTATGTGTATCTATATTTATTTTGTATTATGTGTATTTATATCGATATTTTATTTATGTTGTTTTGCAGTTGTTACGTCTTAGCAGTAGACCCTCTACACCAATATATGCATCAGTGCCTAGCCCCACCATTGATGTGACAGTAGAGGAAACTTGTTCATTGTGCTCACCCCACGCACAGGTATGTGTCACATATGATAAATTCACCATAGTCATTTATTTATTTTATGACATACTCAAATTTTTAATGTTCTTCTGTTTCTATAGGATTTGGGACTAGGCGATGTCAGGGAATGTCCATCTAGGATGGACAAGTCACTTGCGTCACATGTATCATGTGTAGATTTAAATATTGTATAATTCTCAAATTATTTGTGTTTATGTTTTTGAATTTTACTAGTTCGTACTAATAGTGCAATTTTATTAATATGTATCCAAGTTGTGGATATATTTGAGAACTATAGTACTATTGAACTCACTGAGCATTTGGGTGTTGCTTCTAGGTTTCCTTTCTCCATGCCTAGGGAGTTGCAATCACTTCTACATCGTGTGGGGGTCCATCACTGCCCACCCTAATCATTTCCATCGGCCCCATCGACCAAGACTACCACAATAGAGGTTGTCTCTGAGCAGGTTGTACGACCTAGTGTTCCATCTATCAATGAATCTCCATCGAGGCATGAGATATTCATGGTGAGATAATGCATTGATGATAATTTTTTATGTTTCATGAATTTGATTTTACGCATATTTGTTTAATTTTCTTGACTTGATCCTTTTAACTGATGTAGGGTAGCATCGTGGAGAGATTGGGGTCATAGAGGAAGGTAACACCCTCAAGATTGGAAGTAGCATATGGGGTGAGTTTTCTTAGGTTAAATTACAAAGTATCATTCTGTATGTTTATTAATTCATTGAGGAAAAAAAATTATAACAATGTTTATTCTTTGTGCAGCCTCCATAGCGTCGAAGCATGCCCAGACCTAGAACCTCTCGAGGTGCTTCCTCAAGCAAGAGAAGAAAGATTTACTTCTAGGATGATACTGAGGGTGGCGAGGGTGGCAGTGGTCAATGATTGACCAACTACTGTAATTTTGTATCTAAGCCACCATATTAGGCACGAGTTGTCATTTTGTAAAAGATGAAAAATTTAGACGATATATAAATACACACACATTTCATGGCACATTTTTTTATGAATCTCATTGTTTCTGCATTTTATGTTGATGAATATATGAATTTCAAAGTGTATGAACTTTATGTGTATTAATCCCTTGGATATTTTCTAAAGTGATTATAAATAACTGCATTACACATAAGGAATATTTTCTGGTGGAAAATGTTGCTAAGTTCTCAACCCATAAGAAATTAATGGTTCACAAGTAGCATTGCTTGCTAATAAACCATGTATCTCTACATAATCAATATATCATTCCTTTTGAATTATTTGCACGAATGTTTTGGATATCCATATTCTAACTCACAACCAAAAATGCATGGAATACCTCTTGAATTATCTCCATCTAAATCCAATGACAATCCACACTCAAATAGTGATCACCTGAAAATATTGTGATCTAAAAAATGGCATATTACAATAATTCATTACAGAAATAAATTTTCTCATTTATCTTCTACATAATTGTAAATCACTTAACAATCTCAGCTCAATGTTATGTCAAATTAACCTCCATAACTAATACTATAATTACTCAATTATGAAGATGACATAAGATAAAATTCAATTATGCAAGTACACAACATTTGGATAACCCAAACACTTCATATATATTTAGAATATGAAGTACATGAACCTACCAATATCTTATCAGGGGTTGTTATAAGTCATACTCTTCAAACCCTAGTGGTGGAAACCATAAGATAACATTAGCCAATAGCTCACTCGATTAGAGATCATCAACAAGGTAGAATACACAATGTTAAGTCCTTTTTGGAACCTACATTTGTATCCCACACTTGTAGAAGATCAACTCCCTCTATCTTCTTGATAACAAACAAATTAGGTAGCACTGGGGTTTTAAAATGCCACAAAACCATAACTTCTTCTCTTACCAAAGCTACACGATAAAAGTATTTATTTTCTCCTGTAGGTATAATTCCTAGTATTCCTAGTCTTCCCTTGACATTCCTTTGAGAATCCTAGTTGTAAGTTTCTTAGTTGATTCAATCCATAATATGACCATTTTCTCAGTCACACACATTATTCTCCTCTTTCTATGCATGACATATATAAAATCATTTGATTTATGTGTAACCCTTCATAAATTCCAAAAAGACAAATCAATGACTCATAAATGCACTCATGTTTGTTTATCTTGTGTAGTGGGTATATGTAAATATTGTTAAACCCATCAATTATTAATAGCATGTATTCAGTCTTCCATGATTTCCACTAAACTTATTGATTTTGATCAATAGAATGAGAGAGTTCACATGGAAACTAGATCTTAGAATGGGCATCATTTTCCACCTACAAATAAAGGTTTTTAAGTTACATTTCCTGACACACCATAGAATTTAATGCTATGCTACCAAAATTCCTCCAAGGAGACTTGAAACCATTATTATTTTCCCTTCATCATCTATGAGAGTTTATTGAGCATTCCTACCCAATTTTTGGGTTAGATAACACAAGGAGACAAAGGACCCTCCCAAACACAATGTGACAATTGTTGATGGCGTGCCATTGTCATGCCATGTCATTCCATTGGCATGCCATTATCATGCCTTTCCAATCCATTCTGTGCCATTCCATTTCCATTTCCATGCCATTTCTATGCCTTGCTTCCATGTCATTTCCATGCCTTTCCAAGCCATGCCAAGCCATTCCATACCATGACATTGTCATGTCTTTCCTTTCATTTCCTTACCATGCCATTCCATGTCATGCCTTGCCTTTGCATTCCTTGTCATGTCATGCCTTGCATTTCCTTTCCATGCCATGTATTTTGATGCCATTCCTTGCCTTTCCATGCCATGCCATGCCTTGCCTTCCACTTCCACGCCTTTCTGTGCCATGCCATGCCTTTCCTTTCCATGTCATGTCATACCTTCCCTTCCCTTTCCTTACCATGCCATGCCATTCCATGACTTTCCTTTACATGCCATGCCATGACTTTCCATTCCATTCCTTTACTTTACATGCCATTCTATGCCTTCCCTTCCATTATCATGCCATTTCCATGCCTTGTTGATCCATGCCATGCCATGCCGATCCATTTCCATGCCATGACATTCCATTTTCATGTCATTTCCATGACTTTCCATGCCATGCCATTTCCATGCCAATCCATGCCATGGAATTCCATGCCATTTACATGCCTTGCATTGCCTTGCCTTATTATGCCATGCCATGTCATGCCTTTCCTTTTCATGCCTTGTCATTCCATGTCTTTCCATGCCATTCCTTTCCTTTCCATGCCATTCCATTCCTTGCCATGCCATGCCTTGCCTTGAATTCCATTTCCTTTTCTTGCCATGCCATGTCATACCTTGCATTTATTTTCCTTTCCTTTCCATGTCATGCCATGCCTTTCCTTTGCATTCCTTTCCATGCCATGCCTTTCATTTCCATGCCATGTATGGCCTTTCCCTACCATTCCATGCCTTGCATTTCCTTTCCTTGACATGCAATTCCATATCTTTACATGCCTTGCAATACCATTCCATTGCCATGTCAATGCCAATGTTATGACTTTCCAATCCATGCCATGCCATGCCTTTGCATTCCTTTCCTTTCCATGCCTTTCCTTTGCATGCCTCGCCTTGCCTTTCCTTGGTATGGTATGGTATGGTATGACTTGACTTGGTATGGTATGGTATGGTATGGTAGCCTTGGAATGGTATGGTATGGTATGGTATGTATTTCCTTTCCTTGTCAATCCATGGTATGGTATGATATGTCTTTCCTACCATACCATAATACCATACCATGGGAAGGCAAGAAGGGATGGTAGAAGGATTGGTAGTAGTATAGTCTAACTAAGGAAGTGGCTATATAAGGGTTAATCTATTCAAGCAAACCTATCTAATGAGCAAACCCTACTAGTTTCAAGTTTCAAATTGTCTTTACATAGTTTCAAGTTGCTTAGTAGGGTTTTCTCATTAGATAGGTTTTCTTGAATATATTAACCCTTATATAGCCACTTCCTTAGTTAAACTATACTACTACTAACACTTCTACCATTGGCATATATTTTTCTACAACTCTAAGTTTACTTACCCCGGGTTGACAATTTAATTGAGGGTCTTTAGTGTGCTTTTAGTGCATATACAACACCCATCTGTATGGTCTTCATTTCCATGCAATGAATTTCCTTTCCTTGCCATTGTATGGTATGGTATGGTATGGTATGGTATGCCTTGCCATGCCATGCCTTTCCTTTCCTTGCCATTCTCATGGTATGGTATGCCTTTCCTTGCCTTACGATGGTATGGTATGGTATGGTATGCCTTGCCTTGTATTTCCTTGCCTTGCCAAGCCATGGTATGGTATGGTATGGTATACCTTGACTTTGTATGGTATGGTATGGTATTCCTTTCCATGCCATGTCTTTCCTTGCCTTGCCATGGTATGGTATTCCTTGTCTTTCCTAACCATTGGATGGTATGGTATGGTACGATATGCCTTGCCATGGTATGGTATAGTATGGTATGGTATTCCTT
>JZKD02S1741109.1:85313-104056 GCA_000966675.3 Picea glauca | reverse complement strand
TTAAATAACTAATATTTGCATGCTAACTATGTTTGTTTATTTCTTTCATTACCTTGAACCTTGAATATGGTTAAATATTTTATTATTTTAGGAGTATGGCTACTAGTTGCAATATTGATTTAATCCCCTTATTCTTTTAATACAAAGTTAGTGATTACTTGATCAAACGATGCCTTTCTTAGGATTTTTTTAAAAAGAAAAAAATAAAACTCTTTCCTTGTTTAGAAATATAACCTAATGGTCGAGCATTCTACATTTTATTAATTACAATCCATTTGAATTAAAACAAATCAAACCAAATCAAGATGTCATAGAAATGGAATGAAAAATCCAAACCTTATTAAGTAAATAACACCATCATCGGGCACCAATTTAATTATGAAATATGTGATAACCAAGGCATGAACACCATTTGAATTAAAACAAATCAAACCAAATCAAGATGTCATAGAAATGGAATGAAAAATCCTAACCTTTTTAAGTAAATAACACCATCATCGGGCACCAGTTTAATTATGAAATATGTGATAACCAAGGCATGAACATCATTGCAATTTTTGTTTGTTTATCACAACCCTTCTATTCCATAATTGAACCCTAACCTTTTTTTTAAGCAATAATTAATAGAAATAATAAAAGTATTTTACTATTCTTTTTGGACAAAAAAACCGAAATTTATTTATAATTTTTCTTTTCATTTACAAAATAAGAGCTTCACATCCATTGCAAAGGAAATATGAACATTGTATTTATCCAAAATTTGACATATCAAAATATACATCCATATATTTGACCCATTAAATCCTCTTACCAAATAAAATGTGTAGCTATATTGCTACCACATGACTATAAAGAAATAACTCTTATCCATTACATTTATTTAAATCTAGCGAGATAACTCTTATCCATTACATTTATTTAAACCTAGCGAGATTAGAAAATAAATCCATAAAGATGTCAACCCTTTTTCCTCTCACGTTGCCAAGAGCCTAAGATTGTATTCCCAAGGGGAAAGTAAATAGATCCATCACGTTGCCAAGAGCCTAAGATTGTATTCCCAAGGGGAAAGTAAATAGATCCATCCCTTGTGAAAGAATATCAACCTCTAGAGAAACCAAGATGAAGCCTTAGACCATGCCATAAAATGACTAGACTAAGAGTAAAAAAGGGATGGGTTGTTACCTTATTTATAATTCAAGCCTTGACCCTCTAAGCTACTCTACCTCCTCTAGAGTAATCTTGAAATTCCATCCCCGAGTCTTATTTATAGCTATTGACGAATGGTCATGCCTCAAACCTTGACCTTACTAGTGGAAACCTTTCCATTGACCACCGTTAAAGCCTCCATGTACTTTGGCTAGTTTCCATAAACCCTTGTGACCTCCAACTAGACCATGGAACCCTCAACTTTACCCTGATGTTATTGCAAGAATGATGGTAAATTGTTATGCAATGGTAAGTAAACTCAAATCAATGGATACATGTGTTGGTAAAATCCTTGTAATACTACTTTTTTTTTTTTAAATATTGTGTTTATATGCACGCGCGCGTGTGTTACATATACCATTTAATTGAAGAAATAAATGTGTGTATAAGGAAATGACAATAATGGCATCTGTTGCATTCTTGGATTCAAATAAATGCATGCATTATTGAATTAACCTAGAGTTTCATTTAGGGTAATAGGGACCTTCACATTTCCATGTGATTTTATGATGATTCACCTTTTGCAATTAATTTTTTAAGTTGTTTTCGGTCATTTAAAATTTTGAATTTCATTTTCATTATAGAAACTGCATCTATCCAATGTTAATTGTCATCACTGCAAATGGTTTAATTGTCGAACTCCATTTTCTATTGATGTAGAATTTACATTTTTTTTTAAATTTAATTTTATTATGGGAGTTTCAATTAGAATTAATTTTTAAGTCTTTAATTGTCATGGTAGAATATCAAATTCAAGTTGATAGTCCAATTTCAAATTCAAGATGATTGCCTAATTTACCTTTTTTTTTTTTGTAAATTAGTTTAGGTTGATATTACTATAATATTATAATTTAATTGTCCCAATAGATAGTGATAACATTAGCATATTTTAGAATTTTTCATTTTGTTTCTAAGTCATCTGCAAAACATACATGCACTATCTATGTTAGGAAACACAACATTCCCAAGATTATCCTTTTGTATCGGTTAAAGGTTCACCCACCCTTGGTGGCATCCCAAGGAATTGATATATTTAAGGTTTGGATAGTGGTCGAGTGATAAGGATATCATACCTTGGTGGATAAGTTAGTTTGGAGGTATAAATTTGTACAATAATCTTTCTAATATTTAGACCCTCTATCATTTGGTCGTAATCTCATGAGTTTCCATAGGATCCAAGGTTTATCCCATTGTACTTTGGATGTAATACAAGTGAGAAAATACAGAGATTGAATCCATACAATGGAAAGTATGAAAATCCTAGGTGGAGTGCATTTATATGCGATAGATATCGAATGGTCTTACACTTGCACCTAAAACAAAAACCCCTTCCTGATGACTTTTGAACCCTCTTATATTACAAGAAAAAATGGATATGTGAACTTATAGTTTGTGAACATATAGTATAATTATGGGAACTAATTAATCAAAGTGTTGTTCCCCTTAGTGATTTCTACATCCACGAGGATTTGGCCTATGAAACACAGACACTAAAGAACTAAGTTAATGAACCATCATACTACCTATAATAAATTAAGGGTATGCTCAAGTATTTGGGATCCAAGACAAAGAATTAGGGTAAGAGATAATCTACATAAGAAGAACCCAATCAAAATGAGTCCCTCAAGTAAAACAATTTGGAGTATGAACTTAAAGGAAGTAGACAACTCCCACTTTCAATGGGAACATTAGAAGAGGAAATGAGGCTAAATCTTGGTTGATGAACACTGAAAGGCACGTGATATTGTATGATTTCAACACTTTAGAAAAGACCAAGTTCACTAGCTACCATTTTATTGACGATGAAAACCTATGGTGGGACCATCTCAAGAAAAAGAAAAAAGTGGATGAAGAGTGATTAATTTGGGATTGGTTCAAGAAATATCTTGAGGAGAAGTACCTAGGAAAGATGTACTACCAAAGAAAGAAGATGAGTACTACTCACTCAAGAAGGGTAGTATGATAGAGGAATATTTTGAATCTAAGTTTGTAAATTTGGACAAATATTCCCTTGGACTTAGTGAAGAGTATTGAAATGGGATATTTATTGGAGAACCTAGGGACAATGTTCTAGATAAAGTTAGAAAACTCGTGTTGAAGACCTTATCAAAAGTAATGAAAATGACTAGACTATGTGGAGTTGATGCGTGATGGAAGAAGGAGTTGAGTGGAAAGATAAATTATAGGTTTAATATCTATAAGACTTGGAGGAGGAAGTATGATCAATGAAGCTTCAATATATCACCACCACAAGAGTTCGGGAAAGAGGAAAAGTATCATGGAAATACATGATCGATGCATATAGGAGTCAAATGTTTTAAATGTGAATAATATGGGAACACATCCTACAAATGCTTGAAAAGGAAGAGGAAATATTTGTGCAAAAATGGACAATTAACATGTAGATCATTAGGCCTCCTCATCTAGGCTAGAGGTATTATTTCCAACCAACCCTTCACCTTCTTAATAGACATTGGAGGTATCCACAATTTCATACCTCCTGTAGTGGTGGAAAAATATAAGCTAAGCACCGAGAAGCTCCAATACCCTTCGAAGGTACAAAGGGAAAAATATTCTAAGACATGGATTAGCCAAACAATTGGTATATGCATGGAAGAATTGGGAGGATGGAGTAGTATATTATGTTTCAATGAGTTGACCTTGAGAAATTATGAGGGATAATAGGAAAAGGTTGGTTGTAACTTCACAAGGTTAAGGTGGACTATTATAAGAATAGATTGAATATGTGGATGATGAGAAGATGATTAGAAGCATCATATGAGAAAATACTCCCATATTAATCAAATAAATCTCATCCATGAAAGCCAAGCACAATGTGTAGAAGGTATGTAAGGGATACCACATTCATGTCATTGAATATGCAAAGGAATCAAGCATAGATGTAGGGAAACTAGCCATAATTAGAGAAGTTTTGGATGTCTTCCTAGAAGAACTACCAAGGTTGTCACCAACGAGAGAAGTGAATTATAAAATAAATACAATGCATGGAGAAACCCCTATATTGAAGGAACCCCAAAGATTGGGAACTAATAGGTAGGGTGAGATTAAGAGGAAAGTGCAAGACTTGTTGGATAATGGATTCATAAGCCTAATTGCCTCACCTTGGGAAGATCCTATGTTGTTTGTTAGGAATAAATATGGAACATTTTGAATGTACATTGATTATAGAATGTTGAATAATGTAACCATAAAGAACAAGTATCCTTTATCCAATATCAATGATCTATTTTATTATCTCAAGGGAGAAAAAGTTTCTCCAAGTTGGACTTAATATTAGGTTATCACCAAATCAAAGCTGACAAAGTTAACATACCAAAGACTACCTTTAGAACTCAATATGGGAATTATGAGTTCTTATTCTTACCTTTTGGATTGAAATATACCCCCATGTTGTTCATGAGGTTGATGAATGATTTATTTCAAAAGTATCTTGAAAAATTTGTGTTGGTATCCATTGAAAACATCTTGATCTATTCTAATAATGAGGAGGAACACTAGGATCAACTTCGGCTAGTGTTGTAGAAGCTACATGAGCACTAGTTGTATGCTAAGTTGAGTAAGTGAAAATTCCTCAAGATGGAAATTTAGTATCTTGGGAACATAATATTTGAAGAAGGACTAAATGGGTACCACAAGAAAATTGAATCTATATCTCGTTGGTCAACTTAAAAGAATGCAATAGAGGTAAGAATTTTTCTAGGATTGGACAACTATTATGGAAGGTTTGTTAAAGGTTTCTTAAGGATTGTGTTAGGATCCTACTCTAACCTGCTAAGTATATATATTGGTTTCTACGTATGGAGGTCATATATAGTAAATAAGGCCCATGTAGTAGTTTGAAAGAATTAATTCTAAGAAGGATCACTAGAAGGTTCAACCTAAATAGAAAGTTCCTTCTCTAGAATGTTCCTCGGTGGTAGATAGAACTATATAAATAAGTAGAAGCAATGTAATGATATGTCTTGTGAAATATATTGTAGTCAGATATCTTCTCATTTGAAGGTTTCCCCCTCGAAGAGGTAAGTTAACATTTCTTTCATTAATAAAGGAATAACAATTTGTGGTATTCTAGTTCTTTTATTAGCTATTGTGGTTGTATATCTCATTTTTTCAATAAATTTGGGTAAAATCTATTAATATTTTGTTCTTTATATTCCAATTTAATAATAATTAACACACAAGTGGTATGAGAGCACTTTCATGAGCCAATATTCTAGAGCATTTTATTTAGGCTAGAGACGTATTTCCATGTCTATAAATAACACAATGATCTGTCATTTAACATATAAATCAATGGTAGGGAAAAAATACACATAGGAAATACAAGCGAGTTCACCTAGTTGGACAACCTTGTAATCCATGTTGGCACCTCTTCAAGTAGTACCACATCATACAATACTACAATACCTATATACATAATTTTTATTCCATGTACCCTATGGTATATCAAAAGTCCCCTATATTACCGAGGATAACACTAAGGAATATTATTCTCTAGTGCCTAGGTAGTCAAGTAGTATGGATAATAAGGGTATGGTCAATCCTCTTTTGTTAGTGCTCAGAGATATTGGGTTGAGTACTACTATTGGAACCCACACGTATATTAGAGAGTTATCTCTCTTGGAACTCCCTTTCCCTCAAGACCCTCAAATTCCTAGTCCTTGCTACCAATCCATGAAATTTATACATAAACAATTGTATTGATAATTTATGAATTCTTTCATTGGAAACCCTTCTTCCTGCTACCAATCCATGAAATTCCTACATAAACTATAGTATTGAGAATTTGAGAATTATGTCAATGCAATATTATTCAGGTGGGAGTATAATAGACATGAGTTAATTTTTTTTTTAGTCTTACCTACACCATTATTTGAGACCTATCTCAACAAAATCATTATGTTGATCTGATCATTGTGGTACCTCTCTAGTAATTATTTTTGGTGGTACTACTCACCCCACTACTAGGTACTTATCACAACCGATCCATAATGCAGTGAGGATTACCTTGGTATTACTCTCTAGTAACAAAGTATCTTCCTTGTAAACTTAGTGTGATGATATGTAACACAAAATAAAATAAAACCACTCCTCTACTCAACAAAATCTTGATGACATCAGTAACAAGCTTGCCAAACTGGAGTCACTCCTAGACTAACTATCCAAATTCATGGTGATGCAAACTCAATCCATGAGTTATAAGTGGAAGGACCAAAAATCCAAAAAGGAAGGAGAAAAATCATCCAATCCCATCGGGCCTCACTCTAAGCCACTTGTTCGTGAACTTATGACTCAAATGTGGCACATACTCCCTAAAGTAAATCTCAACAAAGTTAATGGATTTAATCCCATAGGTTGGGTCACTCAGATGAACCATTATTTTTCATTGCATGGAATCATATATGAGTTAATAAAACTTCATGTGGGTGTCTTTTATTTAGATCCTAAAAGTTGGCAATGGTGGAAATGACATAAGAATTCCCACCAGGGTTATATTGATTGGACATAATTTGTCTCCGACGATATGGAATGGATTGTTATATAATTTTTCATCTATCATGGTACTTTTTAGGTGGGAAAATTGGAGGATTTGGATTGCAGGGCCCATTTTAGTTGTAGGTCCCATTTTGGATATTTGGGGTCTGGAACCTTTTAGATCCATTTTGAGGCATCAAATGGCATTTTCTGGGGTAAATTGTTTTTCAAGAAAAGATCTCAACACCTTGACGCTATTCTACACATCAAGACCTTTCCAATGGTGAAAACATTGCTTCAATCAAGCCTCTTATGTGGAATTTATACCTCCCGCAGGTTGACCTATCTTATTAACCACCATGGTATGAGTGGATGCCACGTCAAGCCCCATTACCTACGCATGTGGGAATAAACACATGTGGCATTTCAAGAAGATTATAGAAGGCCCAAAACCTTATCACTAATTGAGGGTTGAAGATAGAAAAACCCTAAACCTAGATGTCTATCGAGCTATTTTAAATATCGGGCCACTAGGAAGAGAAGGGGTTCCATTCTTTTGTATAAGAGAAGGGGTTCCTTTCTTTTGTATTCTACTTGTTCCATAGTTGAGAAGAGAATCCAATGATCAGATATCTAAACATCTTTTTAAGAAAAATGATGTTACAATGCCAATTGAGGAAGATAATCAGGGTGATGGAAACAAAGAATGATTTGTAAATGATTTGCTTGGACATTTATATTATGAATGTTTCATTTTATTATGGGGGCCTATAATGGAAAATTATGTTTTTTTTTTCTTCGTTTTATAATTATGTTGGATATGAAAAGTTAAAAACCATTTATAACCACCATATTGAAAACACATTAAGTAATACAAACATAAGATGTAGTTTTGATATATTTTTATCGTCAAATTTATTGTTTATTATAACAAATTTATGTTGTATCGTATTAAAATTTGTTTACGTTAACCTTTGAATTACTAAGCATTAATCAAGATATCACAAAGTTGGTGACCTACAATAGAAAATATTTATTTTAAATTATATTTTATTTAACAAAAAATGAAGATATTAAAAAACATTCAAACCTCAAAATTTTTATTGTTTGAAAAAGACAAAATTCAAATAAATATATGCTTACTTTGATGGAACTTCTAAGGACAATTCCAACAAAATAACTTCATGTAACATTTACACTTGTGGTGTTGGCATTACCAACTTTGATGTCATTCTCCACCTTAACTAGTGCAACTATCATGGCCTTCACCTATTCCACTCTATCATTTAGTTTTATAATCATATAAACTTATATTAATCACTCTTTTTGCATTATCCTTGAAATAAGTGTCAATATAGGAAGGACATGGAAATTATAAAAGAGTATTTTTCTAGAGCCTAGTCAAAATTAAGGAAAATTTTAATGATCCATACTTATCTAAAAGTATAGAAACCTTTGTCAATTTTACTATTTCTTAAAATACTAATTATAAAATGTTGGGTGATATTATTTTTTAATAGAAGATTCATAAAATTTGTATTAGAGGAAAAATTTGTGAAACCATTTCATCCAAAGTGTATAAATCAAAATGTGTTATTATTCTCTGTATTTAATATTTTAAATTTAAATGAATAAATTTCATATATTATAATAGTTTAATATGAATTAATAACATCTTTGGAAAAAACAAATATTGATAAAATATAATAATTGTGATTTTTGTAAACAATTATATTATAACTTTAATATTTGAATAATAAATTTTTTAAAAATAGCATTATTATTACAACATCATCATTATTATTAGTGAATAGTTATGTTATAATGTTATTCTTATAATATATGAAAAAGACATAAATATTCAAATCTCAATCATTTCACTCATCATACTTACACATTTTTGTTTCTAAACATGTTTAATCAACATATTGTATCTTGTTGGACAACAAACAATTCACCTTAAAAAACAATTAAACATTATATGGCATTAATGGTTATAACTTTTTGCAATTTCAATCCAAATTAAATGCTTTCATAAAAGTAAAGTTAAACATTATATGGAAACTATAAATTTAAATGAGTGATAGATATCAAATTTCACTTAAAAACAGAGAAATCATTAATATTGTTCATCATTAACATACTCATAATACATTTTATAAATGAAACAAAAACAACCACAACATTATATGAAAAACATAATACACATGTCAAACATACATCTCAACAAAATTTGCAAGAAACATGTCATATATAGATCTCAAGTCAAATATAAAACAATCAATATAAATGTTAATCGATACCACTACTATCTAGGTCCACCACCAGATCTAGGTGCATCAATGTATATGCTACCAGAGGTTGAGCCTCTATCAAGAACATCTATCTCAAAAATAAATGTCAACAAAAGTGCACTATCTCTTGGAGATATTACACACTCACCTAGGTAATTATTTTCCTAAGGTCGATAGTCCAATCTTGAGAGTGATTCCTTAGATGAGAATATTCTCTCTAGAGAATATTCCCATATAAAATAGGAAACTCTTCTTCAATCAAGAGTTAGTTACACTCATTTAGACTAGTGGAAGTCACTCATGCTTTAAAACCTCGATTTTATCACTATCAGTTGCATGTGTTTCTCTCACTTCCACATCTGTGACTTAGTTAATTGATAATTGCATAGATCAGTTAACTAGGACTAGGTGACATATTACTTTTGCTTATGTCAATGTGTCTAGATTTCTCTAGATCATTACTTTGATGACTTTACTTATCCATGTAGAGTATATCACGTGTAATTAATCATTCTCTCATTAGTGAATACAATTGTATTGATTCTTTTCTCTCATCTCTTCTCTCCTTCTCTCAATTTGCAAGCTTTGTACGAATTGTTGTTATCTAGATTCTCTATGTAGGTTTCACCATAATTCTACATGGTATCAGAGCCATGGGTTTCTAGGAGAAAGGTGCACGGGTATCTTATTTGCAAGTTCAAAAGGAAGATGTAGTCAGAAAATATGGATTACTCGCCGACAATACTTCTCATTCCTCATAACTACTTTGAGTGGAAGTTAAAAATTCTACATCATCTCAAATGCAAGGGATTGTACCAGATTACCATGGAAACAGAAGTAGAGCATGATTCCACCGATGAAAAAAATGACTTTCTAAACACACAAGACATGGCTCTCAGACTTATATGTGTGTCTATTTCTCCTGAAATACAATATCATGTAAAGGAGGAATCACTCTCAACTCCGAATGAAGTATGGAATAGATTGGAGGTTCTATTTGGGAATAAGGAAGATTGTGAATATTGCATGTAGAAGATTGACAAGATAGAGCCAGTAGAAAATCCATCAAAAGATCAAGCCTCTCAGTTTGAAGAGCCTTTTGCACATGTATCTACACAACTTTTTGTTCCATTCATTGGAGATGATGTCTACTCCATTTCATATATTTTTTCTGAATCACATGTGGAATATATCATGCATGCATATTAGGAGCCACATGCAGAAATTTTTTCATGTGTCATGCATGCATCTCTAGATCCACATGCATGTGCTATGCATGCATCTTAGGAGCCAAAAAGGGGGCCACGCACTTTAGATTCACTTATGACACTTTTTAAGCATAATTTGCATAAAGAAATTGGATATTTGAATTCCTCTTGGAAAAATTTCCAATATAAACAAAATACGTCTGAAATGGAGTTTGAAAAGTGAAGTTATGAGCATTTTAAAATTAACAAATTTTCAATGTTTTTCCGTAAACTGTCACATGATTTGCAAAGTTTCATCCAAAACTCACATGGTATGGGATTTGGATCTTCTTCATTAAAATAATATAAAGTGGATATATGTGGACATATCACTGGTGCATCTACTTCATCAGATATGTACAAACATCTACATCTTCAACAACATCTTCACCAAGACATTTACTAAGAAGAAGTTCCACTTCCTGCACGATCATCTTGGAGTGAAGGAAATAGTTTCTTAGCAATTGCATTTTTTTCCTTCTTCGTTTTTTATGCATTGTACTTTGAGGGGGGGGGGGGCATTCCCCTGTGTTTTTCCCTTTTTCCTCTATTTTTCAATGTTTCATTCTTAGATGCATTGTACAATGGGTACCTAACATGGCCTTAGTTGTCATGACCTATTCATCATTTACACCCTAGTAGTGTTCAAGGGGGGTGTTGGAGATATTACACACTCACATAGGTAATTATTTTCCTAAGTTTGATAGTCCAATGTTGAGAGAGCTTCCTTAGATGCGAATATTCTCTCTAGAGAATATTCCCCTACAAAATAAGGCGCTCCTCTTCAGTTCAGAGTCGGTTAGACTAGTGGAAGTCACTCGTGCATGGAAAACTTCGTTTTATAACCAACAATTGCACATGTTTCTCTCACTTCCACATGTGTGACTTAGTTAACTGATGATTGCATGGATCAATTAACTAAGACTAGGTGACAGATTACTTCAACTTCTATCAGTGAGTGTCTATATCTCTCTAGATCACT
Organism: Picea glauca; assembly: GCA_000966675.3. Taxonomy (NCBI): domain Eukaryota; kingdom Viridiplantae; phylum Streptophyta; class Pinopsida; order Pinales; family Pinaceae; genus Picea; species Picea glauca. The sequence continues at coordinate 92,831 of JZKD02S1741109.1, read as the reverse complement.
ACTATGGTGACTTTACTTAGCCATGTAGAGTATATCATGTTTAATTAATCATTCTCTCATTAGTGAATACAATTCTAATGATTCTTTTCTCTTATCTCTTCTCTCCTTCTCTCAATGTGAAAGGTTTGTATGAATTGTTAGCTAGATTCACTGTGCAGGTTTCACCTCAATTATACACTATCAAATGTCTCTCTATCAATATCATGAAAAACAATACCTGATGTGAACATGTTGTACAAAGCATCAAAATATTCTGACACGTGGAGGAAGAGGAGGAGGAGGGGGATCGATGGATGGTGACACATGTAGACTATGAGAAATACAATAATGTGGATGGTGACACAAGTGAAGGAGGAGGGGGAGGATTAGTAGAATATGGTGAAACATGTGCAGGAGGAGGAGGAGGAGGAGGAGGAGGAGGAGGAGGAGGATTGGACATGGATTTAGGTTTAGACACATGTGGAGGAGGAGGAGGAGGATCAAATGTGGATGTAGGTTCAGACACATGTGGAGGGAATAAGAATATTGGTATATGGTGTAACTGACTCATGTGGAAGAGAATAAGGACAACAAGGAGGACCATGTGGTGGAGTAGATGATGTGAATGACTCTGTTAATGAGATAGATGTATTAGGATCATGAGCATCAATCCTCAATGCCTTGATGAGGTTGACTACACCAACAATATGATTCATCAACATCGTCATGTCACGAGGAAAACACCTCCATATAGAAGACATATTTTGTACCTGTAATATGTCTCTAATGGGTGTGGGTACCACTCCCTGACCAGTCATGACATGGCATAGTTGATCTGCCACCTCTAGCCAGACTCTCATATCTGACATGTGTAGCTATTAGGTCTCTATAATAATGGAGGTTGGTCCTTTTCCTCCTCCATCACCTCATCCTCATGTTGGGGAGGCTCATCCCCAACATGTGTGCCAATATCTTCAAAAAAATAGATAATAACAATAAAATAATTGACATATATGTTACAATAAATTACATGTGCATTAAATAAGACATAAAAATATGAAAATAGATTGATCAAAACATAAAAATAATATTACATATTTCATCTGGTGGCTCCTCTATTGTAAATTAAATGTTTGGACATGCTCTCCAACCCATCCACATGTATGAGTACTTTGCAATATTGAGGATAGGATTTTCCTCTCTATCCAATAAATCACATAACTCCCTACTGACCAAAGAAATGAGAAACTTGTATTGGCCCCTCTTGGGCATCAACTTCCCCCACATGGGCATACATGCATTAAACATAGACCTAGTAGGAAAGTGAGGTACTACTGGCTAAGTGTCATGAACCCTCTCAAAAAATGGTGTATACAACTCTTATGCAAATAGGAAGAATCTCATCCTAGAAAACAATGCACGACAATGATCTAATGCATGAAAAAATGTCTCAATAAAACATCCACCCACCTAATCAATTGGGTCATATGAAATAAACTATATGCATAATACAACATAAAGAAACTATTGTGCTTCCCATTAGAGTTATACTATGATATTGATGAGAGAATAAGACACATGCACTTAACATCCTCTATCTCAAATGAAGATATCCGTAGATGACCACCATGAACCTATAACTTCGAAGTCGAATGAACATGTGAACCGACATATCGTTTCACATATGTCGGTTGGGTCTCTCTTGCAACACCAAGTGGTAGCGCAAGGAAATGGGGCATATACTACCCCCACCTACACAACCCAGTGATGAAATATAAATCCTCCTCCATGGGATGATACCAAATATCATCACCAACCCTGAAACCTTGTCTCACATGATCCTAGTGATAGATTAATTACTATAACAACAAATATTTCCCCTTAAGGGATGTACCCTCCTAATAAAACTTCAAGAGACCAGTATCCATCAAAAGGTTCTATGTCGACTATGAAAGAGGGCAAGGGAATAACTCCCTCTCCCTCCTTCTAGCCTCCCACTCATGCACACATGTGTCTTGACCTGTTGTTGCTCCTCCTCCTCCTCCTCCTCCTCCTCTCGTTGTCGTCATCTATAATTCACATACAAATATTTTTAGGAACATACATAGATAAAATAAATTGAAATTATAAAACAAATACATGTATATAAATGACTTGTATATAAAAAAATCTAAAATTATTTTGTATTTTGCAAAAAAATCTTAAAAAGCAATTGGTGCACTGAAAACATAACATACACCCTGAAGATGATGTGTTATATTAAAAAAAAACCAATGCCATGCGTTGTTGTTACTAATGTGCACCTATTCCATGTTTCTTGTCGCAAAACTATGTATTTGTGTGGTGCATCCTATAGGATGCTTCGCGCCAACTCAGTTCTTTTAACTGCGTCGGTTCAGTGATTTTAACCACATTGGTTCATGATTTTGTTAACAAAGACACACTGCAATGCTAAAATATATGGCATGCAGATCGACAATGTCCTTTTTTAAACTAAAATCTTCCACCAGTGCGCCAATTCTACCAGAGCACCTACATGATGTGTAGCAGTGCATTGTATTACTAATGCACCATTAACCGTACCTTACAAAAGACAAACCACATTTTTTATTTTTCAAAACATGTCACGATGCATACATTTAACCTTTACACATCGGTGAGCCATAATTATTGTCGCACCACCATGGATTGTAACAATGTGTCTACTAAGTAACATTGCTCTAATTGGTTATTACAAGTTCATCCCGTTTTCATTGTCTTTACAACACCGATGTGTTTGTTGGACTAATGGACACCTCTAGGTTAAATTTCATTATCACAACTGAAGTGGTTCGATGTGTTACTATTAACACACCGATGCCACCATGACAATGCATAATCGACATTTTTTTTGCAGTGCATTGTAAATGATAGAGCATCGAGAATAAGGAATCCAATGAGATGCCCTGCTATGCCAAGTCAGGATGTCCCAATGTGTTTCTGTAAACAATACCAATGCATTTAGTTAAAATGGTTGTACCACTACATTAAATTTTATAAATTGTTAAGTTAGTGGTGTGGTTAATTAAGTGAAATGTACCAGTGCAGGTCAAAGCCATTTGTGCTCTGGTTGTGGGGCATTTAGGACACACCACTTTGTTTTTATAATTTATCGCATTGTTGTTTTTTGAATGACATCGATGCATACATATATATGAGATGCATTGGTGGTGGTGCTCACTGTGAATTTAACACAGTATGCACCAATTCGAGGTGAGTTGAACCATGCAAAATTGAAAAACAAATGAAAAAAAATCCTAATTTCAAGCTAAATTCAAGTTTTGATTGGACGAAAATGAAAATAGGAAGGTATAAACAATTTACTTGACCTCTTATGTCTCAAGGAGGCATTGTTTCACCATTGAGAGAAAATTAAAATTTGTGGTAATTTCCAAAATTTGGAAATGTGTGGAATTTACCAATGGAGCTATTCAAGTCGGTGTAGAGCACTGGAAATAGGGAGTGTTAGCAAGGATGGTGAGCAATGATACTTTATTGAGAGTTTGGAAGAAATAGATGCAATGTAAAAATGAAAATCGATTTGGTGATTTGTTTTTACCTTACTGCAGTGCGCTTTATGATAGTAAGGCACACTAGTGCGTAATGTTGAACGACACTGGTGTGATTTATTCAATGCAGACATTTTTTAATTGTAGAGTATGAAAATTATTTTGAACATTGATGAACCAATGTTTTATTTTTCATGTACAGACCGATGTGTATATACCTTAAAGGTGCATTGGAAAAAAATCTCGGCCACTTGCCTTTGCTAACAACCTTCGTTATAAATAGAAAAGGGATAATTATTTTAGGGAGGTTCTGTAAAAACCTGTGCAAGAAGGTGTTCTCCTTGTAGTGTTTCATGCCTTGTCTAGAATCGAGAGCATGGCTAGAAATCCCTACCTTTGGTGGTCTAACATCATTTGCAGATGATACACTATATAAACGTAAACTGCCTATCAAGATAACTACTAGTAGTAATACACATATATAAAATATGTCTATATATATGGAAAGTATTTCTATGATGAAGATGTGTAATTCCTTTCATGGTCAACATGGAGTTGATAGGTAGCATTTAAAAAATATTAATAACAATTTTTTTTTTTCAGTGTATGGATTTGAGTGATAATACACTTCAAAATGAACTAGTTGCATTTATTTAAAAAACTATTCAATTAAGGTATCAATAATACTATGGTAAAGATGAGAGTGAATTACATTTCATATTGAAATCAAATAACATGAAATAAATTGCAAATAGAAATATGAATATAGTAAACATATATTGTTAGGTGCAAATATATGATGAGCACATATTACCAATGAAAACTATATAATGAGATATATTATCTTTATTTTTTTAAGTAAAAAAGGGGGTATTGCCTGCTATATTAAGTTGACAGAAAAACAGAGACAAAAATATACAGAGATATTATCGTACTGTGCCACCAAATAGGCTCTCGTTTTATCGGAAACCAACCATGTTTGGGGCAAAATATGTCTATGAGGATAGGCTAAAATAGTGTTTTTCCATCTGTTCTGCCCGAAGGAAACCAGGAAAAATGGCTATTGATCGTCTTAACATTGAATAGCAGCATGAAGTAAAACCAGACTTTAGAAAAGAAAAAACTCAACTACCCGGTGACCTGTCGCCCTTGTCCTCCTGACTCGTGGATTTGGCCGGAATGACAAACGTCTACGCACACATTGGACATTTTATCTTTGCTGGAGCGTTGGAGTAAGCATCAAGGAGCAGGTCCAAGCGTTGTCCCATGAGGAGGGCTCCATGCTCCTAGTCTGCCATGTGGCCTCGGAGTTCGAACACAAGAGACAGATGTTCTGCACGAAGGAGTTTTGCGCCAGCATTGTTCCGTACCTCATCATCGTTCGTTACCTTCTCAGCCTGACAGGTTTCTTGAGGTTCCAAGATGGTCGCACTATTGTCTAGGCACGGTATTTCTTCTACATAACAAATTGGGAACTTTTCTGCAGGCTTTCCCTTCGGACCGCTTCTAGCTTGTGCTTTAGGCTCAGTGGCTTGAGGTTTCGGGGTGGTCGCAATATCCTCCGAGCACAATATTTCTTCGACGTATCAAATTGGGAACTCTTCTTCAGACACTCCTTTCAGAGAACTTCCATCTTGTGGTTCAGGCTCAATTACAGGGGTATGCGTGCTCCGCTCTATCGTAGGCTCAACTATAATGGCATGGAGTGCCATGCAGTCTGCTCTAGCTCTCTGTCAGAGGATAGAAGTCGCCTTCGAGAGTGCACGTTCAAAATTTTGTCTTCTCTATCGCTGTGCTTTGTGGGTGTACCAAGTCGAGCCTCATCGAGGCTTGCCTCGCTCCCTTGTCATTACGGATGAGGGGTGAAAGGAGAGCACCTTCAGATTCAACATGATACAGAGGAGACTACACCAGAGCTCCCAACCGACGAGGAGGTCCAATACAAAAATGAGCCAGCTCTGTCCAGACTTCCTTACTTGCAAATTTTCGTGGGATGGCCCCTTCTTAACTCTTAACTCTGTCATATTGAATGCTAGCGGTGCTAGTGCGTTCGTGCGAGGGAGAAGTCCCGCCTCCGTAGAGCTGTTGTAATGGCCTGCTACCATCTTTACTGTTGAAGGGATGGGGAGCAACCTACATCATTTAAGCTATGGCTTAATGCTGAGCCAAGTGGCAGGGCTACTCTACGTGTCACCCCATCTGGGGCATAATGAGATATATTATCAAACATAGTTCTAATGTTTTAAATAATTGAATGGGAGTACAACCAACATAGCTCCATTTTAAGTCCTCATCCTCAAGATGCTAAAAAAAAAAATATCATTTTTTTGAATTTTAAACATGGTTTTCCATAGTTAAGATGGAGCTATATTGATATATTAATATATTGTTGAGCACTAAAAGGTTCAATACTCATAATTTTTTACTCCTTTATGGATAGTAAATATTTGAAAATATTTAAAGGGATTAATCACATTTCTCTTTACCAACAATTTAAACACCCAATAACTCATTTTTTATTTAAAAAATATCTTCAACTACAAATGAAAATATTGTACAAGGTATAGAGTTTGAGTGGGCCTAATGGTTAAGAACACATTTTTTCTTAAGAAGTCACAAGTTCAAATCCATAGGGGCGTAGGGTATGTATACCTCCGTAGACTTTACCAGTGAAATCGTACGGCGAAGGGCCCTTGTCCCACAAATAAGGAGGTCTCATACACCAATTTGGTGTCAAGCTTGGACGTGACCTTAAAATTAGATTATATATATCTTGAATGGGCCTAATGGTTAAGAACATGTGTTTCCATTTAAGAGGTTACAATTTCAAATCCAGAGGGGGGTAGGGTACATATAACTCTGTATACTTTACCAGTCAAATCGTTGGGTGGAGGGGGTCCCTTGTCCCACACACAAGGGCGTCTCATACACCAATTTGGTGTATGGCTTGGTTGTGACCTTAAATTAGATTAATACAACCTAAGTGGGCCTAATGGTTAAGAACGTGTGTTTCCCCCTAAGAGGTCACAAGTTCAAATATAGAGGGGGATAGGGTATGTATACCTTCATAGAATTTACCAGTCAAATCGTTGGGTGGAGGGGATCCCTTGTCCCACAAACAAGGGGGTCTCAGACACCAATTTGGTGTTTTTCTTGGTTGTGACCTTAAAAATAGATTGTTATTATTATTAGAATGGTACACTATCGTACATGATAAAAGAAGGGAAATAAATAATATTATATTTATTCAATATAATAATTTTAGGAAAAATATATTGAAAAGGTATAGGCCAGTGGAACTCTGACCCACCAAATAGAATCTTTGACATATGATGCCCCTACTTATCAATTAGCATACCTACGATCACGATGCTAGCCTCATCACATATTAATACAGTATAGCCAATGCCATCGATAATGGCTATCATCCCCATTCTTTTAAAAAGAACATAATCTCTTTATTGGGCTGAAAGACACTTTCTACAACCCAATATGAGGGAGATGTGTAATTCCTTCCATGCTCAACATGGAGTTGAAACATGACATTTAAAAATATACTACTAACAAAATAATATTTCAATGTCGACAATTAATAAAATATTTCAATATCCATCTTAAGTAAAATAATTATATATCAACTCTATATAGAGAAAAATAGAGAGAGTAATTGAAAGTAAAAAAAATAATGATTTCGTTAATAGGTGCTTAAAAGAGTAATATCATGGAGTTGATATATGAGAATAAAAAAAAAATAAATAAAAAAAACGACATAGAATATATATATATATATATATATATATATATATATATATATATATATATATATATATATATATATATATATATATATATATATATATATGCTATGTCATGAGAACCAATGTAGATCCATCTTAACTCTGAATTTATCATGCTTCCAGAGGCATCAGATCCTTTGAGATGCAAACATTTCATTGAGTTTTGTACTCTAATTTTTAGTTCATGATAAATC
>JZKD02S1741109.1:50408-75681 GCA_000966675.3 Picea glauca | reverse complement strand
GAAAAGTAATATATTTCAATATGTATTATTGAAACTATAGAATACTTTGTTTGATGATACAAGTTACATTCATCATCTTTATCATTATGCATTTTTTTTTTCATATTATTTTTCTATAGCATAAAATTGTATGTTCAAATTTAATAGCATATAACAACACATAAATTTTTAACACTTCAAAATTTGCATAAAATACTAAATGAAAAATGAAAGGCATGAAAAAAAAAAAAATCCAACCATAATCAAAATTTGATAGGTGGAAGGAATATCAAATCCAAACTTTGTTGGCACTCATGTATACAAAGAACTATACAATTGAATCCATAGATTTAAAATTCAACCATATGTATGATCACCAAAATAGGAGCTTCCACCAATATATCACAAGTACAATGAGCCTATTTAAACTTGAGGACTACGGAGTGTATCTTCATATTCATGTATTGGTTGCCACTATGAGTGAGCAATAATCTTCATTTCTTATCTTTCAATATGTTAACCGAAGCAAGTATAGTGCCAAACCCATACATGTATCGTATCAATATTACATGCTATTATGAGTCATGATGATACTTAGATAAAACAAGATCTATACCTACAAAGCAATAGATAAGAAACTTCATTTTAATTTTATAATGCAATATGTTCTATATAAAATATTTAATATATCAAAAATATAAAACAATTAATATATCGAAAATATAAAACAATTAACATATCAAAATATATCAAAACTTAGATATAGTAATTTCACCAAATTAACCTAATTAAAATAAGAAGTTGGATATCCAAACATAATATAATGAGTTTGTGAACATATGACATATTGTTCCTTAGAAGGACCACTTGTATAATATGTAATTTAACCATTTAGCTATGCAGGGTGAATAACCCAATATGGAAATCACATAGAGCTACCTTATCTTCCAAAAACACATCGTGAAGGACAACTAATTCATCACCAACTTTGAAATGAAATTCTGCATGAAATTCATTGGTCTCTTGTCAATGCCATGGGTTGAACAATATGTTTATGAAATGAAATTCTGCATAAAAATGAACAAACAACACAATTGTTTCCCACCAAGAATTTGGCACAACACAATTGTTTATTCCGAAGAATTTGATTACTAAGATGTTCAATACAACCAATACATGTCAAAACTGTCATATTTATTCTTCATAAATAAAATATTTCTTCATTTCCTTTGCCATACTCTCTAATTAATTAAGCAACGTCCAAACGTTTGCAATAATTTCTTACATCTTATGTGTGTTGGATGTACATAATCCCAATATATGAATATGTCTACATCTGGACAAGATAAATGAGCAGCCTGACGACACTGTTGTCCAACTTCAACGGGTCAAATTCTACAGCTGCCTCTGGTTACCTCCTCAAATCCTGTTACAAAAATAGTTAGCATCATAATATTTTTGCAGCTTGATGCATAATATTAATTAATGTGTGGTTTACCATAATAGGAAGGATTCCAAACAGGGTGCACAACAATGTAAAAAAAATCAAAATATATGCCAAAAAAAAAATGTGACTCAAACAAAGACATAAATAAAACAGGTCTACTGCATTGTTCTCTCATGCAGTCATTGATACAGAGTTGTATAGCAAAGGGTATAAATAATATACTAGCAGAATGTTTGAAAGATTGGTCTTTCCCATGTCAGAGGATTAAGTTCGGCTGTTTCTTGGGTTGTGGCAGCTAATCCTCCTTTTTGCATGAAGGGGTTGCGTTTAGCCCTCTTTTCTTCAGATATTCCTAGCAGTGAAGGAAAAATTTCCCCTAGCAGTGAAGGACTTTGTGCAGGTTCTGTTGGGATCCAAAAGAAGAGAAGAGAAGAGTCTGGTTTCATTGCAACGCGTTTCCATGTCAAGTAGGTGAGTAATAGACGAGCACGACATGCATACACCCTTTGGAAGACACCATACACCCTTTGGTCTAATTTTATCTATTTTTTAAATTAATTTCAAACCATGACAGAAACATAAATATTATTTAGCTTCACCATGGTTATTTAGTCCCATCAATATGGGATGGGCCAATGCAAAATTAGGAATAATAAATTTTAAAAAATATAAAAAAGAATTTTAATTTAGAAAAAAAAAACTAATAAATAATTTTAGGAAATATTGGAAAAATTGTATAAAAGGCATAGCAAAACGCACCAATTAATACCCAAAAAGCACCAAGTAAACATAAGATTCTTATATTTATTTTATTGTGCATTACATTTAGTATGGGGATTTTTATGTTGATTTTTGTGATGTATAGTTTACAGTCTATTTTTATATTTGTTTTTAATCAGTGCATTGATTTTAGCATGGATTTATTATGTTTATTTGTATGGATTCGAACTTGTGATCTCTTAAGAGGAAACACATGTTCTTAACCATTAGGCCCACTCAGGCTATATCGTCACTTTCCAAAGTATGACTTCAATAAGGCCAATCATATACAAAAACAATGTACTATGGATAATGAGCTTGTTAAACTCTACTTGAATAGTTCTAGAAATATTAACACAAGTTAGATCTAAGATTTCCATGCTTTAAAGGAATTTCACCTTAAATTATTCCCTAAAATACCCAAAATTTTGAGCTTGGTCATGCTTCCATATGAAGAAGGAATACTTCCAAAAATGAAACTTCCTCATAATTCTAGATAATTAAGTTGAGACAACATATCCATATCCTTAGCCAATTGTCCTATAAAGATTTTTTTGCATCCAAACATGTTTATGAAACCCTTTGCTCCATACAATCTGGTGGGGAATTTACTAACAAGGAAATCTTGACTTATGTCTAAAAAAGATGTTAGGAAAGATGTGTCATACATCGTGCAATTAACACTTCTAGAAGATGACAAAACTATTGAAGGTTTCTAACTCACATTGTGGTAGTTACCTCATGCATGAAATAATGTTTTTTACTAAACGACAAAAATAATGTATAAAGTTATGATTTTAGTAAAAGATAAAAATCATACATGAATGATTTTTTTATTTTTATTTTTACTGATAAATTTAAAAATCATGTATTGAGTAATGTTTTCCATGTAGAATCATAAACAATAAATGGTTTATGATTTGGTTATGCCTATATATTCATTACTTGGGTTGGAGGTATTGAGAGAGAGATGTTATTAAATGTATTGTTATGTTGCTAAATTTTCTCTAGAACCTAAATGGTATTGATCACCCATGTTAAGAGCATATCACTATAAATGGATTGTGGCTTGTTGCTTAACAATAATTGATTTTTCTTTGGAGTGCATGTTTTTTTCTTGAAAGAGCTTTCCCCAAGAAATCACTATGTAATGGTTGCATGTTTATGAGTTAATTGTTTTCTGTAATTGTTTGTTTAGAGCTTCTACACATTCTTCTCTCATTGATTACAGTAGGAAGCATATTCCACACTTTTACTTCTTTTCATTTTGTATCGGGGACTAATAACCTTGGATCCTAGGTGTTAGGGACAAGGTATTTTGATCTAATCTTGGTTTGAGGGGGAGATTACACAAAAGGAAGTCTTGTTGCGGGAAAAAGATGAACATGTTAAGACTAGAAATGGAAATGTTTGATGGTGCTAATTTTGATTTGTGGAAGCTCAAGATGGAGGATTTGATCATGGGTTGCAATATCTAGAACCAAGCATTCTACTGTGAAAGATGAAGACTAGGTAGTGTTGGAGAGAAAGGCAAGAAGCCATGCCAAGCTTTATTTGGTTGATTTAATGTTAATAATCATTTTTAAAGAACCCACCACGATGAGTCTCTAGAAGAATTTGGGAGGCTTGTACTAAGATAAATCGTTGGTTAATAATTTTTTTCTATGGAAAAGGTTGCATGCCATGAGAATGGGTGATGGTGATTTTGTATCTAATCATCTAAGTGTGTTCAATACCATTATGACCCATTATGACCTAGTTGAACTCAATATATATGAGTATGGATGAGGAGGATCATTTTATGACCCTTTTGTGTTATTTTTTATATTCGTGGGACTACCTGGCAATGTTCGTTGAAGCACTACAAAGAAATCAGTCCTTGATGAGGTTGTGGTTTCTTTATTATTAGACGAGATGAGATGGAAGGATTTTCAATCCACCAATGAGGCCTTGGTTGTTCATGGAATATTGAAAGAGAAAGGAAATAAGAGGGAGAAGGGTAGATCCAGTTCAAATGGGAGATCTAAGTCTCCTGGGAATTCCAAGTTAAGATGTTGGAATTAAGAAAAGGTCGAACTTTTTAGAAGAGATAGAAAGGAAGATTCAAGGGGAGAAAAGAATAAAAGGAATGACTATGACGATGAATATAGAAAATATTCTCAATAGGATGGTGGAGATTCCAAGTTGTTATAGCCTTGGAAACCCATGTATATCATAGTGCATGGTCGATAGACTCTAGAGTTTCCTTCCACATGACTTCCCATTCAGAGTGGTTTTTAGTGTACAATAAATATGATGATGGGAAGGGACACTTAAGTGATTATTCTAATCTTAGCATGGTTGTGGTATTGTCTTGATTAGATTCCCTGATGAAAGAGTGAAGGGGATCATTGGAGTTATGCAAATTTCAAGTTTGGCATAGAACCTGTTATCAATAGGCACACTTAATGATGAGGGTGTGCAAGATGTTTCTTTAATGGAGGGTGTATGATGGTGTGAGGAGCTATGGTGCTCACAAAGGGTGTATGTGTGGGAAATATGTTTCATATTGAGGCATGCCCCATTTAGTGCAATATCTATTCAATCATTGCAACGGAAAGATCCACGAAATCTACATCTTCGCAATCATAACCAAGAGAAAAGAGGAGTGTTGTATCTACTCCTAATGGCCATGCTTTCTAGGTACCCAAAGGAGATCACTTCAAAGAGAAAGTTACCAATAGAGAATAAAATGTTATGGCACCAAAGAATGGGCCATATAGGTGAGAAGTGCCTACTAGCCTTGAAAACCAAAAATCTTGTTGAGGGGTTGACTAATTGTACTCTTAAATTTAATTTCTACAAGCATTGCATATGTGGAAAAAAAAAGGTGTTCAATTTTATTCTAGTTGTCACAAAAAAATTGGGTTGTTGGACTTGGTTCATTCTAATGCATTTGGTCATGTTAAAGTTCCTTTGATTTCTGAATCTTTGTACTATGCATCATTCATTTCTGATTATTCTAGAAGGACATGGGTATATTTTCCCAAAATTAAATCCGGTGTTTTTAGCTGGTTTAAAGAGTTTAAGGTTATTTTGGGAAATTAGACTAGTAGGAAGATTAAGGTCATATTGATAACGTCGATGATTTTTTTCTACAAATTTTGACAAGGTCTGTAAGAAGAATGGCATAGAAAGACATAAGACAACTCAATATACCCCTTAACAAAATGGAGTTGTAGAATGCATGAACAAGACATTGATGGAGAGGGCTAGGAGCATGCTTAGTGGAGCTAGCTTAGAGTATAAGTTCTTGGTAGAAATAGTTGCTACATGTTACCTAATCAACAAGTCTCCTCACTTTAAGATCTTTTTGTTTTTGGTTGCAAGGAATATGCTCATTTTTTAAGGAGAAGTAGTTGAAGTTGGATAATAAAGGAGTAGAATGTATCTTCATTGGCTATGTTGTTGGTGTGAAAGTGTACAAGCTTTAGGATCCTGTGGCCAAGAAAGTTTTGTAGAGAAGAAATGGTATTTTTAGAGAGGTTAAGTATTCTCCCATAGTTGTGCAACCAAGAGGATATAGGGTTATGTGGATTATGATTGGGAAAGGGATGTAGATATGAGGATATATACCAACGAATATGTGTGTTCTAATTGTTTGGGGGAGTAATGAGTTGGATGAGAAAGTGGCAAGATATGATCACTTTGTCCACTACAGAGGCAAAGTATATGGCAACTAATCATGCTTGTAAGGAGGTCATTTGTCTTATGAAATTTGGTTCACATGTGGGGATAAGCTAAAGAGCTATTATAATTCAAAGTGATAGTAACAAAGTTATTTATTTGGCAAAGAACCCAACTTTTCATGCAAACACAAAGCATATTGAAATTCAATACCATTTTGTTCGAGACATGGTAGAGGATGGAAATGTGATATTGGAGAAAGTTGACACTTTGCATAATGTTGTAGATGCATTGATAAAGATAGTGAGAACAAATAACTTTAGGTGGTGTTGTGAACCTAAGAGTGTCACAACCCCTAGTAGTTAGTTCATAGTTTGATGCATTCTCCCTTCTGCTCTTACAAGGTATATGACAAGTGAGAGAATGTTAGGAAAGGTGTGCCATATACCTTGTAGTTAACAATTTTAGAAGATATCAAAACTGCTAGAGGTTTCCAACCCACATTGTGGTAGTATCTCATGCATGAAGTAATTTATTTTAGTAAAAGCCAAAAATCATGCATAAAGTTATGTTTTTAGCGAAAGCTAAAAATCATGCATGAAAGAATGCTTCTTCTTTTTTAAAGCCAAAAATCATAGATGAAGTAATATTTTTAGTAAAATCGAAAAAACACTGCTAGTGGTTTCCAACATGTGGAATTTAAAACCATAAATGGTTTATTGTTTTGGTTATGTCTATATATTGGGTGCTTGGGTTGGAGGTATTGGGAGAGAGGTTATTGAAGGGATTGTTATGTTGCTGAAATTTCTCTAGAACTTAAATAACTTAGATCATCCATGTTAAGAGCGCAACTCTATAATTGTATTCTAACTTGTTGAATAATACATTGAACTTGCTTCGAATTGTGGGTTTTTTTTCCCGAAAGGGTTTTCCACGGGAAATCACAGTGTAATGGTTGTATGTTTATGTGTTATTTTTTTCTACAATTATTTGTTTAGAGTTTCTACACATTATTCCCTCATTGATTAGAGTGGGAAACATATTTTACACTTCTGCTTCCTTTCAACAACCAACTTAATTAAATTGGCTATAGGTCTTAAGGAAGCCATTTAAGGCCATTTTTAAGTTTTTTGGGCTTGAAGTAAATGTATGCCACTAAAAATATTTCCATGAGATTCTAGATAAATCAAGGCATGTTACTGCCTAGCTACGCACCATTGCAACTAACTTAGATCTATCAAGCATCGAGACATATCAAATCCCTCTAGGGGAAAACCTCAGTATTTTGCACCTCAAAGGATTTGATACCTCTTGGCACTTGATAGCCTTGGGGTTTAGATGGATCTACCAAGAGATGCCTTGTTTTGGTTGTGTTCTTTTTCTTCAAGGAGGATCAATTAGTATTCTCTTCATTGTGCCAAGAGAAGAGGTACTCTACAACCTAAGGCTCCACATGGTGGTAAAACTAATGCTCCTATATACCATAGAAGCTCCAATATTATACCATGAACTTTATGCAAGTAGGAGCAACAACAAGGGAATAAGTTCTATTACTAACATAATGGTTGAATAGGTTATGGGGTGAGTATGTTTGCTTGCTCAGTTTTTTCGTCCCTTCCTCTATACTACAAAAAAATCCTTTCCAAAAACAATTTGTCCAATTTCTAGAGGATAAATTATTTTATTAAAAAAAAGCCAAAGTTTTGAGAAACTATCTAAAATCCTTAAAAACCTGAATACTTTTACAAAAATATTGCCAAACATTTATAATTGGCATTTTAGAGGTTAGTAAGTTCACCAAGGTTTCTAGAATTCAAGATAAGTATTAATCATTAAGCTTTTCTCT
This sequence comes from Picea glauca, assembly GCA_000966675.3. Taxonomy (NCBI): domain Eukaryota; kingdom Viridiplantae; phylum Streptophyta; class Pinopsida; order Pinales; family Pinaceae; genus Picea; species Picea glauca. The sequence goes on along the minus strand of JZKD02S1741109.1, from coordinate 67,984 downwards.
ATATAAAATATAACATTTTAGGGTTTTGCATTCAAAGAGGAACATACCAACTTCCATGGGGAGAATGGGTTGAAGAACTTTGTTTTTAATTTTGAAGTTGTAAGTAGTGCATCGTTTTTTATTTGTTCACTTATGTTCCAAGTTTCTTCGGATATGCTTCCACTCCAAACCTCACAATCATAAAAATCACTGACATCGGAGAACACTAATATCTTTTTTTCCCATACCAAACTTCCATCGACAAATATTATTTTTCAATACTAAATTTCTAGTTATAATTATACTTATGATTGATACTAAAATGGTTATATCCCACCCATCTATTGTAATCATGTTCAAGGATGAAATCAAACTGCCCTCAACCAACATAGGAGATTAAGGAATGAAGGTTCCGTGACATCTAGATAACAAAGCTAGGAATGTTCAAGGATGAAGTCAAACTGAAAGGAAGAATTGTTGATGATTTCTTCTTTTAATTTGCTTCACTTTACTTAAGGGAAGTGACTTCTTCATATTTGCTTCTCGCTACCAAAATGTTTTGTTTTGAACTAAAACTATGATCATTGGAAGTTGAGTAATTTAATCTACAATAATAATACTTAAGGGAAGTGGCTTCTTCATATTGATTCTCGTTACCAAAATGTTTTGTTTTCAACTAAAACTATGGTCATTGGAAATTTAATCTGCAATATTTTGATAAAGCTATAATATAGTAATTTAATCTGCAATATTTTGATAAAGCTATAATATAGTAATTTAATCTGCAATATTTTGATCAACCTCTGCAATAATAATATGTGATCATTGGAAATCGAGGCGTAGCAAAAGAAGGCTGATAAAATTAGCTCCCGGCGAGGATTGAACTCGCGACCTTTCGCTTACGAAGCGAACGCTCTACCTCTAAGCTACGGAAGCAACGACGAGAGCAAACTAGCACGCTAAACTTTCTAAATTATATGCATCAATGATTTCTTTTTTCTATTAAATTAATAAATTTAACAGATGGGCGTGCATTGCAATTTGAGCATTCTTGCTCGTTCTCTTTGAATATGATTGTTTAACCCTCTCCAATTCCTCCGAGGACTAGCTAGCTTTTTGTATGACCTAACTGATTTTATTTATAGGTGAGGTTGCAACGATTTGTGCCCGATGATAGTGTCATGATATAATATGTATATCACTTCCCTAATTCATATATTTTAAATGGATGAATGAGAATGTTGAAGTTATTAAATAGAGGTTTTGATATTAATATTGTTAATAAGAATCATAAGATATTGTAATTAGAATTATCTTATTTGATTATTGGTTTATTATTTTTATGATGATCTCTTTAATTGGTGATAAGTCTATGCATTTTTAAAAGAACGTAAGTAAATTATTGTAAATTAAAAAATCTAAAACATTTTATGACCTAGTTATACATATTGGTATATAATTTTTTAGAAATTATAATTGGTATGGACATATGATGATGATGATGATTAACGTCCACTGAGACCGAATTGGTCTATCAAACCTTAAGAGGGTAAGTGAATACTTGCAATTATTTAGAGTTTTGTTTCTGTGCTAAAAAAACGTTAAGAGAAGCTTTCCAAGATCACCATAGTTTTGTTGAGTTAAAAGGTTAGGTAGGTTGGTAGTGTGACAAATATTTTGAAATTGAGATCTAATCTGGGTATAGGCTGGACAATATAAGAGAAAGTGTTTTTCATCTTCAACCTTCTTAGTGTCACAAAGGTGACACACTCTTTCATCCCATGGTATTTTAGGAATTGAACAATGCCCAGTTTCAATATGGAGCTTGTGAGAATTTGTTCTTATCTTAGCAATGTTTATTTTTTTCTTTACACTTGTCAAAACAAAAAGGTATTTTTGATCTTCTAGATTAGGGTTTATTACATCCTTATAATACCTTAATTTCTTTTTTTCCTCTAACTCTTTGTCACACCACATTTTCTCCTTAAAGTTTGATTTAATGATATTTTTAATAGTATCCTTATTCTACAAAATGGTATCTTCCATGATTCCCCAATGGATTAGCCAAGACTAAGCATCTTTATGCCATCCTCGCTTGAGTCAAAGGTGGTTATGACTGGATTTTGAAGCAATTTTAGGAAGCCTCTTATTTTCCATGTTGTCTAACTTGTTCTTATACATTAGGTATCTAGTCATAGTCATGCTCTCAATGGGGGAAAGGCTTTCCTCTAAGAGGAGGATATGATAGGGTGTATTTCCTTTAATTTTGAGATTATAGGTTATAAAATTCTCTTGGATTTGCTCTATCTTTCTCTAGGATTCACGAGAGATACTGCATTGCCAGACTTTTCATCCATATAGAATTACAAGTCTAACAAGAGTCTCAAAGAGGAGGTTCTTCTTATCCCATATCCAAAGATTGGATGATTTGCAATTGTTTTCAAGCCCATAATAAGCTTTCCATGCCCCAATAATCCTTTTCTCAATGCTATAATTCCAGTTGAGCTTGTGGTGAATATCGATTCCAGGATATTTGTATGAAGTCACTTCCTCCAAGTTGTTGTTGTCATATATGAAGATATCATAAGTTATCTTATTGTATTTAAGGATCGTGACCTTAGTCTTGTCAGTATTAACATGCATACCCATATTGAAGAAAAAATACTTGAGGATTCTTAGTTGCTTTCCAAGATCTTGGGGACTCCTCGACATAAGAACGATATCATCAGCATAGAGAAGAAGATTTATGACTATACCAGTGAGAGTAGGGCTGACACAACCTACTTATTCCATGCAATCTTCTAACTTGTCATTGTATATGCCAAAAAAGGTAGGGGACAAGGGACAACCTTGCTTGACTCTAATATTGTTGTTAATCTCTTTTTACCAGCCCTCGATGTTCTTAAACTTGGAAATAACATTCTCATACAACCTTATTGCAGTAGCCCTCAACTTGAAAGGAATTTTTATCTCTTCCAACCTATCCCAAAGGTTTTTCTTGGGAAGCATATAAAAAAAAAATTCTAAAGTCAACAAAACAACAAAAAATATTAGTTTTAGTATTGCAGAACTCCCTTGCAATGATCCTAAAGGTAACAATATGGTCCATAGTTGAATCATATCTCTTAAACCCGATCTGGCCTTTAGCTCTTTTATCGTGACTTTCTAGCTAATGGATGATCTTCTTTTCCGAAATAATTCCATAAATCTTGGCTAAAATCGAGCTAATCATAATCGTCCTATAATTAGAGGGAATGTTTATATCCCTATTTTTAAAAATAGGAACAATGAGGCTTTTAATCCAGGGTTTAGGGAATCCCTGCTTAACTGCTAAATTGAAGAGCTTATGTATGCGAGGGATGAGGATAGGCCCTCCGATTTTAAAAATTTCAACTTGGTAGTTGTAACACACCCAACCCCTTAAAATACCTTTTTAAGGAATGGGGCATCAAAATTTCCCTTTCTTCCATCATCTACGATCCTTTTTCCGAGGTATTCATCCTCTTCTACTCGTCAAGAGATTTCCAACCACTGTCTCCATGCTCCAACCCATGCTCTAGTTCATAAGTTATGCCCTTCCGAAGTTCTGCAAGCCTCATTGGTCAAAGGCCATGTGGCACCAACGTGGATCCACCTCACACATGCCATCCTCAAGCTCCTATATCCATAGTGGAATTCCATCCACCATCCAATCCAATAACAGGATTTGATCCTTGTCTAACACATAGGCTAGCAGGGAATTCGACATTCGACATTGAGCATCTCTTTTCTCTTATGCACACATGTCCTTCGAAGTCCTGTATTCTTGGACTTCTGAAATGATGCCACACAACTCCAAACTTCGACCCTTTTGGAGCACACTTTATAATGTTTCAAGTCTCTCGGAGTTTTGAACCCTTGAGTTCCTGAAGGAGCCAAAAATCTTTCCATGTGGCTCTGGCCTTCGTGCCTTTCAACTTATCCTCGACACCACACCCCATACCTTCAGAGTTACGAAGTCCTGGTCACATCACTAACCACTTTGTCCAAGCGGGCACATACCAGGCACTGACATGTAGCAAGGGCCAGGGATGACACGTGCCCTCATCAGGGGGTGACATGTGTCACACTATAATAGGCATAATGGATCTACAAAATGTCTATATCATGGTGACACATGGCACCTTAGTTGTGGGTCCACATCACCCTAGATGACGTCAGTGAGCCACGTCAACCCCAGACAGACAACCTTCTAACGTCATTCAGATCTCACGGTCGAGATTTGTCCATGTAGATCCATTGATCCATGACTCCCGTTGTTTTTCAACTCCGGGCTTCATAGCTTATTAGCACACTACATCTCAAATCCTCTGGAGTGCCAATTCTCCAGACTATAGTATCTTATGCCACACGTCCCCTACCCGACAATGGTTGAGGTTTACTTCTTCGTTCGCGACTTTAGAGGTCTTCAAACTTTGAATACTCTCAGCCAAGATCCTCTGGAGTTCCAAGTCTCCAGACCCCGAGATCTCCTGCCACGTAGCCTCTCATCCAATGACTCAGGTTCAACAAATGACATTTGACAGGGAACAGGTGGACCATGTGTCACTCCTACGATGTTTCCTGGTTGGTTGGGAAGTTAAGATGGGTTCTTAGCGGAGTCCTTAGATCGATGATTGAGAAGGATCCAGAGGGATATGAGGATCGATGACCCGCGTCACTTTGTAAATTAGACATTCGGGAAGTTTGGAGGTGCGTCACCTTTGTTCTCTCTAGATCTAATTGTTAGGAGAGATCCCAAAGGGTCTCTAAATCTATGGTTTTCTTTTATTCGCAGCTCTGACATTCAGGGAGTTTAAGGTCATGACATCGCCATCCTCCTGAATTAAGACTTCACCGAAGTGTTAACTATATTCTCGATCCAACGGATAGGAGGGGTCTCGATGCATTCCAAAATCGACAGTTCATGTCACTTTGTAACTTCAGTGTTCGAAGGTTGTTCGCCTTGAACCACACTTCCTTCCAGAGTTCTGAAATTTGGACAAGTGAAGAACTCTGATAAATGGTCCACATGCACTCTTCAATGGCTGGTTGAGATCTACTCTGGCCTTTGGGCCCTTGGGAGCTCTCAACCCAAAGCGCAACACTCCTCAGGTCTCCCGGAGTGCCAAACTTTGAACCACACTTGATCTGTCGCCACGTGCACCTAACGCCAACGAACAGGATTTACTCTAGCCTTCGGGGCTTCGCGAAGCTTGCACGCTCTTGTGTTTTTACTTTGATACCTCTGGATGACTCGACTTTCGGATATACATTGATTTTTCGAAATGTGTTCCTCTACTCTCAACGACCCATATTAACTTCTTGACTCCAGCATTCAGGAATTTTGGTGTTAAACCACCTCCATCCTCCTGGAGTGGGACTTCATTGAAGTACTTAGCACTACCTCTTTGCTAAGTTCGATTTAACAGCTGAGAGGGATCCTGAAGGATCCAAAGATATATGGTCCACAATACTTCGCAACTCCGACCTTTAGGAGTTTTGGTGGTTGTGAAGTTTTAACATCCCGGAGCTTCGAGCTCACGGAGTTCTGAAAACAATAAGATATTTTAGACTAGCACAAGGTTCCCAGACCTTGGTCATATGGAACGTCTAATGAATCTCGGGCTGTAAGTTCTACCCTTAGCCGATATTTGGTTAAGTTCGTGGGAATGATCCCGTGGTCTCCTGGACAACTGGGTTGAAGGAGGCACCCTCCATTCACAGAACTTAGGTTCTATGACAAGGAAAGGCACTCTCGAAGGGTCAACATAACTGTAGCATTCTCGTAGAGTCTGCCTCGACTCTAGAATTGTGAAGTTGATTCCCTGGGGAAACCACCTCGAGGTTTTTTCAACTGGACCAGAGGCCAAGTTTGTTACCTTACGATCATTCAACATAATACTTTACAGAAGAACAGTAAACACCATTATCATCAATTTCACACAAGACACAAGTTATCACATTTAGAGATAACTAAATCATGTATTTCAATTCTAGCATATAGGGAATAACAATACTTATCTATTAGAGTCGATCACCAATCGACTGATTGGGGGTGTTAGCCTCTCCACCCAACCATAGGCTCAGAGGAATTCATTCTTAGCACCTTGTACACCCCCGTGCCAAGCCATGATATCACTGGGGAACTTTCACATTTTCTCAGAGGTCCTCTCTCTGACACAGTTTCTGCGAGGTTCATCAGATGCCTCTTCAACATCAAGCTTGCAGTCTCCTACTCGGGTCACATTTAAGGAATGGGGCATCAAAATTTCGCTTTCTTCCATCATCTACAATCCTTTTTATGAGGTCTTCATCCTCTTCTGCTCGTCAAGATATTTCCAACCACTGTCTCCATGCTCCAACCCATGCTTTGGTTCAGAAGTTATGCCCTTCCAAAGTTCTGCAAGCCTCATTGGTCAAAGGCCATGTGGCACCAACGTGGATCCACCTCACACATGCCATCCTGAAGCTCCTATATCCATAGTGGAATTTCATCCACCATCCAATCCAATAACAGGATTTGATCCTTGTCTAACACATAGGCTAGCAGGGAATTCGACATTCGACATTGAGCATCTCTTTTCCCTTATGCACACATGTCCTTCGAAGTCCTGTATTCTTGGACTTCTAAAATGATGCCACACAACTCCAAACTTCGACCCTTTTGGAGCACACTTTATAATGTTTCAAGTCTCTCAGAGTTTTGAACCCCTAAGTTCCCGAAGGAGCCCAAAATCTTTCCATGTGGCTCTGGCCTTCGTTCCTTTCAACTTATCCTCGACACCACGCCCCATACCTTCGGAGTTACGAAGTCCTGGTCACTTCACTAACCACTTTGTCCAAGTGGGCACATACCAGGCGCTGACATGTAGCAAGGGCCAGGGATGACACGTTCCCTCATCAGGGGGTGACATGTGTCACACTATAATAGGCATAATGGATCTACAAAATGTCTATATCATGGTGACACGTGGCACCTTAGTTGTGGGTCCACATCACCCTAGATGACATCAGTGAGCCACATCAACCCCAGACAGACAACCTTCTAATGTCATTCAGATCTCACGGTCGAGATTTGTCCACGTAGATCCATTGATCCATGACTTACGTTTCTTTGCAACTCTCAGCTTCATAGCTTATTAGCACACTGCATCTCAAATCCACTGGAGTGCCAATTCTCCAGACTATAGTATCTTATGCCACACATCCCCTACCCGACAACGGTTGAGGTTTACTTCGTCGTTCGCGACTTTAGAGGTCTTCAAACTTTGAATACTCTCAGCCAAGATCCTCTGGAGTTCCAAGTCTCCGGACCCCGAGATCTCCTACCACGTAGCCTCTCATCCAATGACTCGAGTTCAACAAATGACATTTGAAAGGGAATAGGTGGACCACGTGTCACTCCTACGATGTTTTCTAGTTGGTTGGGAAGTTAAGATGGGTTCTTAGTGGAGTCCTTAGATCGATGATTGAGAAGGATCCAGAGGGATATGAGGATCGACGACCCGCGTCACTTTGTAAATTAGACATTCGAGAAGTTTGGAGGTGCGACACCTCTGTTCTCTCTAGATCTAATTGTTAGGAGAGATCCTGAAGGGTCTCTAAATCTATGGTTTTATTTTATTTGCAGCTCTGACATTCAGGGAGTTTAGGTCATGACATCGCCATCCTCCTGAATTAAGACTTCGTCGAAGTGTTAACTATATTCTCAATCCAACGGATAGGAGGGGTATCGATGCATTCCAAAATCGACATTTCATGTCACTTTGTACCTTCAGTGTTCGAAGGTTTCCTCGCCTTGAACCACACTTCCTTCCAGAGTTCTAAAATTTGGACAGGTGAAGAACTCTGATAAATGGTCCACATGCACTCTTCAATGGTTGGTCGAGATCTACTCCGGCCTTTGGGCCCTTGGGAGCTCTCAACCCAAAGCGCAACACTCCTCAGGTCTCCCGAAGTGCCAAACTTTGAACCACACTTGATCTGTCACCACGTGCACCTAACGCCAACGACCAGGATTTACTCTGGCCTTCGGGACTTCACGAAGCTTGCACGCTCTTGTGTTTTTACTTTGATACCTCTGGATGACTCGACTTTCGGATATACATTGATTTGTCAAAATGTGCTCCTCTACTCTCAACGACCCATATTAACTTCTTGACTCCAGCATTCAGGAATTTTGGTGTTAAACCACCTCCATCCTCCTAGAGTGGGACTTCGTCGAAGTACTTAGCGCTACCTCTTTGCTAAGTTTGATTTAACGGCTGAGAGGGATCCTAAAGGATCCAAAGATATATGGTCCACAATACTTCGCAACTCCGACCTTTGGGAGTTTTGGTGGTTGTGAAGTTTTAACATCCCGGAGCTTCGAGCTCCCGGAGTTCTGAAGACAATAAGAGATTTCAGACTAGCAGAGGGTTCCCAGACCTTGGTCATATGGAACCTGTAATGAATCTTGGGCTATAAGTTCTACCCTTAGCTTATATTTGGTTAAGTTTGTGGGCACGATCCTGTGGTCTCCCGAACAACTGGGTTGAAGGAAGCACCCTCCATTCACAAAACTTAGGTTCTATGACAAGGAAAGGCACTCTCGAAGGGTCAACATAACTGTAGCATTCCCGTAGAGTCTGCCTCAACTCTAGAACTGTGAAGTTGATTCCCTGGGGAAACCGCCTCGAGGGTTTTTTCAACTGGACCAGAGGCCAAGTTTGTTACCTTACGATCATTCAACATAATAATTTACAAAAGAATAGTAAACACCATTATCATCAATTTCACACAAGACACAAGTTATCACATTTAGAGATAACTGAATCATGTATTTCAATTCTAGCATATAGGGAATAACAATACTTATCTATTACAGTCGATCACCAATCGACTGATTGGGTGTTAGCCTCTCCACCCAACCATAGGCTCAGAGGAATTCATTCTTAGCACCCTGGACACCCTCGTGCCAAGCCATGATATCACTGGGAACTTTCACATTTTCTCAGAGGTCCTCTCTCTGACACAGTTTCTGCGAGGTTCATCAGATGCCTCTTCAACATCAAGCTTGCAGTCTCCTACTCGGGTCACATTCTCCTGTAAATTCTCCAGTAACCATAACAACTTATCATGTTCTTAGTTTTTCTTTTCCACTGGAGAGCCTCTCGCATTCTTCATCCCTTCTTCTACATATCCAGATCACGCATTCACCTCGGTGCGTCCCCTTCTTGTTTGTCTTCTCATGTGTCTTCTCCCTCCTTTTGCGTGTGTTCTTTCATGCATTTTTCCCTCCTCGGGAAGGTTCTCCACATGTCTTGGTCCTTCGGTCAGAAGGAAAACTCAGGTCAATCTGGGCTTGCAAGAAACAAACTTCCCTCTGTGGTACTTTGGGCTGACATTTTTCTGTCTCTCCAGCCTCCATGCTTCCATTCATGGGGGTAGTTGATTGTTCAACCACTAGTCCTTATTTCCTTAACTGCTTCTTCCTTGGAATCTGGATGAGGCTCATTATTTTTAACAAGGAGAAATTAGGGTCATACACATAATGAACCCTCTCCATAGTTTTCTCACTCTTTCCTCTTGTGATATCATGGCCAATAATTTGAGGCTTCACCCCCACAGTCAGTTATTGGAAATCTAAACAACAATGCATTTACATTGTTTACATGCCATAGCATGGTGATCATAATTAATGATTAATTACTAGCTAGGGAAAACAGGGTGTTACAATCCCCTCCCCTTAAAAGGAACATCGTCCTCGGTGTTCTTCCTCATCAACACATGTCATGCCTTTGTCATTCAACTGCTTTAGAAATATTGATCATGTTTATGGGTCAAGTCCTTTAGGACTTTTGGCCTTTGTCACCTACCTTCAATAATCTTGGACAACAAGCATATTAATCACAATTTTATGTGAAAACATTTTTATTGTTCTGCAAAATTCAAGAGGAAAATTTTCATACTCTAGCACAAATACTTATCTGTGCAGTACATGGATTTGCATCCACATGGATGTCTTGTTATCTAGGATCATTGTTTTTCTTGGACATACCCATTGTGTGCATCATCCCAATCGATATTTTATAATATTTATCAAAGTCTCCTCTTCCTTGCGGTCACTCACCCTCCAGGCCCAGGCTCAGGCATCCCCTTCTCTAATATATAGTTCCTCGGATGATCCATCTTGCCTTGCCAAGGATTTCTCACACATGAAGAATTTTAGAGACTTCATTGAGCCTTACAGTCTATGTATCCCTTAGACTTGCTCTGCCGAGGTGTCCCTCCAGCTTGTGTTACCACAACACAACATGTTCTAAGGTGATCATGGTTTACCACAAGGTTCTCCTGTCCCAATCAGTAGCCTCTTTCATGCTTTCCATATTGAAAAACTTCACCTGTCATCCCTAGACATATCTTTTCCATCTCACCTGTATCAAAGGTATACATAAATTATGAGAGATTATCATCAATTCAAAAATCATAAAATTGGCTTGCAACTCTGTCACCCACATATTTCCAAATTCCACATTTTTCTTTTTCAGATCTAATCCACATAGGAACCAGATTCAAAAGTATGGGATTTTTTTTCTTCCCATAGAAGTCTGGTTCATCAGGCAATTGGTCTTCCTTATGGCTTACAACACTGCCATATCCAAGACCCTTTTTTCTTGCAATTCATTCTTTACACAGCCAAGCAAACTGTTAGTTTCTCATATATATATATATATATATATATATATATATATATATATATATATATATATATATATATATATATATATATATATATATATATTCTCACAACATATTTATAATGTCTTCACAATATTTATTAATTTGTGTCTTCTAATGGTTGCATCACATCTATATAAACAGGAAAGGAAACATCATCCCTTACCTGGTTATCATTTCAACATACCAAACTTTTTAAAATGTAATTCAGATATCAAATGACTTCAATGAATGTGCCAACATTCATGGCCACATTCACACCCAATGCACCCTTGCATTGATTTAATGTTTGACACATCTTATGAAAATAACTTTTCCATGGTGTGTTGGAGCTTAACCAACCTCTTCACCATCGAGCTTATTCATTCTCGTTCGTTATTGCAGCAAGACTATACTTTCTACTACAGGCTGATCATGATCCAAAATCAGCACATATGAAACTATAAGTTTCTCTTGAATGCACAAAAGCATTCCTCCTTCATTAGTAACCAGGGTGCTAGTACTCATGGCCACCCAATTTTCTATTTTATTTAACACCTCTACCATTCAGGTAGAGTATTGGAAGGTACTCCTTCCTTAATGGGAAGTCCATTACCTACCCTCTTATGAAATCATACATTTCCTCAATGCATTCGATGCAATGTGCTAATCATGAACACCTTTATTCCCAATCTCCCTAGATTGGTCATTATACCCATGGTACTCATTACTCATGTATTTTCTTGCAAGTTTTATAACTCATCCTTGACTGGCATAGAATTCCTCTCTCTATTGTTCAGATTCTTCTTTCCTAAATCTTACCCCACTTGGGTAGTGTTGAGCACTCAACACACCTTAAAAATCCTATGTCAATTTTTTCACTTTTTGGGTACCACTTAATTTTTGCATTGTCTGAATTCAATTTTATTTTGAGAAATGTTTTGTCTATGCTTGTTCTCTTATCCCTCATCATCTTTTCAGTTTGTTAACTCTTGAAACTCTGTGAACTAAAAGGTATTAACACTGAAGTAAGAAACGACAGCCAAAACATTTCACCCGACGCGCTCACGATTCAACATCGGAAGGAATTAAGAGGAGAAAAGAATCACTCGAAAAACCTCAATTGACGAACGTCGATCTTCACCAATATCGGTGAAAGGAAGTTTTGTTTCATGACAAGTATCACATATGGAAATCATCGATAATCGATCCCCTTCAACATTGGGAAAAGGAAAAGGTAGTAAATGTTAAGGAAGAAGGAAACAATATTGCCGATGACCGATCCGATGCGCTTGTCAGAATCGGGGAAGACCGAATCACGACTAACATTTCGACCATGCTAAAAAATTTTCCCCGATCACCGATTCCTTAATCATTTTGACATCAGGAGTTTTCGAAGAAGCTAATCCAATGAAAAACATGCAACAGGTTTATCCCCGATCGTCGATCCATGATACCTTTTCAACATCGGCGAAACCAAATTTATTTTAGAACGCAAAACTTGAAGAAAGCCCCGACCCTGACTAATATGCATGATTTGAGTCACTAGTCGTTTAATGCTATGTGTATTTACTTGATTGGAGAAACTGTATGGCCTATATCAACCCAGAGTCATTCTTGGTGCCTTATGTCCAAGTCACACCCCGAGTCAGTTTTTCCACGTCATCACCATACCATGAAATCAATCGACATCATAATTTTTTCGCGGAAAGATATCAAAGAAAACATCCATAGCACATCCCCGATCCCTGATCCACCTACTAAGAAAGTGACACGATGGGATGTTTTAGCGCTAGATACGTTTAGATTCAGAGCATTTAAGGGACTAATTAAATCTAAATCTTGCATTAGTTGCTACTTTGTGTGTGAATCAAAAGTCTGTTTCAAATTACTGATAGAACACATCACCCTCCGCGCCTCTGCTGTCAACCCACGATGAATTAAATTGCAAATATTCAGCGGTAGATTTGTTTGAATTTCACTCATCACCTAAATTAATTGGTTGATACAACATGGTAAGTTCTTCCCCGTTTAAATTCTCTTGAGCCATTTGTAAACGAAACCATTCTACGTGCAAAGGAGTTTTAGAGCATCCAAACGAGCAAAACAAGAAATTCAAAGAAGCCAAGATTTCGTGAGTATCAAATAACTAGTTAGCAAGCTTTACAGGTATGTACCAGTCTCGATATTTTGTGCTTACACTTCATATATGTATTTTATCCAGTTTTTCTCTGTACGCAGTCTCTAAATGATTTGTTTCAATTGAAGGAACAATGCCTCCAAGAAAACCAACCACCAGGGGACCTCCAAGATCGTCAAAGCTAAAGGAACCATAGGTAGGAGAAGGCTCTTCCCTAGCGGCCGCAAAACAATTAGAATTTTCTCCAAGGCCGGTACTAGTCATCAGGACATCTACCAAGAAGGTTTTCACTCAACCTTTGACCTTTGGAGACATGGAGGCAAGCACAGGGACCAAGGAGGTACTCCCACACTGGGAAGAACTTTTCAAGAAGATCAACTGGGAAGAATTCCCAGAATGTGTCCCGCACAACGACCCCGATATGAGAAAGCTCGACGATGAAGTTTTTTTGAATATTCAAAGATCGTACCTGCACATGGTGGCAAGCATAACTCTAGTGTTCTGCTGCATAGAAATACTGAAGTGGATCATCGACCACATGGACACATAAAAATGTTTGATTAACGACGTCAATGGCAAATGTGTCGGGGTTTTCCTTTCGGTAGAGGTGCAGAGTTAGTACAAGCTTAGAGACCCAAAGGAGCAGTTGAATACCGATTTCATCATAAATTTCTACGAGTGCCATGACATTGGTCGGGTGATGGCTTCATGGTCAAGAGAAGATAAAAAATACACCAATCGGACCTCCAACTGGTACCAGACAACCAACTTAAGGGATCCATATATCTATCTAATGTCTCTCATCTACCGACTGTATGGGGAGAAAGAATGTTCCAGGTTTTCAGAGGCATGGATGCGTCTATCTTACACAATGGCCATTTCTGGGAGAAGTTTCAATTGGGGAGCCATCATTTCAAAGTAGCTGAGCATCTGCATACAATAGGCTCAGACACCGAAAGAAGGAGAGACTCCATCCTTCTACATGGCTTCGTATTTACTGTATGTCATGTGCGCCATAATGTATTTTCTGGCATGAACTTGAGATGGCACGCTTCATAACTCTCGGTCCATGTTTACTTCATCATTTTATGGGAGAACGGGTACAAAAAAACCTACTCCCTCATTTGTGATGAATTCATCGCGCACATTCATTTTATTCTTTTCAAGAAAGAGTGTCCAAGGCTATCGACTGGGGCAAAAAAGGTGATAGAAAAGGTCGGCCACTAGTATTTGGATGAACGCGATACCTACATTAGGGCATTCAGGGCCACTGGAGCACCTCATCTTCTACCAGCACATGTCCCCGACTGACTTGTTGTGGGGGAAATATGCTACCAAACCATCTTGCAAGCTTACAATGCTACCCTAGTGAAAGATAAGAAGCATGCATTTATACCTTATGGATTCCATATAGGTTTCTACCCAGTAAAAGACATCGCTCAAGCTAAGAAGGAAGGACTGAGCCAATTGGAGTTCTGATTCCAAACCGTTCATTTCTGCAAGCACGACCCAAAGGGTCTAGTCTTGAAACATGTGTCTCAAGTGTCATCCTGTTGGCCATACACCCATGACAAGTTTGAAGATGAGGTCTTCACTAAAAAATGCTCAAGATTGGGATGAAGTCATTGCAAGGATGGTCGACCCTAAGATGACCAGGTTCAAAGCCATGAGCCTGGATGAACAAGCAATAATCCTAGAAAAATTGGCTCAAGGGGCCCTCAGGGCCAGAGAAGAAATGATAGTGGTCGAAGCAACAGTTCCCCAGGCAGTGACTGAAACAGGAGAGATTCCCCAGGTAGCCCCGATGTAAAGCAGAGGTATCCTTGAGGTCCAGGACACACATGAGAGGGGGTTATTCATGTTAGAATATGTGCATCGGATAATTTATTAGCTACAAGATGACCCAGACATCCTAAATATGACAAGTCTCCCTGGCGACGACCCAGAAGAAATCCAGACGGGCCCAAGCGGCCCTGAATTCATAGACCTTGATGAAATTACTTTGTTAGACGACCCTTAATTCACAATGCCACCAACCATGTCATCGACAGGTGTTTTGGCTTAGCCAAAGACAATCAAAACATCAGGGAGGACTAGTACATCAAACCCCTTAAGTGAGCTGATAAATATATATGATGATGACGAGAGCCCAGAAGTATCTCCTGTGACCCTTGTACACATCGAAGAATAAAATGGACCAGAGAATACATCTTCCCCTGTTCCCGACACCCAAATTCAAGAGGTTCCATGGAAAGAACAAGAAGTCGAGAGTTTCCTAGGCACTGAGTTGTCCAATACACAGGAAACCCAAGAGAACAGTCCGAAGGACAATCTAGGGTCGAACTAACCAAAGGAAGGAGCTCCATAGTAGAAAATCAGAGTCTCAACTGTCGATGATCAAGTAAGTACCGAGCCTACCCCCGATGCCTCTATTTCAATTGGTACTCAAACCCATGATGAGCGAAAGACAGAAGCCGGGCCTTTAGAACACAAGGATGAAGTTTAAGAACCTAGTCTTTAACAAGTATATACCATTGGGAGTATGGGGAATACACTCACATGGGGATATCAACAAATCTCCGAACCTGTGGGCGAAGTAGCTGACATACATTGCATAGCTTATGATTGGAAAAGAAAGGATATCATCCACAGAACCACCAAGAAGAAGAGGATCACATTAGATCATTCCATCCTCATCAGTACAGAGGAACATTTGATCAACACAACGCATTCTAATACGTCTGAACTCATCGGCGCAGGGATGGAAATCATAGATGCCACCCTAGACAGAGCTAAAAGAGATGAATAGGAGTTGGTTGTTTCTCTGAAGGAATTAGAACATTTGCGCCACTTGGTGAAATACTATCAGTACACCACACAGGCCGTGATGTTCCTAAGGAGTGAATTCCAAGAGGCCTACAATAAGTTTACAGATGAGCGACACCTATTCACTGCAAGGATAATAGAGCTCTAGGAAGACACCCTCATGGAACTTGTGACATGAAAATATATGGAGCAGTGGTACGAGAAAGCACAACAAGCCATGGAGAGAGTCAACTACATTGTGGCAGTCCAACAGGGCTGAGATACATAAGAACACGACATTTGGGTGTTAAAGGAAAGCAACCTTGATCGCATAAGGAAATTTGTAGAGTATTGGGCAAAAATGGCTTGGGAACCTCATCAAGAAATCCAAGAGAAATGGGCCAAATGTGAGAAAAAATGGATCAAGATTAATTGAGTGATGAAAGACATTGGACTCCCTGAGTTTGGCACACTCGATGACTTTGTCGACTTGCGTGACATAGTCAAGTCACACACCAAGAAAGACTCATCATGGGTCGAATAAATATCGAAGGTGGCAGACATGGTGCCAGGTCAAGTGCGACAGTTTATGGAACACCCGATCAAATCTCAGGATATGATGCAACAATTAAGTGACAGTATAGTCAAGTATCGGTCACATGCAGTAGAGATAAGAGAGATTCACTCGGCCTAGATGGAAAAACATAGATTCCTATACACCAACACCTGCGAAGATCTGTTCATCAAGTGGTCAGAATACGATAAGACTCACCCTCTTAAGTGATATATTGAGATGACTCTTAGAAGAACTAATAGAAGAGAACACCATGTGGTGAATTTTGTTTTACCTAGTTGCACTTTAGTTGTTATTTTTAGTTATTTTTATGTTATAAATAAGAGCATGGACCGATTAGTTAAGGGTCGATGGTTGTTGCAAGAAACTCTCATTTTTGGTTTTGTTAAGAACTTTTTAGGAGATGCCTTTAATTGAGAAGTCCTTTTGGACCAGAGACAAGTTTATGTTTTCATCAAATGCGTGTATGATTGGATGTGGAGAAGATGTTAGCACTCAAAAACGCATCGGCATTTTTGCAAGAATGATGCCTAATCTTGTAGGGAACATTTGATTAGCTTACCTAGCTCCAAATCCAAATATGATTGCACCATTGGAAATCTTATGATCTGTAGTTAAAAATCGACTATTTGAACGTGCAAAACAGACATTCCACGGTTGAGAAAATTGATTTTTCCCAAAGGCAATTTTTGCTGGAAATTCTGACTTTTGGTGGTTTAGGCGAATAGGACGAGTGTTCATTAACCACCGAAAGTTGCGTTTTCGGTGGATAATTCACACAGAAGCTTTCCAGTTAACCACCAAAAGCCTGTAATTGCCAGAATGAGCGAATTTTTGCCCAGATCAGGAATTTTCGAATTAGAATGCTATGAAACCTCTTGGAATAGACATGTGGTGAATTATCAAGTCCAACACAACAGTTAGTTTTGATAGATGGTGGAGAAAGGAGGTGTTTCAAAGGTTTTTGATGTCTTTAACAAAGGCAGAAAAGCAGGACACCTGGCCACATCAGAAAATTCGACTTGGTCTCCATGGGAGAATGATCTTTTAGCCTTGGAAGGTTGTCTACACATCATCAACAGTCAACAGAGGAAAATCAGGGATTGACCTCTTTTTGAGGAAACATCCCACATATCTTGCAACAGATTTTTCTTTCTATTTTTAGTTGATTTGATCCATGTTTTTAGGATCAGAGAAATTTTTTTGTAATCTTATAAATATCATAAAAGAACATGAACCAAGGGTCGATTTTGGATAGAGTAATTGGCTATTGTACTCAGACTTTTTATGTTAATACAGATCACAGGTTCCTTTCAATTTTGATTATCAGCTTTCCATCTTTCTTCTGCATTATTATCT